>ML058384.1:0-388243 GCA_003013855.2 Liriodendron chinense
CCTGCACGCTGGACTCTCCACAGAAAGGGTCCGACCGGTTAAGACCGGTCGACCACTTGTATTTCGCTGAAATTCAGCAGCTTCTCAGTGAAGCTCTGAGTTTTGTGAGCAATTATGTAAGTATTGCGCAATTCTGAAAGATTCTGAGGTGGTAGGGCCTCTCCACTATAAAAGGGACCTAGGGATCATAGTTAAGGCATCCTAGAAGAGATCTATGAAGGTCGGAGGCGGAGAAAGACGGAATCGGAGTTCTACAACTCCCTCTAGTTTGTTGCTTTATAGTTCATGTTTTTAGTTGTTTTCATATTTCCTTGGATCATGAATGGCTAAACCTCTTAGCTAGGGCTAAGAGGAGAAGCTTGTAGTGAATCTAAGATGCTTTAATTCGTTTGTTTTGGTTTCAAGTTGAATTTTCATTGAAGAACAATGGTTTGAAGTTTGAATGAAGTTCTAAGTACTTTTCTTAATCTTATGATGGCTCTTAGATGGTTTGAACAATGGTTTGAAGTTTGAATGTATAGGCACAAAATCGCTTGAACTCTACATAAGAGCAAATCTCGCCAAACTCTGTATAGGCACAAAGTTGCTGAACTCTGCATAAGCACAAACCTCGCCTAACTCTGTATAGGCACCAAGTTGCTGAACTCTGCATAAGCACAAATCTCGCTGAGCTCTGTATAGGCACCAAGTCGCTGAACTCTTCATAGGCGCAAATCTCACCGAACTCTGTATAGGCACAAAGTCGCTGAACTCTGCATAAGCGCAAACCTCGCCGAACTCTGTATAGGTACAAAGTCGCTAAATTCTGCATAAGCGCAAACCTCGCCGAACTCTGTATAGGCACCAAGTCGCTGAACTCTACATAAGCACAAATCTCGCTGAACTTTACATAGGCGCAAATCTTGCCGAACTCTGTATAGGCACAAAGTCGTCGAACTCTGTGTTAACGTCAGATTTTGTAACTGGATCCTCCGGACGTTCACCTTCTCTCCAACAGATACTTCCTCCGCCGGACCTGAAAGAAGACAGAAAGCAACTAAGGGTGGCTGGTGTCCAGCCGTTAGCCCTCCGATGCTTAAGTCAGGCCGAAGCAAGAAGAAGAATAACCAGGCAAAAACAGGCCAGAGATTGAATATTCTGTACCTTTCTTTTAATGAAGTCATCCCTTTATATAGATCTGAAGCGATCCAATCTGTTACGTAAGATATCGAGATCCCGCTGATGTCGTGTACGATACCGAAATCCCGCTGATTTCATAGGACAAGATCCTTATCCTTAGAGGCAAGATCTAACCCAATGACTTCTTCCGGCAATCACGTTTCTTGATAGCAATCCCTTGAGATTCAGAACCACAAGAGAAGATAAGCCCAAAATCGACCTATACGGGCTGCTGGTAGGCGTAGTAGTAGCGCTGATCACTCACGTAAGGCCGGAAGCCGTAGTTGGAGTCATAGCCGGCGAAAAGGAAGGAGACACCGAAAGGGCGGAGACCACCACACTGGGTGTAGCCCTGCTCGGTGTCGCAGAGGAATTGGACAAGCAGCTCGACGGGAATCGGGTGCTGGAACTACAAAGACCGTCCAAACCAAAAACAAAGACTCATGATTGCTCTGATTCGAGAACTGCTCGTGTCAGGATTGTTCGCATTCAGGAGATGCGACCCCTTCTGATGAGCACGAGTCGAGCTGCTCGCATCCGGAGATGCGACCCCTTCTGACGACCACGAGCCGAGCTGCTCGCATCGGGAGATGCGACCCCTTCTTACGAGCACGAGCCGAGCTGCTCGCATCCGGGAGATGCGACCCCTTCTGAAGAGCACGAGCCAAGCTGCTCGCATCCGGGAGATGCAACCCCTTCTGACGAGCACGAGCCGAGCTGCTCGCATCGGGAGATGCGACCCCTTCTTACGAGCACGAGCCGAGCTACTCGCACCCGGGAGATGCGACCCCTTCTTACGAGCACGAGCTTGACTGCTCGCATTCATTATGTGCCGCGATCCTTCACTTCTCGCTAGACTATATTTGCCTACAACAGATGCCCCCCAAACCCTTGGTATTGAGGAACTATGCCAAGGGTTTGCTAGTGCTGACAGCTGAGTGCTGGGAGAAAATCACACATGATTCACTTAACGTGCTTCCGCATTTATGATGGCCAGCTTTCGCGCAGCTTTTTCTGCCGCCAGAAATGAGGCGTCGGGTGCCACATGTTTCCGTATTTAATGCCAGCGCCCCTTCGTCTGGCATGCCGGATAAGAAGCTGCCGCGTGTCCATCAAATCAACCCGGATGATTGCGTATAAATATCGGACTTAGCCGAAAAATCCTCCATTTCGAATTCCATTTGCTGCGAGGTTTCCTTCTTCTTCTTCTTCCTTCTCTATTTCGGAGTAAAAAACCTCTTTACAGAGGTATCCTTCTTTTCTTTCTTCTTATTCATTTCTTCCTCCCATCTCTCTTTTATAATGGCGGAAATCTCTGACGAAGAGATTGTTCCTTTGGGAGATGAAACCCCTGATTCCTCCGAATCCAATAACGCCAGAGTACCGGCTGGGAGATATTCCACCTCCGGTTACTCTTCCATCTTGACGGATGGAAGACTCTCTAACCTTAGAGAGGTATATAGGGTCCCAGACTCTGTTTCATTCAGATTGCCTGGGAGAGGGGAGATAGCCGATGCACCACCACCTGGGTGTGTGGCTTTTTATGAATATTTTTTCAAAGTGGGCGTACGTCTTCCCCTCCACCCCTTCATACGAAACTTCCTCCGTCTCTACAAGATTGCCCCAGGCCAACTTATAGTTAACGGCTGGCGGGTTCTTCTGAGTGCTTTCGTCCTTTGGAAGCAGGCGGGTAACGAGGAGTTAACCGCTGAGGAATTTTTGAGGTTATTCCAGCTGAAGAAGGCGCCAGCTAGCGAGGGTTGGTACTACCTCTGCTTCTGGCACCGGAATAACTTCATTTTAGGGAACCCTTCTTCCAACTGCCCAGGATGGAGAAAGAAGTGGTTCTACATTTCTCGCAACTGGGAGTCCGAATTGGGCTCCGACCCCAAAAGCCATAACGTTAATCGCCATTTTGGCGAAGGTGGGTTAAGCATTCGTTTTATCTGTCCGAAAGAAAGAAAACCTTTGCTCCATTGGAGTTTTAATGTGCGTTCTTTTTTGTTCGCAGGAATCCCAACTGGTGTGAAGCCGAATCTGCGGGGAGGACTCAACGAGAAATTAGTTAGAGTCTACAAGCTTCCTGCGACTACACGCCACGTCAACGTCGTATTAGAGTCTCGTCATCTCTGTGCAGCAGGTCTCATCTCCAGAGAAGAAATGACGAACGTTGGTGACAAAAGAGGTGCACTAGGGGTATTTCCCCGTCTGAAGGGCACGGCCTCGAAGAGGCAAAAGAAAAACGGGGGTCCCTCAAATGCACCTGCTCCCACTGATGGGTCTGCTCGCGGTCCTCAACCGCGAGGGGTCGGCTCGGGAGGGGTTGCTACGACTTCTCGTATGGCCACGACCCCTCCGGTTAACGCGACCCCTCTATCCGCCATGCCCCCTCCGGCTACTGCGACTCCACCGTCAGGTGCTCGCGGTCAGCCAGTGATCGAAGTCGCCGACAATTCGCCGAAAGGCGATCGGAGGGAGGGAGGCCTCCCTCCTAAGGATATAAGATGCGAGCCTACTGGTGCTCGCGAGTCTGCGACACCTTCCGTGGGTGCTCGCGAGACGGGCTCAAGCGAGATGGTAGTGGCCCAACCTTCCGAGTCGGGGGTTTTTGTTATCCCCCCGCACTTGCATCCTATATGCAAGTTTATGTTTGATAACATCCCTCCCAACGCCTTCGGGGGTTTGCCTGAGCCAAGCCCAGAAGCTCTCTCCACTGATATTGGAGTGAGATTGGTTCAGGTAACAACCTTTTTCCTTTTTACCAATCTCTTCGGGATTTAATAAGATGACTAGCGATCTAATCCTTCTCTCTTTATTTATATCAGAGCCTAGACCTCACGCTCCGTGTTAGGCGGGATGTCGAAGCAGCTCGCCGCAGTGTGGAGGATGCGGAGAAGAAGAAAAAGACGATGGAAGCAGAGGTCCAAGGGTGGGACCGCTTGGTGAAAGCTCTGGAAGTGCAGATTGCCAAGCTGGATGAAGAGAAGAAAATTCTCCTTGTCAAAATCCAATCCCTGACTGAGCGCTTTCAGTCAGTGGATCTCCAACTCGCGAAGCTTCAGGAGCTCCATACCAAGAGCGAGAAGGAGAAGGAAATCTTCCGCCAGGACAAGATCCAGCTTGAAGGGTGGCTCAAGGATGCTCGGACCAAGCTCGAGGAGGCCCAGCAGCGACTTCAACAGTTGAAGGATGACTCCATCCACTGGGAAGAAGAGCGAGTGGCCCTCGTTCAAATGGTATCTGATGAGGGTCCTCGCACAGTCCAGGAGTTTCGGACTTCTCAACTTTACGACGAGGAGCGATATGAAGCGTATATCGCTGGTCGCGATTTTGCGGTCAGAGTTATGCAGCAGATTGCTCCAACTTTTAACGTTGAGGAGTTCGACAGAGTGGCTTTCGAGGCTGCAGCTAGAGAACGGGCTGCCGCTGAGAACGAAGTCACTGGGGCAACAGATGCCGTTCCTGCTCCTGAGGCTGGTCCCGAAGCTGAGAGCCGCGAGCCTGCGCAAGATGAGGATGACCAACCTTGACCTCGACACCTTCCTATGTCATGTATTTTTTTTTTTTTTTTTACTTTTGAGAAGAAATTTGTAAACCTTTTGGTCACCATTTTAATGAACATTTATTTCTTCGGTGTTGTGTATTCTCCTTATATTTCATTTTTGCTTTATGTTGATCTCATGTTGACTCATCAGATATGCGACCCCTTAATTCGAGCACGAGCTGCGCTGCTCGCAATTAGGTTGTACGACTGCGACCCCTTAATTCGAGCACGAGCTGCGCTGCTCGCGTTTTGGAAGTGTGAACCCCTTCACCAAGCGCGAGCATCTAACTCATGAAAAAATGAATTAGACTTAATCCGGGGGTCGTGTGACCGTGTCCACGTTGAGATAGACTGATCTATCGATTGAGATTTTGATTCTACCAAGGGTAGAAGATTGGTCAAGAGAGCACGTATGCTCTCTTCGGGGCTATTTGAGTCCAAATAAATGGGGTAGCGACCAAAAGGTGGTTTTAGCCCTACCAAAGGTAGGCAATTGGTCAAGAGAATGGTATGCACTCTCTTCAGGGCTATTTAGATCCAAGTAAATGGAGTAGCGACCAAAAGATATCTTCAACTTTATTCATAAAATGTCGTTATGAACCACATCGAATCTACGGGAAGTATTGTAGCAAATGCTTCATGTGCCACGGGCGACGCACGGGTCTGCCCTGCATGTCTTCAAGATAATAGGTACCGGGTCGCACAATCTTAATAACCCGATAAGGGCCTTCCCAATTTGGATCCAACGAACGAGCAGGGACTCCGAGTTTTTTCCTCAGGACCAAATCTCCGAGCTGGAAGGACCTAGGCCGAGCCTTATCATCTCGATAGTGAGCAATATGTTGTTGATATGCGGCTGCTCGTAATTGGGAGGCGTTTCTTCGTTCTTCCAAGAGATCGAGGTGAAGTCGGAGGTTTTCCTGATTACCTGTGGGGTCATACTGTTCGATCCGATACGAGGGCACTTGAATTTCCACTGGAACTACCGCATCGACACCAAATGCTAAGGAAAAAGGGGTCTCACCCGTTGACGTACAAGTTGTAGTCCTATACGCCCATAATACTTCTGGTAGAAGTTCTGGCCATTCACCTTTGCATTCACCAAGCTTGGTTTTTAAATGGTGCTTAATGATTTTGTTCACTGCCTCGACCTGCCCATTCGCCTGAGGATGATATGGAGAAGTGCGGAGATTACGTATCTTCCATTTTTCACAAAATTCATCAAAGGCTGCGTTGTCGAACTGCGTTCCATTGTCGGTAATTGTAGTGTGAGGGAGTCCGAAACGGCATATGATATTTCTCCATATGAA
Source organism: Liriodendron chinense (assembly GCA_003013855.2). Classification (NCBI taxonomy): domain Eukaryota; kingdom Viridiplantae; phylum Streptophyta; class Magnoliopsida; order Magnoliales; family Magnoliaceae; genus Liriodendron; species Liriodendron chinense. The sequence goes on from ML058384.1 coordinate 6,013, forward strand.
CTTGGTAGTTTGTTTCTCAGTAATCTTGGCTAATGGTTCTGCCTCGGCCCATTTGGTGAAGTAATCAACCGCCACAATTGCGAACTTATTTTGTCCCTTCCCCATGGGCAAAGGTCCAATGATATCGACCCCCCACTGAGCGAAAGGCCAAGGGCTATCAACTGGAGTCATCCGTTCGGATGGTACATGAGGTATAGGTGAATAACGTTGGCACTCGTCACATTTTTTAGAAAGTTCGATTGCATCTGCTTTCATAGTGGGCCAATAATATCCTTACCGCATCGCCTTATATGCTAGGGATCGCCCCCTGGGGTGATTACCACATGCCCCCTAGTGTACTTCGTCTAGAACACAAAGGGCTTCTTCTGGATGAAGACACCTTAAATAAGGCAAGGAAAAGCTCTTGCGCAACAATATTCCGTCTTGCAAGGTATACCTGGCAGCCCGAAGGCGAATTTGTCTTGCAGCTTTCTTGTCCTCTGGTAGGTATCCGTCTCTGAGATACAGGATGATGGGATCCATCCAGCATGGAGATGATTGTACTAATATTACTTGCGCGAGAGTCGCTTGGTCGATACTTAGGTTCTGACGATGCTCGATGGGGACCGAATGTGATAACTCAGATTCTGGTGCAGAGGCGAGCTTTGCCAGGGAATCGGCAAGTTGGTTCTTCTCGCGAGGAATATGAATTATTTCATAAGTCTTCAGTTTTGCGAGCAGGATGAGGACACGAGACTTGTATAAGGCCATCCTTTCTTCTTTGGCCTCGAATTCACCAAGGACTTGGTTGACAATGAGCTGGGAGTCGCTATGAATTGACAGATTCTAAATGGCAAGGACAATGGCCAATTCGAGGCCGACGATCAGGGCTTCATATTCTGCTTCATTATTCGAGATACGAGAATCGAAACGCAGAGCATATTGGAAATGCGACCCGTCGGGAGCCACTAAAATCAAGCCCGCTCCATTGCCACTGGCCCGCGATGACCCGTCCACGAAGAAGTGACCAAGGAGGCTGGTCGCTGGTCATGGTATTATCATCAGGAGAGTATGTGAATTCGGCGATGAAATCAGCCACGGCCTGGCCCTTGACTGCGGTCCTAGGGCAGAATGAGATATCGTGCTCGCTGATCTCGACTGCCCATTTAGTTAAGCGTCTGGAAGCCTCAGGTTTTTGAAGAACTTGCCGCAGTGGATGATTCGTTGGTACTAGAATAGCGTGGGCTTGAAAGTATGGTCACAGTTTTCAAGCTGCCGTGACTAAAGCTAGGGCCAGCTTCTCCATATCAGAATACCTAGTTTCTACATCCACCATTGCTCGACTGATATAATAAACGGGCCTTTGCACCCCGCAATCTTCTCTTATTAAAGCGGCGCTAACGGCCGTAGAGGACACAGATAAATACAGAATGAGTTGCTCATGTGCTACAGGTTTAGATAAAATGGGGGGTGTGCTCATGTATAGCTTCAATTGTTGAAAGGCTTCCTCACATTGTGGCGTCCAATTCCAATCAGACTTGGCCGTTGCACGAAGGAGTTTGAAGAATGGTAAGCATTTGTCCGACGCTCGCGAGATGAACCTGTTCAATGATGCGATGCGACCAGCCAAACGTTGGACGTCCTTAAGAGTGGTCGGGGATTTCATCTCCATCAATGCTTTTATCTTTTCAGGATTTGCCTCAATTCCACGCTGACCGACCATGAACCCGAGAAATTTTCCTACAGATACTCCGAATGCACATTTTTCTGGGTTCAATTTCATTTGATACCTCTTCATTAGGTCGAAGGCTTCTCGAAGATCAGAAATATGATCATCTTCTATGGTGCTTTTCATGAGCATGTCATCGACATAAACTTCCATATTCCTACCGATTTGAGCAGCGAACATTTTGTTGATGAGACGTTGATAAGTGACCCCTGCATTTTTAAGACCGAACGGCATTACCTGATAGCAATATAATCCCCGATCTGTGATGAAGGCGGTATGCTGGCTATCGGGTGGATGCATCATGATCTGGTTGTAACTAGAATAAGCATCCATAAAACTGAGCAAAGCGTGTCCAGCTGTTGAATCGACCAACTGGTCAATCCGCGGTGTCGGGAAACTATCTTTGGGGCATGCTTTGTTCAAATCTAAATAGTCGACGTACATTCTCCATTTGCCATTAGCTTTCCGGACGAGAACCACGTTCGCGACCCACTCTGGGTAGTCTACTTCCTTTATGAAATTGACCGTGAGTAGCTTCTCGACTTCGGCTTTGATCGCCATTTGTCTTTCTGCAGTGAAGGCACGTCGACGCTGGTGTACGGGCTTATGTTTCGGGTCGATATTGAGGCGATGTACAATGACATTGGGGTCGATGCCTGGCATATCTTTATGAGACCAAGCGAACACATCCTAGTATTCGGTGAGGAAACGGACCAGATCTTCATGATGGGCACTGGTTAAAGAGGATCCAATGTATACGACCCTAAGCGGATCGTCTTTGGATAAGTGAATCGCCACTGTTTCTTCTCCAAGAGTTCCTGATTTAAGAGCATTCTCTCTCGGATCCAACGAGGTGTTGGTGGGAAAGTTGGGTGAACCTTGTGCTATCTCCATAACGGGTGTTGCTTGAGTCTTCTTTCGATCCTGTAGGGCTATCTGATAGCAAGACCGTGCCTCCTGTTGACTTCCTCGCACGACCCCGATACCATTTGGGGTAGGAAATTTGACACACAGATATGAAGGGTGCAAGGCTGCCCCGACCTTAGTAAGAGACGGCCGCCCCAAAATGGCGTTATACGCTGATTTTCGGTCCACCACGAGGAAGTTTATGAAGACGATGGTCTTCGCTGGACTTTCTCCAAGAGTAACTGGGAGATCGATGCTTCCTTCAGGCGTTACTACCTCACCTCCGAAGCCAACGAGGGGGGTCGATACTGGCTTGAGAAGGCTTCTGGCAAGTGCCATTTTGTTGAAAGCCTCCAAGTATAGAATATCGACTGAGCTACCTGTATCCACCATAATTCGATGTGTCAGATAATTTGATACCTTCAATGTGACTACAATGGAGTCTTCATGAGGGAAGTGAATTCCCGTTGCATCTTCGAGAGTGAAGGAAATTAGAGGATAGCTGGTTTTTGACGAGCTAGACGTCTGTTCCAGCCAATAGATTTGCTGGGGTTCTTTGAACGCCTTTCGAGCGTATGCTTTTCTTGAAGCTTGAGAATCGCCTCCGCAAGCTGGTCCTCCGACGATGGTGCGGATTTCTCCCGTAGGCTCAGCTTCCTCTTGGCCAGTTTGATGATCAGGCTGTTCCTTTTGGCGAAATGAGGTGTTCGTCCTTTCTGGTGATCGATTTTTACGAGCAACATAATCCTGGAGATGGCTTTTTCGAATAAGGGCTTCGATATGGTCTCGTAGAGAGATGCAGTCCTGGGTTCTATGCCCGTGATCTTTGTGAAAGTAACAGAACTTGCTCTTGTCTCTCTTCTCGGGATCGGATTTGATCTTTGCAGGCCACTTCACTTATGGCTTGTGTTTAATCTCCATTAAGACCTTTTCATGAGATCGATTGAGAGGAGTGTAGTTATGATATTTACCAGAATAAGGCTTCTTGGGAGAACGATCGCGTTGATCACGACGATATTTTTTGTCTGTAGAAGAGGCTCCTTCGGTCTTGCCTTTCTTACCTTGTACCCCGTGGCGTGTCAATGCGACTTCTTCCACATTAATATACTTCTGAGCTTTGGCTTGGAACTCTGCCATAGTTTCGGAGGGCTCTTATCTAAAGCAAACCTGAATTTCTCGCTCGTTATTCCGGCTATGAGGGCTGTAAGACCTTTTTCTTCAGTATAACCCTCAGTTTGAACGGCTTCGGCAGTGAACCATACTGTGAACTCCTTTATTCTCTCCCCATGCTGCTGTCTCAAATTCATCAGATGGGAGGCTGGCTTCTTAATGCGAATGCTTCCCATGAATTGAGAAAGGAATATCTCCGATAACTGGGAAAATGAGCTAATGGAACGAGGCTTTAATCCCCGGAACCACGTACGAGCTGCTTCCTTCAATGTTAAGGAGAAAGCCCTACACATGATTTCTGAGCCATGTCCCTCCAACTCCATGAGAGACCTGTATGTTTCTAGGTGCTCAAGAGGATCACCAGTACCCGTATACGGGGTGATAACAGGCATTCGATACTTTTTAGGTAACAGTGCCTCCATAACCTCGCTAGTAAAGGGAGACTCGGATTGATGTATCACCGCCGTGATGGTAGATGGCCGATTTGCCTGGTATCGCTGTTCCATGACATCAAAACGATCATGGATTCTTTTGAGATCTCCTTCCCATGGTAGGGAATAGCTCGATGTTTCGACAGTGGAGCCCTGAGGTTAAGGTTGTCGAGACGAACTAGAATGTATAGAATGTGGAGACGGCACAGGGAGATGGCTGCCAAGTGGTGGGACCTGTGGTTCGTCCATAGAATGTCTGGATGCCACTGGAATGGGCTGCGGTGGTAACCTTTAGGAGGCTTGTCTCTGCTATTCGGGGAAATGCTGATCAAGCCGATTCGACAGGGCCTGAACTCCGGCATTTAGAGTTAGGAGAGTGTTTCCGAGGAAATGCAGGACATCGTCTTGATTTCCAGAAGCTTCCAATAATGGGTTTGCTGATAGCATATTTGGGGCTCCTTGAGGGATGTTCATCGAGGCAGGTGGAAGGGTAGGTACGGATTCCGTCTCATCGGGCAGAGGTGGTGCCTGCCTTGAAGTCGAAGGATGAACAGCCTTTTTAGGAGGCATCGCCGAAGGATTTTTATCGGTGGTTATAACGATTGATTTTGACGATCAAGTCGTTCCCACAGACGGCGCCAAACTGTTAACGTCAGATTTTGTAACTGGATCCTCCGGACGTTCACCTTCTCTCCAACAGATACTTCCTCCGCCGGACCTGAAAGAAGACAGAAAGCAACTAAGGGTGGCTGGTGTCCAGCCGTTAGCCCTCCGATGCTTAAGTCAGGCCGAAGCAAGAAGAAGAATAACCAGGCAAAAACAGGCCAGAGATTGAATATTCTGTACCTTTCTTTTAATGGAGTCATCCCTTTATATGGATCTGAAGCGATCCAATCTATTACGTAAGATATTGAGATCCCGCTGATGTCGTGTACGATACCGAAATCCCGCTGATTTCAGTGGGACAAGATCCTTATCCTTAGAGGCAAGATCTAACCCAATGACTTCTTCCGGCAATCACGTTTCTTGATAGCAATCCCTTGAGATTCAGAACCACAAGAGAAGATAAGCCCAAAATCGACCTATACGGGCTGCTGGTAGGCGTAGTAGTAGCGCTGATCACTCACGTAAGGCCGGAAGCCGTAGTTAGAGTCATAGCTGGCGAAAAGGAAGGAGACACCGAAAGGGCGGAGACCACCGCACTGGGTGTAGCCCTGCTCGGTGTCGCAGAGGAATTGGACAAGCTGCTCGACGGGAATCGGGTGCTGGAACTACGAAGACCGTCCAAACCAAAAACGAAGACTCATGATTGCTCTGATTCGAGAACTGCTCGTGTCAGGAATGTTCGCATTCAGGAGATGCGACCCCTTCTGATGAGCACGAGCCGAGCTGCTCGCATCCGGAGATGCGACCCCTTCTGACGAGCACGAGCTGAGCTGCTCGCATCGGGAGATGCGACCCCTTCTTACGAGCACGAGCCGAGCTGCTCGCATCCGGGAGATGCGACCCCTTCTGACGAGCACGAGCCAAGCTGCTCGCATCCAGGAGATGCGACCCCTTCTGATGAGCACGAGCCGAGCTGCTCGCATCGGGAGATGCGACCCCTTCTTACGAGCACGAGCCGAGCTGCTCGCACCCGGGAGATGCGACCCCTTCTGACGAGCACGAGCTTGACTGCTCGCATTCATTATGTGCCGCGATCCTTCACTTCTCGCTAGACTATATTTGCCTACAACACTCTACATAAGCGCAAACCTCGTCGAACTCTGTATAGGAACCAAGTTGCTGAACTCTGCATAAGCGCAAACCTCGCTGAACTTTGTATAGGCACCAAGTCGCTGAACTTTGCATAAGCGCAAATCTTACCGAACTCGGTATAAGCACAAAGTTGCTGAACTCTGCATAAGCGCAAATCTCACCGAACTCTATATAGGCCCAAAGTCGATAAACTCTGCATAAGCACAAACCTTGCCGAATTCTGTATAAGCACCAAGTCGCTGAACTCTGCATGAGAAATAAATAAATAAATATACCCTTGCGCTTCGGGTCTAAACGAGTTAAGAAATAAATATATCCTTGCGCTCCGGGTCAAACGAGTTGAGAAAATACTCCAGGTTACGAGGATAAACTGAACCATACGACCTCCAGGTTACGAGGATAAACTGAATCATACAACCTCCAGGTTACGAGGATAAACTGAACCATACAACCTCCAGGTTACGAGGATAAACTGAACTATACACCCTCCAGGTTACGAGGATAAACTGAACCATACAACCTCTAGGTTACGAGGATAAACTGAACCATACAACCTCTAGGTTACGAGGATAAACTGAACCAAACCATACAACCTATAGGTTACGAGGATAAACTGAACCATACAACCTCCAGGTTAAGAGGATAAATTGAACCATACAACCCCTAGGTTACGAGGATAAACTGAACCATACAACCTCCCAGATATGAGATTAAACTGCACCAGATCTCTCTAGGAATTTTCATATCAATCCAGTCCGATAAAAGGATGGTATTCTATAGAAGATCCACATGAGATGCAAGGTCTTCATATTATTATTTCATCATGGTCTTCTTGTTATCATTATGACATTCTGGCATTCTTCTACTCTATATGGGAGCAATTAAGAGTCGTTGATCTTTTATATATATGACCTCATATGAAGAGAGAAGAAAGCATTCCATGAAAGCAATCCAAGGATGATGGTCTCTTATACATAGGGTTCTATATGAAGATGATCGGGATATTCCATTATTATCAACCTTTATACATACGCACTTGGTCTTATATGAAAATAATCAGAACGTCTCGCCATATATTCAGCTTTCGTATTTTATAGCAAATCTTCTCATCATTATTGTGATATTCTTCTATTCTACATGAGGACAGGTCAAAATCAAGAATCTCCAATATATATACATATGGCTTTATGTGAAGATGGTCAGGGCATTCTATTATATATCACTTTGCTTTAAGAATATTGGCGGCTTTCCCTTATGAATAATTCCGTAACAAGAATATGCGATTAAAGATTACGATCAGATGGGTATTCTATGTGGATTTCTAAAGCACAAGACATCTTTCATCAGAAGGGGATAGTAACACAAAACAAAGAGCTAAATACACCGGGGGCAAGCCCCAATATATGATGAGAAACTCAGGCTTATAGAAGAAAACGACTGGGGGCAAGCCCCAATAAATATATGATCAGAAACTCAGGCTTATAGAAGAAGACAATTGGGGGCAAGCCCCAATATATGATGAGAAACTCAAGTTTGCAGGAAGAGATGACTGGGGGCAGGCCAGAAAATATCCACTTACGACGTGAGCATACCTCAGATCTGGAAACCCAAAGCATCCCGAGATCGACGACAAAGGGAAGTATTACTTTCTTCATTTCATTCTACATTAATTATCACAAATATCTAATATCACCATTCATTATAATTATGATTGCTATTAAGTTATGTTGCAAAGCATTCTAACACCCATTGCACAATATCACACAATATAAGTAATTGCCGTTGTCATTTCATTAACAAAAGTATGGTTAACATCTTTCAACACCGTATACATGAATGGTCAAAAAGTAAGGATCCCTTACATCGATTACAATGATTGTGAAATCTAGTCAAGATGAAGCCCCATGATCATTTCTATAAATAAAAATTGGCAAGAAGAAAATCAGAAGTAAAGATCACAGCTTCTCCAGACATCCTAATATCAACCTGATCACAGCCACCCTGGAAGCTTCTATCGCCGACTTCGCCTTGGATAATATCAATGCAAGATCGGGAACATTCTGGAGCTCAGTGGTCAAATCTTTTAGCTGCTTACGCATCGCTTCGCTCTCACTTTCAAGCCTTATAACAGTTATTTGATCCTGAGTGACTATTGTCTCACACCGACATGGTCTGATATTTCATTCATAGGCTCAGTCGTCGTCGGGTCCTCTTCACTAATTAACTGATTATCATCCTTATCACCTTCAATCACCAGAAGATGTGTGAACTCGGATTCTTATGACCATTTCACCAAAGATACTTGTTGAGATCTTAATTGTGCATATTCTAACCCCAATTCATCACTCATTATGCATGGATTTTATGTTTGAAGACTATTCTAATGCATGATTTTGTGATTGCAGGAATGAGAGAGAGTTCACTTGATCAATATCTAAAAGAAGCATATTTAGGAACCTTGGATGAAGACCCAAGGTGGGCCAAAGAAAGAAGAAAGCAAGGAGAGAAAAGAAAGAAGAAAGAAAGAAGAAAACAACGCAGAAAATTAGGCTAGACCGGTCAAGACCGGTCGGCCAGGAGACCCACGACCGGTCAAGACCGGTCGGCCATGGGTAGAAATTCTTCACATGTTGCTGGACTGCCACCCAGACAGGCTAGACCGGTCTTGACCGGTCGGCCATGCAATTCCAGCTTTGCAGATTGCAGACAGCAGGCCATTCCCGTTTCTGATTTTTTGGACCAGTTTTTTGGGCCCATATTAATGATATTTGGAAATCCAACACATCCACCTCGAAGAGGAGCTCAACGCCGAACTAACCCAAGTGGTTTCGTGTCGATCGGAGCTATGGATTGATCGTGGTGGCCAAAACAATACGAACTGTCCAGAAAGTTCCAGATTCTGCCTACTCCACTCTGGGCCGGTCCAGGTGGCCCATCATTGATGATATGAAGAATCTACTTTGACCATATTTTAGACCACATCCATATATGAATAACCACAAAGTTTCAGATCAAAAGGATGTGTGGTTTGATCGTACCGGTTGAAGAAAGATGGACCATCCAGAAAGATTCAACTGCTCAGAGTTTATAAAAGCCATAAGTGTTCTAATTTTCGGGCCACATTCTGGGATTGTTTTGGACAATCTAATCCATCTATCATGTAGAGGATGAAGTTTTCTACCAATATTCAAAATTTGGGATCAATCCGACATCTGTACACTCCGGAGCGTTGAAAGCAAGATGACTGGTTCTGAAGGTACCCGAAGTGCGCAATTTTGAGAGGCGGTCGCTGATCTGATTGGTGGGCCCATTCAGAGGATAATCTTGGAAATCTAAATCATTTATGAGGAAGATCACATTACAAGGAAGCTACAAATCAATTTTGAAGGCAATCCGACCATTGGTTAATCCGTACGAAGCGAAACAAGATCTGTTACGTTGCGGTACTCTTGCTGCACTATAAAAGGAGGTGCTCTCTTCTATTCCAGGGCAAGCAAGGACATGGGGAGCAAGGAGTTCAAGTCATAGGAGGCTTCCTAGCCTCCTCCAGCTAGTTTTTCTTCCTTTTCTTAGTTCTAGTTTTATTTTTAATATGCTTTTCATTAGCTAATCTCTTAGCTAGAGCTAAGAGGTGAACCTTATAGTTTTCTTAGATTGTTTAATTCGTTTTATTGGTTTTAAAGTTGGAATTCATGATTATAAACTATGGTTTGAAGTTTATACAAGCTTTAAGTAGTTTTTCTTAGTCTTATGATGACTCATGGATGTTTGGGAGAATTACTTAAATTCTTAATTGGTTTGCATCAGTCTAGACCTGTATGATCCGAGGAATTGGAGTGCGCTCTAGTACTATGATCTTCATGTGGGGACTTCCTACCAAAGTTCTACTTTTCTGAATTTCTGTAATATGTATGGATTGTGCATGTGATTTGAATCAAGTTCAAATCATGATCTAGCATTGTCTTGTGACAGGACTTGAGGATGGTTATGATTGTGAACTGAACCTTTTGGAATGGGGAATGACCTATGCAATTGAGCATGTTCAGCTCAGCCTACATTGAGTGAATCCTATACATTGAACTTACATATGACAGATTGTTTGGTTTAACAGCTCTATCATCCGACTAGATAGATCTTAATATCGATTCTAGTTGAGAAAGTGAGAAATCATAGCGAATTATGCATCTAAGGAAAGCTATAAGTGGATCCTTGATGCTCTAGTTATCTTTTCATTATCAGATTTTCTATTTTATGTTCAAAACCAATTTCACAAACCTCTTTAGATTCTAGTTATTAGGATAATTTGCATTGTTTACTTCCTTCCCTGTGGATTAACCTCGGTCTTACCGAGATTATTATCGCAACCCTACACTTGGGGAAGCGAACAATACTCCGAAGGTATGCCAGACGTCCAATGTCGTTTCCTCCTTACGATGGTCAATTGACACACTCAGAGAAGTCTTATGCCTAATACTTGACGACAAATACACTTCGACCTGCTCTCTACAATAGCCCAATCCATCAGTGAGGACCTCTGTCAGCCTTGGAGGAGGAATGTAGATTGGATCATCAACAGAGCTGTTGTTTCGAATCAAAGTATACTGATGCACCCACCATCTCAGCCAGCCATAAGGACCGCCATCCTTACGATAGAGGCCGGGAAGCATTAACCTCTCGCCCGTTCGCATCATTAGAAGTTGATACCATATCCACTCCCAGTGAACAAGACTTGTGTCATAGGCCCGCTCTACTTTGGTTACATCCTGTCACATTATCGGAACACCCTGATCATATCCGAATTGCCTGGCAAACCGGCTGGGGTAATAAGGCTCCCGCCAGAACTCTATTCCTTCACGTAGTGGAAGTGAAGTGTTCGCTCGCCTCAAGTGCAAGGCTGTGATGTAGTAATAATTCTCAGTAAGACCGAGGTCGATCCACAGGGAAAGAGGTAAACAATTCCAACTACTCCAATAACTAGAATCCAAGAAGTTTAGGAAAACAATTTTTTAACATAAAATAGGAAAATCTGAAGATAAGAAGAACTAGAGCATCAAGGATCCACTTGTAGTAGTTCAATACCAATCCATTCATCCAAGCACAACACAATTAGAATTGAAGTCCTATCTCTCATCTAATTGGAAGATATAACATTCAAGCACAAACAGTCCCACTTAAATCTGGAAATCAGTTTTCTAGTTCTAATGAAGCACATAGAACTTGAACTTGTAGCCTTCCGAGTAACAGTCATGCCAAGAGACTATGGCATATTTAAGGGTTACTACAATTCGAATTCAAACAACCCAATCATGGTAATCTCAGGGAATTGCAAGGAACTCATGTCCGGAGTACACAAACTCTCACAAAACTTCAAAAAAACCAAACTTTATTCAAAATAGAACTTGAAAATCCATAAATAAGTAAAGGGTACTTGAAGAAACGAATTAAAGCATTGAAACGAACTACAAACTTCACCTCTTAACTCTAGCTAAGAGGTTAACTAGAAGAAAACATTAAAAACTAGAAACTAGAACTAGAAGAAGAAAAAAAAACTAGTTGTAGGAGGCTAGAAGCCTCCTAGGTCTTGATCTCTTTGCTCCCCACATTGTTAGATGGCATAGAAAGAGGCTGTAGGTGTCTTTTTATAGCTTGGAGGCGTCACCGATTTGGAAGAATTGCGGAACTACGGAGTCCTCCCGCACTTAGAAAACCCAAAATCGGAATTAGAAAGTTGCAACTTGTTGTCTACATGTGGCCTACCGATCTTGATCGATTGGACTGGGCTGGCCAACCAGTCTCGACCAGTCTTTTGACAGTCCAGGGAGTGTCCGACCTGTTGGCCGACTGGTCTTGATCGGTCTGGCTCCTATTCCTCTTCATTTTTCTTCTTTCTTTCTTCTTCTCTTTCTCCTCTCTTTCTTCACCATTCTTTGGCACTTGTTCTATTGATCTTCAATGCATACAAAGTGACTCTTTTAACTATGAATTGGTGAAATCTTCCTCTCATTCCTACAATTACAAAAACAGGTATTAGATTAGTCTTTAAACATGAAAACCATGCATATAATGTGATGTAATGGGTCGGCAAATGTATAAATTGGAGGCTCAACATGAAGCAGTACGAATAGACACCAGAAACTCCCTATCAAGATTATTCACAGAATGTTCGTTGTCAATGACTTCTCGATCCTCTTTGACGTTAGAAACAGGAAAGTGGTAGAAACAAATATCCACCCAACTGCCGATTTTCGAAGCTATCCAATCATATGATTGCACTCTCAAGCTTTCCGTAGCGATAAAGAGGTGCATGATCGGTATGGAGATATTAAAAGAGATCCATTCCATATGTCCACGGGAAATATATGCCTAGCCACCTACAGAAGAAATGCCACGGACAATAAGCCCCGTTCATCCCTCGCCCGGGTTGATCTTTGTTACTGGCAATATTGTCGAAAGCCCTATATAGACTGAACAACACCGGCGATACTAAAGAATATCGATGACCATTTACAAGAGCTCCTGCCACGACGAAGCAAGAAACCTTGACCCCATTAACACCCTTGGAGCTAGGCAGCACAGTTGCCAACAGCTAGTATGCTAAGAAGCCCGCTAGTTCACAAGTCAACGTAAGCTCATTCGGATTGCGGAATCTATATTCGAAACATTCCTTCATCAAGACTTGGTCTTCCTGCGGGGTTTTATATTCTTCATACTCAATGCTTCAAGAAGAAAGAAAAGTTCCATGTCAGAAGAAAAGAAGCTAAGAGCATGCAAAATATAAAGTAGAAAAGAAGGTATCGGAAGAAATATTACTTCATCCTCTGGCTAAAGTAGAACAACCAGTCGTCGTAATGGATCTTTGTAATATTGTCGAACTGCGATAACTCAGCGAATAACTCCAGACAAGCCTCTGAATAGTAAGCATCTTGAGGACTTTTAAGCCGAGACGAAGACAGCTCTTATCAGTTGAGACGTATTCTTGGTAATATTGTCCTAGTACAGACAAGCCAGCCATCATCCGAAGATCCTATAAAGTTATACTCATCTCCCCATATGGAAAGTGGAATGAATTGGTAACAGAAGACCAGTATTCAAAAAGCTCCGAATGATTGTGGGATCACAGAAGAAATGCCCAGAAGTTGCATCGATAGCCTGATACAGACCGACTTGCTTCAGAATCCTCTCATGACGGACCAAAATCTCTTTTGCCCATGGCTCATAACCAACTCACTCGTTCAGATGACCTCGCGTACGGAAACTACTCGTCGCCCACATCATCGTCTATTCCATATGCCAAACCTTTGTTGAACTGTCTCGAAATAATGGGCTGGATAAAAAGTGTGAGGATCACAAGTCGGCACAAGGAAGACCATTTCTCTTGGGAGACCTACCTGTTGTTCTCTCCCATTGTCAACCAATAAGGTAGTCAACAACTGCTCGGGAACAGATGTCCACCTTCCAACCCCGTAGAACTAAAAAGGGCCTTGATCGTGGGATGGCTCGATGCTCAGGAGGGGTCGGTGCCTCGTAAGAGATTTCTCATGTGTAATGACTAGGTCGTTGTAAGGGTTCATGATGAAGAAACCGCAGGTCGCGACGATTTGGTTTCTATCCCAACCAATCTTCATCCGGTAATTCTTCAAATCGACGAGCTGTGTCGACTGCTCCTCCTGACCAACTACCTCAGCCGATTTCTTACCTCGATTCTGTCTCTTCTTCTTCTTCTGAACTTCTTGATTATCCTCGGGATGTTGGGCAAGCAAACTAGAAGGACCTGCCTCGACGACACTCGGAGCACCAATAAGCCGACAATACCAAGAGGACCATTCTTCCTCAGTCCCTTGCGTCGAAGACTCAGATGCGGTTTTATCCACATGAATACGCAATAAGACCTCATGGGGAAGCTGCTTAATACGACCGGAGAAATCCTTCACTTCAGGATCGGTTGTCGCAGGGCAGCACAAACAACACTTTGTTATAGACGGATCAACAGTATCTTCAGTCGTCCTCTTCTTCTTATGTTGCGGAGATGAGGGACCAAAGACTTGCGACCTAGAAACTTCATCAGAAGATCTTGTCATCTCTGCCATGATTTGCTGCTACACACAAACAAGGAAACATCAGGAGAAAGCTCCATTGCATGCAACAAAGCAACACAATAAGGTACGCATCATAAAAAATAAAATCACATAATCCAATCATGGATTGCACACACAAACAAATTACGATCCACAAAAAACATGAGAGTAATAAGATTCAAGCGCGCATATGACAAATAAGCACACACATGTCACAAGAGCGGGACGAAGACAAGAAACAATCCCAACATCAAATGTCCACAATTGTTCACACACAACAATCTTGCATACATTCGAAGCACTTGAGTGCAGTCCGACAGGTACACCTTGAACATGCCTAAATGGACAATTGCAGGCCATAAAAGACCGAAACAGATAGCATATTGCAAGCCTAAGGCACTGAGCGCCAATCACATTTGAATTTTAAGCAATCTGGCCGCAAACGACATTGAATTTGACTGAAAATAGAGCCTGCCATTTCTCCACTAAGTGCAAAGGAGAGGCCAAAATCTGAAATTTTGGCTAAGTGTTAGGTTCACATGCACCCAAGGAGGAGCCCTAGGCGCATGTGGCCCCTCACATGCGCCCAATCCACAAAGACGGAAGTGTAAAGCACATTATGCAAGGCCTCAAGCGCATGTGCATACTGACATGCACCCAGCCCAAATGAAAAAGGAGAACAAGTCTATTGTAGTGTACCAGGCGCATATGGGTCCTTCACATGTGCCCATCTCCCAAAATCTGAAGAAAATGCAAGTTCAAGGCAATGCCTTGGGCGCATGCCCAGGGTTACATGCGCCTGGGACATGTGCCCAACCCTATATGGCATTTCAAATGCGCCCAAGTGGAAATCCCTCGGCGGAAAAATAGTTGTTAGGCCACATGCGCCCACAAGGAGACAACATGCACCCATACCCTGGGGATAAGCTCTCTCACCTCGGAGAAATCAGATTTTCTGACTCGAAAAAATGGCAAATGACTCAGTGAGTCAACTATTTATACTTGAGCCTAAGGGACCGGTGCACTGCACTGACATGATGTAAGCATCCAGCGCAGCACACCGGGAGGGCACTTGTTGGAGCTCAAATTTGTACCCATTATAGAACAACATCCCGCAGTCCATCGACAAAGATTTGAATCAATTTTGAGACAGAAAAAACCCAAAAAATGCCAGTGCAACCCTAACCACTTGGTAGCGACCAAAATCTGTAAACAGTATTTCAAAGTAGAACCGGACATGTGGGTCACCGCCAAATGGTCTGGAACGTCCTAAAACCCTTAACCTACAAGTTTCAAAGCCATACGGTGCGTACCTTTACCTGCGCACCTCAAAATGCGTTTCATCCCTGCTTAAAGCTGACCAAAAAGGGTCCGTAAGCCTACAGCTACCATTTTAGAGCAGAACCGGACATCCATACCACCACCAAATGATCCGGAGTGCCCCAAAACCCTTAAATAGCAAGTTTGAAGTCCCTGCGGCATGTATTTCCATGTGCGCGCTCCTCGGCACAACATTCCTATACGACGAGCTGACCCAAAGGCTCCAAATTAGGAAGGAAGTACCAAAATTTGCAACACCTAGACTTCCACACCCCATCCTGTTCATTCAGGAGGTCCATCCCAGCCTAGAAGTGGCTTGGCGACAGTGATAGCAACCCTAGAAAAGGTAGCTATCCTCTGAAGATCTCCTGTCGGAGCTTGAAATCCTGAATTATTCTAAGTCTGGGAATTTTCTCTCCCACAAAAGTGCAAAATCCAAAATTTGGCTAAGTAGTGAAAAAAGTGAAAATATTCAAGAGGGACATGCGCCGGCCTTCCACCACATGCACCCGCACCCCACTTTCGAAAGAAATCGATTCGGACACTTTCCCGGAAATCGCCCAAAAAATCCGTCGAAAATGGCATGCGCCCGGCCTGAAAACACATGCGCCTGGCCTGAAATGACATGCGCCCGGACCCTTGCACTTAGCACTTTCGCCAACACATGTGCCGGAAAATACCCGCTGGGTCGGACACGCACCCGATTGCACTGCTATAAATAACAGGCCCTCCTGATGACATAGAGTGACATCACCCCCCTTTTGACCTCAGAGCGACGTAAGAGGTACATGCGCCCGCTCCATTATCCCTCGTTGGATACCTTGGTCGGAATGGATTCCCTCGCTGGAATCCCTCGCCGAAAAGGGATTTCCCCACCGAAACACCAAAAATGCACTACCGTCAGATAGTTCTCTCGCCGGAAAGGGATATCCTCCGACAGAAATAAGTGCAAAGGGAAAAATCTTGAAATTCATTAAGTGCCGGGACTTCCCCCACTTCGCAGAGGCACATGCGCCGGCTTTCTCTCGCTGGGAAATGCAAAACGCATAAACCTCTCATGGGACAAAGCGTCCACTCTTTGGGAAGCCAAAAATGTGAAAAATGCAATAAGTGCTGGTGCTACATGCGCCAACTATTTGGGGCTGGGCACATGTGCAATACCACATGAGCCCAGAACAGTTTCACTTCCTCCATCTTTCAGGTAGAATGGCCACATGCGCTTGGGAGTTGGGCACATGCCCCTACCTCTCCTACCTCTTAACTACATGCGCCTACCACCCATTTCAAAATGCCACATGCGCCAATGCACACACCCCCATGCGCCTGGATGCTGGTTGGAGGGGTGGACCTTCAATCGTGCGGCCCGCCTTCGTTCAAGATCGGATTTCAATCAAATCACTTCTCGTAGATACACACCAGTGAGATATATCCATCCCCTCGATCAGATTCTCCAACGGTCGACGATAAATGGCCCCAATCAGTGTTTTGATTAAAAATGACCAACACTTACCAATTTAGCAACTCCGAAAATCCTCCTCAAAGAGCCGAAAATGGCCGAAATAGAGGAGAATCGGCCGGAATTGGATCGAGCCCGAGAGAGGAACTTTTCTTCTTTATGACATGATACACCATAATCATGCACAGCGATGAGGTTATCCAATCTCAGGACCCTTGAATACCCTAATTAAGCAGTCAGCAGGCCCAGTACTTAGTCATTTTCAGCCCTGGGAAGTGCCCTGTCGGCTTCAAAATTGACTTATGCTAAGTGAATCGAAATGCGATCGCACTACAACCCACGTGGACATAATCCACCCTTGTTCAAAGATGTTCATCGATGATAGTCACCGAATTTCCTGATCAGACCGCAAACAGGTCCACTAATTAGTCATTTTCAGCCCTCGGAAGTGCCCTGATGGCCCGAAAATCGATAATGCCAAATGAAATCAATCACGATCTCAAAGACGCTAAGGCAAAGTTAAAGCGCTCACGCCATGAAATAGCCGAGTTAAAACATCTACGGGGCACCGATCCCCATCACTCATAAGAAATTGGCATATGCAGGCATCCATCGGACCCGACACTTAGCCACTTGCAGGCATTGAAAACGACCAATCTAGCCCATTGGATTTGAATCCTCAAAGGATCTCGGCTCGATATAGCCTATTCAATATCAAATAGATCATTGAAAAATACTCAGAAGGAGTGTTCTCGAAGAGGAGTCACTCGACTCTAGAAGAAACATATTTACTTTACTGTGCAAAGCTCCATTCATCTCAGATAAAGGTCCGAGACTAAACCTAAGAGAGTTCTAACGAAGCTTGAAACATCCTGCTATGGATTGCCATTATGAAAAAGACGGTCGATGCCCTGCCCATCGACAACGGGTCCGTCGGTTGAGCTGATGAGGCAGTTACGAAGTGCTTTCCTAAGGTCACCCATCATAAAAATACAGGCGCCAGCCTTGGGTTATGCCAACCAACACTTCGATGCTTGTGTATTCCAGAGGCCAATGGCCCAGAGTTGTACCACTCGATTAAAAACATCGCTCAGGAAGTTGCGGAGTGCCTTCCTAAGGTCATCTGTCATAAAAATACGGGCGCGGGCCTTGGGTCATGCAGACCAACGTTCGATGCTCGTGTATTCCAGAGGCCAACGGCCTAGTATTGCACCACTCGAATCCTGACAGTCCTTCAACCCGGACAATCCGAAAGAAAATGGGACATAGACATCCGACTTTTCTAGAAACATGGCACAGTCCATAACAAGAAAACAAATAGGTCTATACGACCATGAACTCAACACCATAATCCCTGACGATTTAAATTAGTTGCTCGATCTACCTGGGCTTTCTCACTAATATTCCATCTATTGTATAACTACATTCATAGTGGAATCTTGTTGCTTTGTGCCCTGGTTTTCTCCAGCAAGGGTTTTCACGTAAAAATCTTTGTGTTGTTTGTGATTTGTTTCATTTACATTCATGATCTCTTAATGCTTTATTTAACTTTTCTATAATGCATGCATCCATTTACTTTTGCCTTTTAATCAAGGGTGATCATCCATTGATGTAATTAAAGGCTCATGACCAGTATCACAACCTGAAAAGTAAAAGATCTCAGAAGTTTTGGAATAAAATTCACCTTGCGATATTTCTCTTGTGTACACTTGGTGATTGCTCATGATTGTCTATAAATGTCTCTATGCTCAGAATTCCCCCCAGAATAATGAAACACAGGATAAACTGCCATACGAGCATTTTTCTTGTTTTAACAGGTACGGAGAGGGATTTTGAGAGGATTGAAGCCACCATTGTTGGAGACCATTTGAGGCTCATTCCTAACTATTGCAAGGCATCTTCCTTGTGGTTTTATACAAGAATGGAGCATTCCAAGCTCATGAAGAAGATGACCTTCATCCCCTCTTGATCTCTAGAGTTTAGATCTTCCTTAATAGTCATATCCTTATCCAAACTTCTAAGATGAGATCATTGTAGGTGAGCAACTCTAGGTAACCCATTCCTATTAGCTGTAGAATTCTCAAACCTACCCTCCTATCACCTTGGGCATCTCAAAGGTATACAAGTAAGGTGATTGATCAAGTGTAGCA
This sequence comes from Liriodendron chinense, assembly GCA_003013855.2. Lineage (NCBI taxonomy): Eukaryota > Viridiplantae > Streptophyta > Magnoliopsida > Magnoliales > Magnoliaceae > Liriodendron > Liriodendron chinense. The sequence goes on from ML058384.1 coordinate 24,987, forward strand.
GAGGCATTAATGACGCAGAGGCAACACGATCGGGGGAGCAAGGGAAGCTGATTAAAGCAAGGGAGAGCGGAGATCAAGCAACCCAAAGCATCACTAAACAACGAGCTCATCTGACAAGTAAGATTGTCTTTGTTAAGAGTCCATCCACTCAATTCCCTGTGGGAGTTGAGTGTAGAGTCTTTTGTCAAACTCAAATTAGGGTCGTTTGCCGATCCTTGGCTTGTTTGTTGAGCCTAAAACTCTAAGGACGTTAGTCGTTCCTTGGCTCGTTTATCGGTCTAAAGACTAAGGGTTCTTTGGCGCTCCTTGGCTCGTTTGTCGGGCCTAAACAAAGTCTCCAAGGGGGAGCCTCTGACATAGGAGTGAATGTGCGTCGGGTTGAGAGTTAGCTTTATCCAAAAACCCTGTTTATGGTTAAGAGGTAAACCGGTAAAACCTCTGGGTAAAGGTTGAGAGGTGAACCTTATTTAAAAGCTCCGATATTGAATGCTGGTGTGCTCAATGGGGTTGAGTACTTGAACCGAGAGTGGAGTAAACCCAAAGTCGAACCACTATACATGCTTGTGTTTGTGATTGAATTGAGCACATTATTATCTTAGCATTGTATGTTTAATTTTTAATTATGAATGCTTGATAGGAATGCATGCTAGGCACTAGATAGGCACATCCACACACAAGATGTTTTTCACTAGTAGTGTAGACTTAAGCTCATTGATCCATTCTCATAAGCCTACATTGGTTGCATAGATTAGGAGCTTGATTTGTTTAATCATTTGATTATCTATGCATGCTTAGACTAGGTTGTTTATTGTTTAAACCATATGCTAGTCTTGTGATTGGACCCACTTAAGCTTGGAAGCCGAAGTGTTAATGCTTAGTTTAAATTGTTAAATTACATAAGTAGGCAAAAAGAATTTCAAAAGGTCCTAATCCCCCCCATCTAGGACTTAGCCATAATACTAGTTGCTCTACAAGCTTCCACACTAATACGCCTATACAAGTGTGTTGATCTAAAAGACGTAATTTCAATTGGTATGAGAGCGGATTGCTCTTCAAAGACTTCACCATTTAGAGTAAGATCCGGTACTAGAGCACTAGCATAATGTCTAACCGAGATGGGAGTACCACGAACCGTCTACCATTCTTTTACTAGTCCAACTACGCCTATTGGAATGCTAAAATGAGGATTTTCTTACACTCCATGGACCGTCCTGTGTGGCTAAGCACACAACATGGATATGCCTTGCGCACCGAACAAGTGGAGGTTGATGGGAAATACATTGTCATTCCTAAAGATGATGAAAAATGAAATGACAGTGAGAGAGCTCAATATATGGCAAATACTAAAGCTCTCAATATGATTTGTTGTGCGGTTTCCCGGGATGAATTTCAGCGCATTCTCACATGCGTAACCGCAAAAGAAGTATGGGATATACTTGAGGTTACCCATGAGGGAATTAGCACAGTAAGACGCTCGAAACTTCAGCTCTTAAACACAAAATTTAAAAATATAAAAAATGAAAGATTATGAAACTTTCATGGAGTTCTACACACAACTGTCTGACATTTGTAACTCCATGTTTACCTTGGGGGAACAGGTTCTGGAAGGACGTATATGTAGAAAAATATATAGGTCCCTCTCGGAAAGATTTAACACTAAGGTAGTAGCCTTAAAAGAGTGTAAAGGCATAGACAACATGAAAATAGAAGAACTTATAGGTTCTCTCCAAATTTATGAACTATACTTTAAGGCCCCCTCTAAGAAGAAAAGCATCGCTTTGAAAACTTCCCTCAAACACTCCCAAAAGAAAATTAAGAGTGAGTCAGAAAAAGCTAGCGATGATGAGGAAGATAAGATGAATAGAAAATTTATACGCTTCCTCAATTTTGATAGATAGAGTAGCCGTGACAAGAAGGATAAGAAGGATGAAAAGTGTAAAGGGCAATCATCCAAACCCAAATCTATCCGTTGTTACGGTTAGAGCTGTACATCGAGCCGAGTCAAGTCGAGGTGGGCCAAGCTTGGCTTGACTCATCTATGCTCTCCTCAAGTTCGAGCTCGAGCTTACCATTGGAGCGTGCCTTGTTTGCTAAAACTTTTGAGGCGAGCTCGAGTCGAGCTAGTGGATCGAGTCGAGGCGAGCTTACCTCGAGTCGAGTCGAGCTTGCTCCCACCTCAATTTATTATATTTTTTGCTACAAAATACAAATTAAAAGTCAACAACATTAAGTTCAAGAAGTCACATGTATATTAGGGGAGAATAGTAATAATATTTCTACAAGTGGGACCCCACAATTTAAATGACCTAACTTTGATTGATTTTTTCTTTGTCCAGGTAACACACGCATGGAATGCAGACCACTAGTAACATTTTCTGAACCATAGATTAACACAGTACATGCATAGTTCACCACATTAATGGACAGCCCTGATTATTGTGTGGACCATCTTCATTATGAGGCTCAGTTGATTCATGGATCAGATGCAATACCTCCCTCATAAAATTGTAATCAATAGCTATATATGGTGTTTGGTCTTACCATAGCCTCTGTTTTGTATATGTGTATGGTGTGTGGTCTTACCGTAGCACCTATTTTGTGTAGCGTGTAAAACACACAACCACTGTGTGCTCACCATGTTTTGTACTTCAAATTACTCAATCCATCAGGTATGCTCAACAAGGAATGTTCTTACTTGAACAAAATAGTAGGATTAAGAAACCCCCCAATGTGTGAGGGTTTTATATGTCCTAAGCTTGGACCCCAATGTGTGTGTGGGGGAGGGGGGAGAGAGAACCAAGAAATAAAAAGATTAAGATTTTTTTATAACAAATATCTATATGAAATGAGCCGAGTCGAGGTCGAGCCAAGTCGAGCTTGAATCGAATCAAGTCGAGTCGAGTGACCCAGTGGTCGAACTTGACTTGATTTCTAATTCGAGCTCCTAAATGAAGCTTAGCTTGACTTGTTTTACTGAGTCGAGGCGAGCCGAGGTGAGTTTTTTCGAGTCAAGTCGATCGAGTTTCTCAAGCTGACTCAGCTTGTGACCAGCCCTAGTTACAGTTGCGGTCATCATGGCCATATTGCCCCAGATTATCCGAAAGGGCCTAAACTGAAAGGTGAAAAGGCAATGGCTGCCACTTGGGATGACACAAAGTAGTCTAAATCCAAATCAAGTGACTCCTCTAGTGATGGGAGCTAAAAACCAGTGAGAATTCTCATGGCTTCCACCACCACCTCTCTTCTCCCTAATATAAGAGAGGATCCCAACTGCTATAGCTTCTAGGAGAAGAAGGAGATCCCAACCCCTCACCTCATGCTACATTTTATGGTGTTGAGGAAATTAGTTATCCTTAGGCTAATCAATCTAAACATAGTTAGTAAGGGTAGCTAGAAATTGATACTATAAGAATATCGGAGGATTTCAGTGTCATTTTTGTGTGTATGGGCAAATGAGAGGATCCAAGCCACATTAGGCCAAAATTAATAGTTTAGCCTTGCTTTTATTTTATCTATTTGTTGCTAGACTATCTCACCGTTTAGATTAGCTAATCATGTTAAACTTCATGCTTATTGAATGTTAATCTTTATTTAGGTTTGGTCATGATATACCATTAGGGGAGGTTGGTTGTTTGAGCTTTAAGCCCTTGTTCTCTTACTGCGAAAGTATATCTTTGACCAATTATGCATGATTAACTATGTTTAAAAAGTAACATTTTCTTGTTAATCATGTTCCATAGCATGCTCCATGTTCTAATGTTCATGCATCATATACTCTCCTTGTTAGCATGTGCCTATAGTTATAGCTGCAACATACTATCTACTCTTACCTTAACCTTAATTGATGTATCATTAAGGGGGGGAGAATAGTTTGTCAATTGTTGACAAAAAGGGGGAGAATGATCAAGTCCCACCAAAACTAGTTTGCTATGTTTTATGATGCAAGGATTGACAGGTTATGGTGAAGCAAACTGAAGAGGAGCTATTTAGTTACACATGTCAAGAGTCCTGTATTTATTTCTTTATCAATGTAATCTTTTGTTCATGTGTTTGTTTTGGTAGGTTGGATTTTTGTAAGTAATTGACAAAAGGGGAGATTGTTAGTGCACTTTTCTGTGGCATACTAGTACACCTTATTTGTCAATGACTTAGGTCAGTGAGTCTAGTGTCAGTTGAGCATAATGAAGACGAAGACTAAAGACTCAAGCAAACCGGCTGCATCAAGGAAGAAGAAACAGGTAAAAGAGATGCCTTAGTGGGCCTTAAACCTTGACCAAAACTATAACCCAAACCTCTTAATGACCCTCAACCCATACGAATACTTGTAGTCATCTTAGATTGGCTCTAGGTGTCCCAAAAGATCACCCATACAAATGCCAAAGAGTTTGGGCTGTGAATAAACTGGGACAGCAGCATCATTAGCTGTTCACAGGCCTGTCCGACCGGTCACGACCGGTCGAACTGGCTCCCAGTCCAAACAACAACCTCCTGTCTTGAGCAGGCCCTTGGGCTGACCAGTCAGACCGACTCCCACACAGAGACAGCAACACTCTGTCTAGCTGGTCTACTGGACCGACCAGTCATGATCGGTCGTGGACCCCTGTCCGACTGGTCGACCAGTTGGTACTATCCATTTTCTGCCCATTTTGAATCCATTGCACATTCTTTTATAAAAAGGTTTGACGCTATTTGAGGGGTAAGGAGAGGAATTTTGAGTGGATTGAAGCCACCATTGTTAGAGATCATTTGAGGCTCATTCCTAATCATTGCAAGCCATCTTCCTTGTGGTTTTACACAAGAATGGAGCATTCCAAGCTCATGAAGAAGATGACCTTCATCCCCTCTTGATCTCTAGAGTTTGAATCTTCCTTGATTGTCATATCCTTATCCAAACCTCTAAGATGAGATCATTGTACGTGAGCAACTCTAGGCAACCCATTCCTATTAGTTGTAGAGTTCTCAAACCTACCCTCCTATCACCTTGGGCATCTGTTGAGCTCTTAATTGTGCATATTCGAACCCCAATTCATCACTCATTATGCATGGTTTTCATGATTTAAAGACTATTCTAATGCGTGGTTTTGTGATTGCAGGAATGAGAGAGAGTTTTTGTCGATTCGAGGCTTAGAAGCCTTTCTTACATACATTGAATGTCGAAGGAATGAAGGACCAAAGGAATGAGAGAAAGTTCACTCGATCAATAGCTAAAAGACTGCATTTAGGAGCCTTGGATGAAGACCTAAAGTAGGCCAAATAAAGAAGAAAGCAAGGAGAGCAAAGAGAGAAGAAAAAATAGAGAAAATCAGGTCCGACCGGTCGACCACACCCCGTTGCCTCTCTAGACACAAAAAAAACAGGGCCGACCGGTCAAGCTCTTGACCGGTCGGCCAGCCCCCCCCCCCCCCTGCACGCTGGACTCTCCACAGAAAGGGTCCGACCGGTCATGACCGGTCTGCCACTTGTATTTTGCTGGAATTCAGCAGCTTCTCATTGAAGCTCCGAGTTTTGTGCGCAATTGGGTAAGTATTGCGTGATTCTGAAAGGTTCTAAGGCGGTAGGGCCTCTCCATTATAAAAGGGGACCTAGAGATCATAGCTAAGGCATCCTAGAAGAGATCTATGAAGGTGGGAAGCAAAGAAAGACGGAATCAGAGTTCTACAACTCCCTCTAGTTCGTTGCTTTCTAGTTCATGTTTTTAGTTGTTTTCATGTTTCCTTGGATCATGAACGGCTAAACCTCTTAGCTAGGGCTAAGGGGTAAAGCTTGTAGTGAATCTAAGATGCTTTAATTAATTTGTTTTGGTTTCAAGTTGAATTTTCATTAAAGAACAATGGTTTGAAGTTTGAATGAAGTTCTAAGTACTTTTCTTAATCTTATGATGGCTCAGGGATGTTTGGAAGAGTTGCTTAAGTTCTTAATTGTTTTGAATGAGTCTAGACCTATACGCTTCGAGGAATCGGATTCAAGACGCTCTAAATTTGGATTCTCATGTGGGAACTTCATGCCAAGAGTTCTACTTTTCTGGAATTTCTGCTTATGTGTGATTGTGTATATGATTTGAATGAAGTTCAAATCATGATCTAGTTATGCTTTGTGATAGAGTTTAATGATGATTAGATTGTGATCTTAATCTATTGGAACTAGGATTGACCTATGCAATTGAGTGTGCTCAAGTCCTGACTTGAATTGAGGGAATTATATGCATAAATCACACATATGACAGTTGTATGTTATAACTGCTCTATCATCCGACTAGATAGGATTTAATTTCGATTCTAGTTGTGTAATTGGGAAACCTCTACGAATTATACATCAAGGATTGCCACAAGTGAATCCTTGGACCCCTAGTGCTCTTTTATATTAATTACATTCACTCTTAGTATAAGAATCCTATCTACATTCAATTCTAGAAATCTGTTTGGTTAGCTTTCAATTAGAGAATATTAGAAGTAATTTTGTGAATTACTAACAAGTCCCTGAGAACGATCTAGGTCTCTACTGAATTATTACTACATCGTAACCTTACACTTGGGGACGCGAACAAGTTTTTGGCGCCGTTGCTGTGGACCTTCGATGGTTTTTACAAAATTTCTGAAAATAGTTTTTATTTGAGATTTTTAGGAGTTTGTACTAACTTAGTTTGTTTTGTTTTGTTTTGCTTTTGCAGAGATTATAGGAGTCGAAGTAGTCACTTCAATTAGGTCTTTCTAACCCTTTCTAATCTTTTACTTTTATGAGATTTGCATGCCACATTGGGTTCGAGATTCTAATAACCAACTGATTAGTGAAGGAGGGATTGTTAAGGGGATTGATAAGGAACCCCGTGCTACGAAACGTTTAGATTCTCAAATTTTTCTTGAAATTATGGCTAAGAATAAATCTGATCCAAGGCCCAATCAAAATATAGGCTAAAACCAAACTGAAATAAGTGAGAATGAGGTTAAGAATGTTCCTCGACCTAGAACTTTACGTGATTACTTGCAACCTGCAAGAGCAAGTACTCCCTCATGCATAATTTTTTCATACAATGCAGGGAATATTGATCTAAAACCGGGAGTAATCCAACTCCTTCCCAAGTTCCTTAGTTTAGACAGTGAGAGCGCATATCAACATCTTAAGGAATTCGATGAGGTGATAGCCACGTTGCACTTTGCAAACGTATCTGATGATGTCATGAGACTTAGGTTATTTCTTTTTTCTCTTAAAGAGAAGGCTAAGGCTTGGCTTCATGCATTAAGGCCAAGATCAATCGGCACATGGACTGAGATGACTAGGGAGTTCATTAAAAAGTTTTTTCCTAATCATAAAACAAACATGTTGAAGCGCCTAATTATGATTTTTTCTCAAAAAGAGGATGAGACCTTCTTCCAATGTTGGAAGAGGTTCAAAGACTTATTAAACATATGCCCACATCATGGCTACGAAATTTGGCGAGTAATAAGCTTTTTCTATGAAGGACTGACTTCATCCATGTGCCAATTCATAGAGATGATGTGCAATGGAGAATTCATGAATAAGGAAGCCGAGGAAGCATGGGACTATTTTGATATCTTAACCGCGAATGCACAATCTTAGGATACAACTAAACCAGCAAATCTCAAGATAAGCCAACAAAGAGAAAAGGGAGGAATCTATTTCCTCTCTAAAGAAGACTACATAAGTGCACGTGTAGCTAGCCTCACAAGAAAAGTTGAGGCCATGGAATTAGGGAAGGGGGAAAAGACTAAGAAAGTTGAGAATATTTGTGGAATTTGTTCCAGTAACCAACATACAACACAGGATTGTCCTACAATCTCTGTATTTCAGGAAGTTCTACACGAACAATCAAATGTCATAAATAATTATCAATGACCATTTAGTAATCCAAACTCGAACACGTATAATTCTGGTTGGAAGAACCATCCCAACTTCAATTTGAGGAATGGGCCATTAGAGAATGCAAACAATAACCCAAAAGCTACGCTTGAGGAAATATTGGGTACATTCATCTCAGCCCAAGCTGAGTACAACAAGAATAATTCTCACCAAATTGATGGGTTCATGCAAGAACAACTAAAATTCAACCAGAATTTATCTCAAGCCATCAATGATTTGAAAACTTCAATGGCTAGATTTGAATCCCATCTTAGTGTTAGGGAGAAAGGCACACTTCCTGCCCAACCCCTCCTTAACCCAAGAACCCAATTTAAGATACAAGACCTCAGCCCATCCTCCCAAAATACGGAGCATGTTGAAGCTATCACCACTTTGAGGAGTGGCAAAACAATTGATAAATCCAATCCGATGAAGGCCCCAAAGCCTAATGATCCATAAATTGCCAATAAAGATAATATCTCGAACAACACTCCACATGAGAAAGAACCGGAAAGGCAATACAAGCCGGTTGCCCCGTTTCCCCAAAGGTTAATTTCACCTAAACCTTTAGATAAAAATCTGAAAATCCTAGAGGTTTTTAAGCAAGCGAAGATCAACATTCCTTTGTTGGATGCTATAAAACAAATATCATCTTATGCCAAATTTCTGAAGGAATTATGTACAGTCAAAAGGAACACAATGTTCACAACAAAGTACTTTTGACTGAGAATTTGAGCATCATTATTAAACAAGAGGTGCCCCAAAAATACAAGGATCCAGGTAGTCCTACCATTTCATGCATCATAGGTGACTACCGGATCAAACAAGCTTTACTCGATCTTGGGGCAAGTGTTAACTTCATCCCATACTCGGTCTATGAATAACTTGGATTAGGTGAATTAAAACCCACCAAAACCACACTTCAACTCGCCGATAGATCTATTCATATACCGAGAGGGATGATTGAAGATGTCCTTGTCCAAGTCGATAAATTCTACTATCCAGTGGATTTTATTATCTTGGATACACACCCTGTGATGGGAACCAGTGCTCAAATTCCTGTCATACTTGGCCGCCATTTCTTAGCCACTTCAAATTCGATTATCAATTGTAGAAACGGGCTGGTACAAATGTCCTTTAGAAATATGACACTCAAGCTAAATATTTTTTATTTATGCAAACAACCACGGGATGTTGATGACGAGGTCCACAAAATAAATCTGATTGAATCATTCGTGTAAGACACATCCCTCTTGACATTCTATTCCGATCCCTTGGAGGCATGCTTAGCCCACTCTCATGAGATTGATGATAACATGATAAGAGAGATGAATGCCATTTTGAATTCTATGCCGGTACTTGATAATAAAATATGGAAGGCACCATTTAAGCTTTCGCCCTTAAGTGAGAACAAGCCTCTTCCATCCAATATCAAAGCACCGAAGCTCGGCCTAAAACCATTACCCACTGATTTGAAATATGTTTATTTAGGTCGAGAGGAGACATATCCGATGGTGATCTCTTCCCACTTGGATGAGGAACAAGAGAGTAGGCTGATAGCCACTCTAATAGAGCATAAAAGCGTCATTGGATGGTCAATTGCTGATCTCAAAGGCATAGACCCCCTGATTTGTACTCATCGCATACACCTTGAGGAGAATGCGAAGACATCTAGGCAACCACAAAGACGCCTCAATCCAAACATGAAGGAGATGGTTAAGGCCGAGGTGTTGAAACTATTAGATGTGGATATCATTTACCCAATATCCGATAGTTATTTGGTGAGTCCAACTTAAGTAGTGCCTAAGAAATTCTGAATAACCATTGTAGCCAATGCCAACAATGAACTCGTGCTAACCAGAGTCACTACTGGTTGGAGAATGTGCATTGACTACAGGAAGCTAAACACAGTCACAAAGAAAGACTATTTTCCCTTACCGTTTGTTGATCAAATTTTAGAAAGGTTGGCGGGTCATTCCCATTTTTTCTTCCTTGATGGATTTTCAGGATATAACCAAATACAGATCGCCCTAGAGGACCAAGAGAAGACAACATTCACATGTCCATTTGGCACTTTTGCCTATCGAAGGATGCCATTTGGACTATGCAATGCCCCTGCCACCTTTCAGCGTTGTATGTTGAGTATTTTTTCTGATATAGTGGGGATGATTCTTGAAGTCTTCATGGACGATTTCTCAGTATTTGGTTGTAACTTTGATGAGTGCCTTATGCACTTAAAAATTGTTTTAAAAAAATGTGAAGAAAAGAACCTCATGTTGAATTGGGAGAAATGTCATTTCATGGTTCAAAAAGGAATTGTCCTTGGTCACATCATCTCGCAAAATGGAATTGAGGTGGACAAGGCTAAAATCGATCTTATCTCTAACCTTCCACCCCTAAAAGCGTACGAGATGTGCGGTCCTTTTTAGGACACGCCAGATTTTATAGACTGTTCATAAAGGACTTTAGTTCACTCTCTCATCCTTTATGTAACCTCCTTCAAAAGGAAAACTCATTCGAGTAGAATAAGGATTGTCAAAATGCCTTTGACAAACTTAAAGGTATGTTGACACGTGCTCCCATAATGCAACCACCTGATTGGAGCCTTCCTTTTAAAATCATGTGTGATGCGAGTGACTACGCTATTGGGGCTGTGTTAGGCCAAAGAAAAGAGAAGAAGCCATGTGTCATCTACTATGCAAGTAGAACCTTAAACTCGGCTCAAGCAAACTACACTACTACAGAAAAAGAACTTTTAGCTGTAGTTTTTGCTTTAGACCAGTTTAGGTCCTACTTGATCGGATCCAAGATTATCATATTCACCGACCATGCCGCGATTAAGTACCTTCTCTCTAAGAAGGATGATAAGCCACACTTGTTAAGATGGATCCTCCTACCCCAAGAATTTGACATAGAAATACGTGATAAGAAAGGAGTAGAAAACGAGTGGCTGACCATCTCTCTAGACTAGTTCTCACTGATTCCCCTAAGACGACCACGATCAATGACATGTTCCCTGATGAACAACTTTTTAAAGTCTCCCATTTGCCATGGTATGCAGACATTGCTAACTATCTTGCTACAGGAACAATTCCAACACACTGGAATAAGCAAGATAAGGATAAGTTTTTCAACAAGGTGAGAAAAATCTTATGGGACGACCCATACTTATTCAAGTATTGTCCCGATCAAATTATAAGGAGATGTGTGCCGGATGATGAGAAACACAGTATTATCTCCTTTTGTCATTCTCAGGCGTGTGGTGGCCACTTTTCGACTAAGAAGACCACAGCTAAAATTCTGCAATGTAGGTTTTATTGGCCTACCATGTTCAAAGATACCCATGAGTTTTCTAAAAATGTGTGAGCCTTGTCAGAAATTGGGAGGAATATCCCGTAGAAATATGATGCCACTCAATCTCATCTTACCATTTGAAATTTTTTTTATTGTTGGGGCATCAATTTCATGGGTCCATTCCCATCTTCTTTTAGAAATTTATATATTTTTCTTGCCGTCGATTATGTTTCAAGGGTCGAGGCGATTCCATGCCGGAACAATGACCATAAAACAGTCATTCGTTTCTTAAAAGAAAATATCCTTTTCCGGTTTGGAACACCTCGAGTCATTATAAGCGATGGAGGATCTCATTTTTGTAACCGCTCGTTTGATGCTTTAATAAAGAAATATGACGTAAATCACAAGGTGAGCACTCCCTATCACCCACAAACAAGTGGACAAGCTGAGATATCCAACAGGAAAATTAAACATATTTTGGAGAAAACAGTGAACCCCAATCGCAAAGATTGGTCACTTCGACTTACCAATGCACTCTGGGCTTACCGTACTGCTTTCAAGTCCCCCATTGGAATGTCTCCCTATAGACTTGTCTATGAGAAAGGTTGTCACTTGCCCGTGGAGTTGGAACATAGGGCATATTGGGCGATAAAGAAGATGAATTATGATTCTGACAAAGCAAGCTCGTTGCGCAAACTTCAATTGAATGAACTTGCAAAACTCCGGAACAAGGCATATGAAAATGCGAGAATTTACAAGGACAAGATGAAGGTGTTCCATGATAAGAACATTCTTCGTAAGACCTTCACGATTAATCAAAAGGTCCTTATGTATAATTCTAGGCTACATTTATTTCCAGGGAAATTGAATTCTCGATGGACCGGTCCTTTCATTGTGAAAATTGCTTATCCATATGGGACTGTCGAGTTGTTAAATCCAAGGAACAGTAATATCTTTAAAGCAAATAGTCAACGCCTAAATCCGTTCTTTGAGAATTTTCCTTCAGAAGGTATGTCCATACCTCTAACTGATTCCGTATATCAGGATATTTGATCTCCTAGTCTGATGGAGGTATAGAGTAGTTAGGATTAGGATTTTGTTGCTTTTGGTTTGCTTTTTCATAAGTTTGTTAAAAGGAGGTAAAATTCCAGTTTTTGTTCTCTCAGGTACTCTCATTCCTCACTCCCTTTATTTTATAATTGCTCTCATATTTTGCTTATTGCATATCTTTTACATTGAGGACAATGCGAGATTTGGTTGGGGGTGTGGGATCACTAGGATGAATCCAGTGTTTTGTAACATCTCGAGCAATATGAAGAACATTTTTCAGATTTTCTTCTAAAAATTCAAAACTCCATTGGAAAACTTTATTTTTATGCATTCAGGACGGTTTAAGTACAAGAAAAAGAGAGGTGAAGTGAGTGATGTTGAATACATTAAACAATCTTTAAGGTACTAGTCTTATATGTGAATTCCCCTATTTTTATGATTGATAGAAATTTTGAACACGTTTACACCTAGTTCACTTTACACGATTCTCATGTTTTGAAAGGATTATTAGATTTATGGATTAGCTAAGTTTGGATTTGAGGTGTTGAGAAACCAAGCTGGGGTACTTTGTCCATCCTTGTCCATGGAAAAATAACGAAAGATACGGATTTCTAAAAATCCTGTTTAATATGTATGAAAAGGAAATGAAGGATGAAAATATGGGAATGATTGAAAATATGGTGAAAAATTCTGAAAAGGACCACCTATTACCAACCAGGGGATGGTCTACCCATAACCAAAGCTGGAAATGGGAAGTAGTGTGAAAGTACGGTAAGGCAAATTTCTACCATAGGCTTGTTGACGGTAAGGCAAATTTCTGCCATAGGCTTGTTGTTGATTTGTACACCTTAAATCCCTAATTTAGTTTATCTATGAAAAAGATAACCCCGAAAATTCATGAGATGAACATTCACCATGCACATTTGCTTAAATTTGTTTGGATCTTTCTATTTATCAATTAGTCAGCGGGAATTCCATATGAACACTTGTTATGTTTTTGGAAGTTTAAGGTCTCAACTTCTATCACTCAGTTTTACAGATTTTTGTACTTGCATGTCTTGGAATGTACAGAAACATAGTTTCCGAAGAAGAGTTGGGTTTTGAAAAATGAAACTTGTTTCACGCATGTTTTGCTCGGGACTAGCAAAATGCTGGTTGGGGGTGTGTTGAGCTCTTAATTATGCATATTCTAACCCCAATTCATCACTCATTATGCATGGTTTTCATGATTTAAAGACTATTCTAATACGTGGTTTTGTGATTATAGGAATGAGAAAGTTTTCATCGATTGGAGGCTTAAAAGCCTTTCTTACATACATTGAATGTCGAAGGAATGAGAGAAAGTTCACTCGATCGATAGCTAAAAGACTGCATTTAGGAGCCTTGGATGAAGACCTAAAGTGGGCCAAAGAAAGAAGAAAGCAAGGAGACCAAAGAGAGAAGAAAGAAAGAAGAAAAAATGAAGAAAATCATGTCCGACTGGTCATGACCGGTCGGCCACGTCCCTTTGCCTCTCTGGACACCAAACACAACAGAGTCGACCGGCAAGGGCCTGCCCCCCCCCCCCCCCCCCCCCCCCCCCCCCCCCCCCCCTACACGCTGGACTCTCCACAGAAAGGGTCCGACAAGTCAAGATCGGTCGGCCACTTGTATTTCGTTGGAATTCAGCAGCTTCTCATTGAAGCTCCGAGTTTTGTGCATAATTACGTAAGTATTGCACAATTCTAGAAGATTCTGAGGCGGTAGGGCCTCTCCATTATAAAATGGGACCTAGGGATCATAGCTAAGGCATCCTAGAAGAGATCTACGAAGTGGGAGGCGGAGAAAGACGGAATCGGAGTTCTACAACTCCCTCTAGTTTGTTGCTTTTTAGTTCATGTTTTTAGTTGTTTTCATGTTTCTTAGATCATGAACGGCTAAACCTCTTAGCTAGGGCTAAGAGGTGAAGCTTGTAGTGAATCTAAGATGCTTTAATTCATTTGTTTTGGTTTCAAGTTGAATTTTCATTAAAGAACAATGGTTTGAAGTTTGAATGAAGTTCTAAGTACTTTTCTTAATCTTATGATGGCTCATGGATGTTTAGAAGAGTTGCTTAAGTTCTTAATTGTTTTGAATGAGTCTAGACATGTACGCTCCGAAGAATCGGATTCAAGACGCTCTAGATTTGGATTCTCATGTGGGAACTTCATGCCAAGAATTCTACTTTTCTAGAATTTCTGCTTATGTGTGATTGTGTATATGATTTGAATGAAGTTCAAATCATGATCTAGTTATGCTTTGTGATAGAGTTTAATGATGATTATGATTGTGATCTTAATCTATTGGAACTAGGATTGACCTATGCAATTGAGTGTGCTCAAGTCCTAACTTGAATTGAGGGAATTGTATGCATAAATCACACATATGATAGATTGTATGTTATAACCGCTCTATCATCCGACTAGATAGGATTTAATTTTGATTCTAATTGTGTAATTGGGAAACCTCTGCGAATTATGCATCAAGGATTGCTACAAGTGGATCCTTGAACCCCCAGTGCTCTTTTATATTGATTACATTCACTTTTAGTTTAAGAATCCTATCTACATTCAATTCTAGAAATCTATTTTGATTAGCTCTCAATTAAAGAATATTAGAAGTAATTTTGTAAATTCCTAACAAGTCCTGAGAACGATCTCGGTCTTTACCGAATTATTACTACATCGCAACCCTACACTTGGGGAAGCGAACAGCATCTCAAAGGCATCACAAGCAAGGTGATTGATCAAGTGTAGCTGAGGCATTGGCGACACAGCGGCAACACAATAGGGAGAGCAAGGGAAGCTGATTAAAGCATGGGAGAGCGGAGATCAAACAACCCAAAGCAGCACTGAACAAGGGGCTCATTCGACAAGTAAGGTTGTCTTTATTGAGAGTCTATCCACTCAATTCCCTGTGAGAGTTGAGTGTAGAGTTTTTTGTCAAACTCGAATTAGGGTCATTTGCTGATCCTTGGCTTATTTGTTAAGCCTAAAACTCTAGGGACGTTGGCCGTTCCTTGGCTCATTTGTTGACCTAAAGACTAGGGGTTCTTTGGCGCTCATTGGCTCGTTTGCCGGGCCTAAACAAAGTCTCTAAGGGGGAGCCTCCGACACGGGAGTGAACGTGCGTCGGGTTAAGAGTTAGCCTTGTCCAAAAACTCTGTTTATGGTTGAGAAGTGAACCGATAAAACCTCTGTGTAAAGGTTAAGAGGTGAACCTCATTTAAAAGCTTCGATAGTAAATGCTGGTGTGCTCAATGGAGTTGAGTACTTGAATCGGGAGTGGAGTAGACCCAAAGTCGAACCACTATACATGCTTGTGTTTGTAATTGAATTGAGAACATTGTTATCTTAGCATTGTATGTTTAATTATTAATTATGAATGGTTGATAGGAATGTATGCTAGGCACTGGATAGGCACATCCACACACAAGATGTTCTTTCACTAGAAGTTTAAACTTGAGCTCATTGATCCATTCTCATAAGTCAACATACGTTGCATAGATTAGGAGCTTGATTTTTTTAATCATTTGATTATATTTGCATGCTTAGACTATGTCGTTTATTGCTTAAACCATATGTTAGTCTCGTGATTGAACCCACTTAGGCTTGAAAGTCAAAGTGTTAATGCTTACTTAGTTTAAATTGTTAAATTACATAAGTAGGCAAAAAGAATTTCAAAAGGTCTTAATCCCCCCCCCCCCCCCCCCGGACTTAGTCATACTTAGTCATAATACTAGTTGCTCTACAAGCTTCCGCACTAATACACCTATACAACTGTGTTGATCCAAAAGGCATAATTTCATATTGGACCGATACCGATCATTCGCAAGATCCATAACAATGCCTACGTTGTTGATCTTCCGAATGACAATGGAGATTTCAAGGACTTTCAACGTGGCAGATCTGTACGAATATCATGAACTAAAGCTGGACGAGAACTCAGGGTCAAGTTCTTTCGAAGTGGATGAGACTGATGTATAACGGGTCGTTGATTATTTCATGGCCCAGATGAACCAATAGAAGACCGGTTGGGGTTGAAAGCAATCCGGACCGTCAGGACTGTAAAACGGTCGTATCCCACAATCCGGAATCAGTTTCTGGACATATAATATATGATTTTGGGGTAGCTCGAGCTACTTTAGCCACCCAACCCTGCTATACCGGGTTCCCCATGCCAGAATCATGAGATTCAACCGGATCGACCGTCATTAAGCTAGTTTATTGTCAGTTTTACTATTTATAATAAGTTTTAAGTCGATCATAACTTTTGATCTGTAGGGTTTTAGAGTTAGTGCCTAACATGAAATGGCTTAGAATATTTAGTAAAACAACGTAGTTAGGCCCGTTTGAAAAGTTTCTATTTTTAGCCGAAAACCAAGAGTTCCAGTAGGATTGAGAGACTTCTATAAATAGTAAGTTTACTATTTATAATAAGTTGCATTTTCTAGGAGTTTGAGTTTGAGTTGAAGTCTGGTACTTTACCTAGGGTTTAGTTTCTTATTTATATGCATTGTAATTCCATTTCTATTCACTTAATCTATAAAAAATAATTATTCAAAATTAATTTCCTCTTTTTATCCTTTTATTGCTTCTCATGTAAATGAGGACTATCCGGTTAGGGAGACAGTGATCGACCTACCACGTCCTCGCTGCGTCAACCAGCAACAACACTCATGCCATGAAACAAAATAAAAAACTGGACCTTCCATTGATGAGGCATTCAGTGCAAACCAAACCATATTCATCTTATCAGTTCCACCCGACTGGTGTCAGTGTAAGTGAGCCGAATATTTGTATTACCTTCCTTTATGGACCCAATAAACTTTTAATTTATCCCGCTAAGGTTACCAAAATGTTTGTAAGGTCAAGTTCAGGCCCTTAAACTATCACAACACTAAGAACAACTCACACAGTTCCCTCACTAATTAAATGATTAGAGGGCAAACATAGTTCTGAGAGAGAGTCTCATGTTGCGTATATCAAGATTCTCATAATTCAAGACAAATGTCTCCTATTAATTCCAGGTCAAACTTTATTTTCATAAATTCTTGACTCAATGTCCTGAATGTCATTATAGATACATCCACCTCAAAATAATAGCACTACCTATCCGGACTAGAAATCTATATGCACACACTTTTATGGATCGAACTTATTTATGACTATTATTATTATTCTCATCTGTAAAACTGGTTGCCTTCATTCACACCCACATTTCATGCACCACTAGAGTATCGAAGCCTCAATCCAACATTCGAATTTAAAAGAAAACGAAATGAACTATTTTATTTCAAACCAGTGTACAATAAATGCAAAGATTCTAAAAATTCAAATGCAAACTAATTTAATATATTTGAAAGAAAATACAAAATCTTCAACCTCGATTCTCCTACTAAAAGTCACCCACTGGATATGTAGCGATCTGCATCACTCAATTTCGGGCTCCTCGAGTTTAACTGCACAAGATACAAGATGTGAGTGTAAAGCCCAGAATTGATCCATATCATGACAAATATGTGTCAATTAAAACCTCAGAAACTGTCAGACAAGAATCTTCACCTTTACTTCTGTTTTTATTCTTCTTGGGCCAAACTTTATACCGATGACACTGTTTCTTTAAGTGACTCTACTGATCGTAAAAGTAGCAGGGTCTAACCAATTGGTTTTGGTCATTCAACTCTACACCATTACCTATCACCTTCCCTTTGCCCTTACCCTTATTCTTAGAACCTCTCTTTCTTTTTCTTTTGTTATCACCATGAGAATAGTACTCAAGATGAACACTCTCTGATCGCTCTCGCCTATGTCTCTCTTCCTCTTGCACACAATGCGATATCAACTCAGTCAAGGTCCATTTCTCTTTTTTAGTATTATAATTAATCTTGAAAATGCTAAAATTAGAAGGAAGAGAAATCAACACTAAATAGACCACTAAGTCTTCTGGAATGTTCAACTAAAGTGTCTTTAACTTAGTTGCGAAGTCGGTCATCTTAATAATGTTCTCCCTAATTCCATCGTTGTTATATTTCAGAGACATGAGTTCTGAAAGAACTGTGGTAGTCTTTGCCTTATCGGATTTGGTAAATCTCTTTTCGATTTCTTCAATGAATTCTCTCGTATTCTCTTTTTCAAGTATACCCCCACGAAAGGACTTAGGATGGAATACTTAATTATCTTTATTCTTAGCTAATTCACCCATTCGCACTTATTATATTTGGCAACTGGATTCAATTGGCTTTGGAGGTTGATCCTCATTAAGGACCAGATCTAATTTCATATATCCAAGAATTATTTCTAACGCTTCTTTCCATTATAAGAAGTTACTACCATTAAGGGTAGGGAGGCCTTTAATTTTGGAGAGAATGAATCCAATGTTCATTACTACAATATAAAGGTGCAACAGCTCAGAGTAAATACCTATTTAAACTTTTAAGTAAAAACTTAAAATATACTTATTATACTGAACTTTATCTAATCAACAGGGCGGTCAACCAGATTATCCCAGATGACGAGACTAATCATAAAATCTTGGTGTGAAACCCAATGCATGATTATAACCCCTTCCATTGGGCCGAGATTGCAATATGCAAGTAGTCTTCACAACATGAGGTTGGATGAATATCAACAACATGGTCCCAAACAGTCCAACATCTTTATGGTAAGATAGATCATTTGATCCCACACTGTTCATACCATGCACCTCAACCCGTTTGGCTCCAGATAGACAGCGACTCCTTTGGGTCGAACATCGCCTGTCTGGAGACAAATGCCACCTTATTAGTCCTTAATACACGACACTTGCACCAAACCCTTGAATCTAAGACCCAATGGGTATCCTTAGTCGTAGCCACTTTAGTGGAACACGCAACTAAGAGTATCCACTAAGTCCTAGAAACTTGGACCCCACCCAATCAAATTACCCCTAATGAATATTCTCGATGCCCCATGGGCAAAGAGATGGGTGAACTAAACCATATGGGTCACTGTTTGTAGTCTGTCTAACCACTAGTAATGTATGGACCATTATAAACTAGATGAGCATGACACCCATCAATGTTGTCCAATACCCTTAGGCTAGGATCGATGAGGTTAGGCCTACGTGACCAATGTCGATGATCTAAATATGAAACTTTATAACCCATCCACTCATTTCAGCATGAAATAAACAAAACTTTATATTTCAGTGTGCAAGTTAAGTTGTTAATCAAGGATTCAAAAATGAAAAATCGTTCCTAAATGCTCTCCAATTAGGTGCTTGAAATTAGGCCTAAACAAGCCTAGTACCAGCCCTCAGAGGTTATTAAAATTGGGCTCAAAACATGCTCATACCCCAGCCTATAAATTGCCCCAAAACAGGTAAAAATGAACAAAGATTAGCCCAAAATCAATCATAAAAATAGGCCCAAGGTTGGCCTTAAAACAGGCCCAAAGAATTACCAAAATATGGCCCAAAAAGTTGCCAAAATCTTACTCATGAACAAGAAAAAATCTAGCCCATAAACTAGTCAAAATCTGGTTTAAAACAGGCCCTATTTTCAAGCTAAAAAGGGGCCCTATCACAGCCTTAAAAAAAGGCCCAATGCTACATAAAACGAGGCCCAAAGTTAGCCAAAAACCAGGACCAAGCACAGCTAAAACCAGGCCAAAATCTAGTCCTGAAGATAGGCCTAGAAAGTGAGTTTTAATACAGTTAGACATGGGCCCAGCAAAACGGCCCGCTAGACTAACTCAAGCCTTTAATATACAATAACATATGCCCTAACCCATCTTCAAAATGGCAATAGCCCCAAACCAAAACCCTAACCAATCTGATCATGGCAGTGGCAGCCCCAGCCCATATACAATTATCATCTCTACCGCCATACACCGTACGATGAGTCGCCTGTTTGGGCTGGTTTTAATACAGTAGCTTCCACCTCTTTAATTGACCTAAATTATCATGTTTTTCTATATGATCTAAGGCTAATAAAGATGACTAAGGGTATTCCTAGTTGGTCCATGCT
This sequence comes from Liriodendron chinense, assembly GCA_003013855.2. NCBI lineage: Eukaryota > Viridiplantae > Streptophyta > Magnoliopsida > Magnoliales > Magnoliaceae > Liriodendron > Liriodendron chinense. The sequence goes on from ML058384.1 coordinate 45,211, forward strand.
GGGGCTCAAATTTGCACCCATTATAAAACAACATCCCATGGTCTAGTGGCAATGATTTAGATAAGTTTTGAGGCCAGGAAAGCCCTGAAAACGCCAGCACAACCCTGATCGCTTGGTAGCGACCAAAATTCGTAAACAGCATTTCGAAGCGGAACTGGACATGCGCTTCACCGCCAAATGATCCGAAATGTCCTAAAATCCTTAACTTGCAAGTTTCGAAGTCATCCGGTGCATATTTTTACCTGCGCACCTCGAAATGCGTTTCGTCCCTGCCCGAAACTGACAAAAAGGGTCCGTAAGCCTATAGCTACCATTTCAGAGCGGAAGTGGACATGCGCTTCGTTGCCAAATGATCCGGAGCGCCCCAAAACCCTTAAATAGCAAGTTTGAAGTCATTACGATACATATTTCCATGCGCGCGCTGCCCGGAACAACGTTCCTATACGACAAGCCGACCCGGAGGCTCCAAATTAGGAAGTACCAAAATTAGTAACATTTGGACTTCCACACCCCACCCCGTTCATTCAGGAGGTTAATCATAGCCTAGAAGTGGCTTGGCGACAGTGAGTGCATGTCTAGAAAAGGTAGCTGTCCTTTGGAGGTCCCCCGTCGGAGCTGAAATGCTGAAATTTTCTAAGTGTTGGAATCCTGAAAATCTGGCTAAGTAGTGGGAAAGCGCCGGCAAAGGACATGCGCCTGGCCTCTAACCACATGCGCTTGCACCCTAGTAGTGAAAGGAAGTGATCCGAACACTTTTCCAAAAAGCGCCGGGAAATGCGCCGGTAAAGCACATGCGCCCGGATCCACCACATGCGCCCGGTGCATTATTCCAACATGCGCTTGACATTGTTTCTGGCACATGCGCCCGGAAATACCCGCCGGGTAGACCCGAACCCGATTTCCCTCTTATAAATAGTGAAGTCACCTCATTTCATCAGCATGAAATCATCCCCTGCCGACCTTAGAGTGATGTAAGCACCACATGTGCTTGCTTTCTCTCCCCTCGCCGGATGCCTTGGCCGGAGTGGATTTCCTCACCGGAATCCCAAGTTCAGGAAGAAAATCCTGAAATTTTCTAAGTGCTGGGCACATGCGCCGGCATATCCCCCACATGCGCCGGCTTATTCCATCACATGCGCCGGCTTTTCCCACCGGAAAATCCTGAAAATCTGCTAAGTCCAGGAGGGACATGCGCCCACTCTTTGAGTCCAGGCGCATGTGCATTGCCACATGTGCCCGGAACACCTCTTCTCCATCTGTTTTTTCATAAAAAAACACTCCACATGCGCCCGGAAGATGGGACATGCGCCCACCTCCCTACCACATGCGCCTGGAACCTTGCTAAGAATGCCACATGCGCCTGAAACCTTGCTAAAAATGCCACATGCGCCGGCCTTTCCCACCGAAAAATCCTGAAAATCTGCTAAGTCCAGAAGGGACATGCGCCCACTCTTTGAGTCCAAGCGCATGTGCATTGCCACATGCGCCCGGAACACCTCTTCTCCATCTGATTTTTCATAAAAAAAAAACACTTCACATGCGCCCGGGAGATGGGACATGCGCCCACCTCCCAACCACATGCGCTTGGCAGCCATGTCACCCTCACATGCGCCTGCATATCCACCCCTCCATGCGCCTGGACGCTGATGGGAGGGGTGGACCTTCGATCGCTTGCCCCGCCTTCGTCCGGAATCCGATTTTGATGAAATCACTTCCGCCGGATGCATCTCAACGAGATCTATCCATCCACCGGATCAGATTCTCCAACGGTCAATGATAAATGGCCCAAATCAGTGTTTTGGTCCAAAATGACCAACACTTAGCCAATTTGGCAGCTCCAGAAATCCTTCCGAAAGAGCCGAAAACGGCCGAAACAAGAAGAATCGGGCGGAATTGGACCGAGCTCGAGGGGGAAGCTTTTCTTCTACATGACATGATACACCATAATCATGCACCGCGACGAGGTTATCCGTCTCAGGACCCTCGAATACCCTAATCAAGTGATCGGCAGGTCCACTACTTAGTCATTTCCAGCCCTGGGAAGTGCCATGTTGGCCCTGAAATTGACTTTTGCTAAGCAAATTGAAATGCGATCGCACCGTGATCTTCGTGGACATAATCCACCCCTATTCAAAGATGGTCATCGGTAATACTCACCGATTTCTCTGATCGGACCATAAGCAGGTCCACTACTTAGTCATTTTCAGCCCTGGGAAGTGCCCTGTCGGCCCGAAAATCGACTTCTGCTAAACAAATTGAAATGCGATCGCACCGCGATCTTCGTGGACGTAATTCATCCCTGTTCAAAGACGGTCATCGATAATATTCATCGATTTCCCTGATTAGACCGCAGACAGGTCCATTATTTAGTCATTTTCAGCCCTAGGAAGTGCCTTGTTGGCCCGGAAATTGACTTTTGCTAAGCAAATCGAAATGCGATCGCATCGCGATCTTCGTGGACGTAATCCACCCCTATTCAGAGACGGTTATCGATAATACTCTCTAGTCTCTCTAATCAGACCGCGAACAGGTCCACTACTCAGTCATTTTCAACCCTGGGAAGTGCCCTGTTGGCTTGAAAATTGACTAATGCCAGTTGAAATCAACCGCGATCTCGAAGACGCCGAGGCAAAGTTGAAGTACTCAGGCTATCCAACAGCCGAGTCAAGCATTCACGGGGCACCGATTCCCATTATTCATAAGAAATTGGCATATGTGGGTACCCATCGGACCCTATACTTAGCCACTTACAGGCATCGGAGACAGCCGATCCGGCCTATTGAATATCGAGATCCTCAAAAGATCTTGGCTCGATAAAGCTTACTTGATCCCAAATAGATCACTGAAAATACTCAGAAGAAAGAGTGTTCTCGAAGACGAGTCGCCCGACTCCAGAAGAAATACATTTACTTTATTGTACAAAGCTCTATTCATCCCGGATAAAGGTCCGAGGCTAAACCTAAGGGGTTATGGTTACCACGTGAAACCACAAACAAAAGAGTTCTAACTAAGCTTGAAACGTCTTGCTATGGACTGCCACTATGAAAAAGACCGTCGATGCCCTACCCATCGACAACGGGTCCGTTGGTTGAGCTGATGAGGTAGTTGCGGATTGCTTTCCTAAGGTCACCCGTCATAAAAATACGGGCGCGGGCTTTAGGTTATGCCGACCAACATTTCGAGGTTCGTGTATTCCAGCGGTCACCTGTTCACAGTAACAGGCGCGGGCCCCGAGTTGCACCACTCGATTAAAACCCTCGTTCGGGAACGTTGCGGAGTGCTTTCCTAAGATCACCCGTCATAAAAGTACGGGCGCAGGCCTTGGGTCATGCCGACCAACATTCGAGGTTTGTGTATTCCAGCGGTCACCTGTTCACAGTAACAGGCGCGGGCCCCGAGTTGCACCACTCGAATCCTGACAGTCTCTCAACCCGGACATACCGAAAGAAAATGGGACATAGACATCCGGCGTGTCTAACAAATGTGGCTCAGTCCATAACAAGAAAACAAAGGTCTACACGACCATGAACTCAAGACCATAATCCCCGGCGGATTAGTCTTTTGCCTTCCAATCAAGGGTGATCAACCGTTGATGTAATTAAAGGCTTGTGACCAGTATCACAGCCTGGAATGTAAAAGATCTCAGAATCTCTGGAATAAAATTCGCCTTGCGATATCTCTCTCTTGTGTACACTTTGTGATTGCTTATGATTGTCTATGAATGTCTCTATACTCAGAATTCCCCCAGAATAAAAGAAACACGAAAAAAAGAAAGAAGGACTGCTGACGAGTAGATCTGATCTTTCCTCTTTTTCTAAAAAACGTTCTAACAGTCCAAATCATCTAAGAAGTTTTGGGTGTTTTGGTCCAAAGGGTTAGGGTCACCAAGGCATCTCATTTTCCTATTTTTCTTTCTTGATGCTTCTGGTCCATTTGAATCTTTGGTCTTCAGCTTATCAAGGCTCAACCAATATTACAACACATGGACGCAGGTGATTGAAAAATAAGGTGCATTAGTATGCCACAGAAAAGTGCACTAACGACGATGAACTCCTTTGGGACAAACACCACCTGTCTGGAGACAAATGCCATCTTATTGGTCCATAATACATGGTGATTGCACCATGCCCTTGAATCTAAGACCCAATGGGTATCCTTAGTCACTGTCATTTTAGTGGAACACTCAACCAAGAGTATCCACTAAGTCCTAGAAACATGGACCCCACCCAATCCAACTGCCCCTAATGGATATTCTCGATGCCCATGAGCAAAGAGATGGGTGAACTGAACCATATAGGTCATTGTCTATGGTCTATCTAGCCACTGGTAATGTATGGACCATTATAAACTAGATGAGTATAACGCCCATAAATGTTGTCCAATACCCTTAAGTTAGGATCGATGAGGTTAGGCTTAAGTGACCAATGTCAATAATCCAAATATGAAACTTTATAACCCATCCACTTATTTCAACATGAAATAATCAAAACTTTATATTTCAGTGTGCAAGTTGAGTTGTTAATCAAGGATTCAAAAATGAAAAATCATTCCTAAATTAGGTGCTTGATATTAGGCCTAAACAAGCCTACCACTAGGCATCAGAGGTTATTAAAATTAGGCTCAAAACATGCTTATACCCCAGCCCATAAATTGCCCCAAATTAGGAAAAAATGAACCAAGATTAGCCCAAAATCAGTCCTAAAAATAGGCCCAAGGTTAGCCTTAAAACATGACCAAAGAATTACCAAAATCGGCCCAAAAAAGCCGCCAAAATCTGGCCCATAAACTAGCCAAAATCTGGTTTAAAACAGGCCCTATTTTCAAGCTAAAATGGGCCCCATCACAGCCTTAAAAAAAGGCCCAATGCTGCCTAAAATGGGGCCCAAAGTTGGCATAAAACCAGGTCCAAGCACAGCTAAATCCAGGCCAAAATCCAGTCTGAAGACAAGCCCAGAAAGTGAATTTTAATACAGTTGGACATGGGCCCAGCAAAACGGCCTGCTGGACCAACTCAAGCCTTTAATATACAGCAAGCTAATGCCCTAACCCCTCTTCAAAACGACAGCAGCCCCAAACCAAAACCCTAACCAATCTGATCATGGCTGCGATAGCCCCAGCCCATATACTACTCTCATCTCTACCACCATACGCCGTACGAGGAGTCGCTTGTGAAGAACGACTACTCTTAGACCCAAGGCGGTGGCCACCAACGATCGATGACTGGAAACCCATCTATTTCCTTAAATCGACAACAGATTGCTGTTGAAATTTATGGTAGCGCTCGTCATCTTCCCCAAATCTGATTGTCGAAGCGGATATGACACTTCAACCAGCGAAATCTATTGATTCCAGAATCAATCGCAATAGGCAGGAGACCCAAGTCCCCTTCTTAGTCACAAAATGGGCTTGCAACCACGACGCCCGTGTCATAAATGGCTCTTTGAGATCCAAAGTGGCTTAGGTGCGGTTTTAATTTATTTATTTATTTAATTATGAGAAGGTGCTAGAGTCCATGGTCGCACCACGATGCCTCTGTGGTCCGCTATAGTGGACGCCCATCAATGGCGGCCACCTATCTCGATAGTGATACCCTAGCAAAAATCGTCGATTAGACGACGAGGGTTTCATCGCAACTGGCAAATGGGATTCGGGATGACTGACTCTCCTACGATTGCAAAATAGGGGGTAATACATTCCGATTTTAGGTAACAACAATTCTCATCCATGAATCCCATTAAGGAAACCTTAAAGATGAAAACCCTATATTAATGCATAGGTGATCAACTCTAATACCACGTGTAGGAAAATTATGCAATGGATTTCTTAGATCTACAGGGGCATCAATCTAGGGGATTCAACATATACTGTGTACCTTGACTGGCCATCGTGTCGACTGCTGAGATTTGCACATCAATCTTACACCTTCTGTACACCCACGTTTGCACAGTCTATAATGAGGAAGAACCTGCGTGTGTTGGTGTTTGGAGTTGGAGACCTACTGCACCTTAAATAAATAGGGATTGTGCTAAGAATCCTATCCTATCATAGGATCCTTCCACTTTCATGTCTCTTCAATCCCATATAGTGAACCACCCTATGAGATGATTCTTTCACTCCCATGTCTCCTCAATCTTAGGTGCCGTTTGGTAAACTGAAAAATGAAATCCGAAAATTAATTTAGGTGCTGAAATCTTAAAGTGTTGAATTTAAGTACTTATGAGTACTGGAAAAAAATCGTTTGGTAATTTGTTTGAAAAAAGTGCTTATATGAGGATAAGTACTTTTTTCACAAAAACCCGTTTGGTAAAAATAAACTACAAATATCTGAAAATTGATAATTTGTCATATTTGCCCCTATTATCTTAATTTCTATCTTATAGGAATAGCATATAAACATCATTGCTTACAGTTTTGCCGTACACTCATGCCTTTTGTATTCCTCCTTTTTGGACTGTCTATCAAAATGGATGAACGGCTTTGATAAACCACATGTATCATGGTGGGATGTTTAAAGACCCTAATAGTATCATCCATATCTAGCTAGGTCCGGTGAGGGCAGTACCCAATCATAGAGTGTGACCATAACTAGCTTTGTGGGTGAGACCTTGACCGTAGGGGCTCACCTTGATTTGTGCATTGTATATCCAAGCGGTTCATTTATTTTTCTAGCTTATTTTAAACTATTTTTCCAAAAATGAAGAAAATGAAAATTTCAGGTGGAAAACACTATTAAAAAACAATGTTTATTGACCATTTAAATCCTTTCATGGGCCACAAAAGTTTTGGATCAAGATTTTTTTTTTTTTTTTTTTTTCTGTTTCATCTACGACTGTGAAACCTTATCAACGGGTTGGATGATCAATAAGCATTTACAATATATGATAGGAAGGTTTTAATGGCAAGCCTTCAATGACCACTCTTTCCTATGGTGTGGTCCACCTGAAATTTGTATCTGCTTCATTTTTAGGAAGATATCTTAAGATGAGCTGAAAAAACAAATGGATGGCATAGATGTGCAATGTATGTACGAAGTGGGCCTTAAGGTCAGGGTCTCACCTACATCGTTGGTTTCGGGTCGCAACAAATCGCGCTCACAATTCATGCCACCAAATTCGCTAGGAGACCCTGAATCCACAGTGGGACCTACTGTGATGTATTTGATTAAATCCATGCTGTCCATTTGTATTGAAAGCTCATTTTAGGGCGTGATCCAAAAAATGAAGCAATTCCAAATGCAAGATGGACCGTAGTACATGAAACAGTGGTGATTGATCGTATTATGTGGGCCACAAAATCTTTGGATCAAGATGATATTTGTGTGGTCTTTTCATCTGGGTGTTTGTGACCTTATCAACAGGTTGGATGGTAAATAAACAATCTGGTGGAAACCATAAAGTTTTTAATGGTGGGATTCAATCATGATTGTTTCTAGTGGTGTGATCCACCTAAGATTTAAGTCACCTTAATTTTTGGGATTTTGTTCTTTGTTGAGCTTTAAAAATGTTTGGACGGCATAAATTTAAGTAACATATATCACAGTGGGTCCCACGGTTAGGTTGGTGGATCCATAAATCCACGAAGAAGCCGCGACCTCTAGTTGCGTCCGATGGAAGCGGATGTGGATTGCTCGGTGTGGGGGATTGGGCGGTGCTCTATGGGCCCTACCATGATGTATGTGTTTTATCCACACCGTTCATTCATTTTTTTTCATAATGATATGAACCCATAATTCAGGCATATCCAAATCTCACGTGAACCGCACCACAGGAAACTATGGTGATTGACGCCCACCATTAAAAAATTTTGGGGGGCACAACACTAGAAGATGAAGTTAATAGTTGTCATTTCCCTTGATCCAAGTGTTCCTAACATAATCAACAGGTTGGATGGCAAATAAATATTATAGTGAGCCTTGGTGAATTTTTAATGGCTGGCGTTCTATGACACTACTGTTTTGTTGTAGTGTGGTTCACCTGAGACTTGAATCTGCCTTATTTTTTGGATCATGTCAAAAAGTACTTATCAAAAATATATGAATGACATGGATACATGCATACATCATAATGGGTCCCACATAGCATCATCCATTAACCACATGTCACTAGGCAATTCGCGCCATTTTAAATGAAGGGTAATCTTGCCATTTATAAAAGTTGGTAAGGATATTTTTGTCAAAATTGATCCAAAATTTTAAAAGGAAATCACTTACTACATTCAGTTATAAGTTTTAAGCTAACGAGTCGTAACTTAAAATAAACCTTAAATTTTAAATAAGTTTTTCAATTAAGCACTTAATATCTATTCATTAACAAACCGTCAGAAATGTCAAAACCACTTAAAATAGCATATCAATAATAAATTCTAAAATTAGGTTTTACAACACACCCTTACACAAGAAGAAAAGTCACATCCCACCACGCAATGTGGATTTCACCATAACAAGAATTAAGTAACTTGTGGCACACAATTCCAACATCCAACTCATTCATACACAGTGACTTTTATTTTCATTTTTATTACCTCAGCTTTTAGAAATTCATTATCTTTAAAGGTACAGTGACAAGACCGCATCCACAAACAAAGCTCCACCCTTTCATTTTATTTGTATATATCTTTTTTGTATTGTTTTTATTTTCTCAATTTATCCATTCCTTACAGCTTCCTATCACAGGGAGGAGTTCCAAACTTTTAAGACGGTTCATCAAGACCACCGATCTCAGTCCAATCATTGCACACGGGATCACAAAAGCATCTCCAGATTGAAAGATACCAGATCAAATCGCTGGCATCTTTTCTACACCGTTGGTTTTTCTTCTTGACCATCTATGTGGGCCATTGATCATGGATTAGAAGCAACGATCACCTAGAATCTTGAAATCCCTGATCCATAGTACCGACGATAATATCAATGTTTCGGACACTCGGTTACGTTATGATGCATCAAAACTTCAAATATTCAGATCATTAAAAGATAAGGTTTTTCTTTTGTTTTTTGTTTTTTTTTTTTCATTTTTTTCAGATGTTAAATAACACAAGCAGACGGGGTAAATGATCTAGAAAAGGGGGGAAAAAAAACCTAACACTGTCAGCAGCTTATTTACAAAAGATGCAGAAGGAAAAAAAAAAAAAAAAAAAAAAAGACTGATTAACATCCTCTACAAGACGTAGATGGAACTGAGTCGACTCTCTCTCTCTCTCTCTCTCTCTCTCTCTCTCCGTCTACCTAGGCTGTTGAATCATCCGGGGACTAACTTTCACATTTACTATCTTGGGCGCCTTCTCAGTGAACTTTGGAGTTTCCGGCAGAACCCGACTTTTCGTCCATTTCAATGCTGCCATTGAAACCACATCTCTACATCCTTTCTTCTCCTCCTCCTCTTCTTCTTCTTCTGCAACACCCACAAAAGAAAAATCGTTAAGAGTTCTTCGGCTCACTGATTCAGCCGATTCAATTCAAAGACTAGGGAACATGGATTAGGATCACAGATTTTTTGGTCGCTCTCTGCTTTCCACCCAAGTCTCACATCTGCAACATCCGAGCCGCTCAGAATGATCACCATCTGCTATATTGCCTGCATTGGACGCCACTTGCCTGTCACCTCCGCCAACGGCGGAAGCTATATGGGGGTGTATTACGATGTCCGTCCGTGAGAAATCCACTCCATCCATCAGTTTCTAAATCTCACAATTGCACAATAGCTCAAAAAAGAGGCAGATCCAAAATTCAGGTGGGCACACGACAGGAAACCGTGAAAATAGAAATGCCTACCGTTGAAATCTTCCCAGAGCCTATTATGATGTTCATAGGTCATCCAAACCGTTCATAAGGTTATTCCCACTGAGATGAACAGAAAACAAAAATATCAGCCTGATTATTCAACCGTGAGTATCTCCGTTCTCAATGTTTCCTGTCGTTTGGCCCAAATGAATTTTGGATCTTCCTTATTTTTTTAGATCCTGTCTTATTGTGAGCTTGTGAAACTGATGGACGGAGTGGATTACTCACGGACAAAGCCTCCGCCTAGGGTAGAGGCAATTCCCGTCCCTAATTTGTTTCCGCCACCGGCGCTCATGATTCGTGCAAGAGAACAAGCAGGAAAAAAGCGCGCGCACACACACACATGTGTATATATATATCCCAAATAACCGATTTTCTTTTCAAGAAAAAAAGGGGGGGGGAGCTTACGTTTGTAGCCATCAAAGACGGCCTCGATTTCAGGCAGCGAAGGGTCTTCATTCTCGACAAATTCAAGGTCATTTTGGGGCTCTTGGAAACATTCCTGAAGCCAGTAGTCACGAAACCAAGCGGATGATTGCACCAGCTCCCACCACTGATCCGAGAAGTCCTCCACCGTCCGATAAGCCCACGGGACGAAGAGCGGAGCGTTAGGATTCAAAGAAGACGATGATCGCTGCGAAATCACGTCCATTGCAACCGAAAGAAATAAAAATATCTCCTCCAACCAAGAGATGGCTCTCAATGATGCAAATGTTAGGTCTATTGCCTATTGGGGAGGAGACTTTTTATAGGACGAGAGAAAACAAAAAGCCCTTGGGTTTTGTTCAAAACTACAGATTGAGACACTTTAGATTTTAACCTCTAGCTTTGGAAAATTGACGAATATATCCTCTTCCATCCGAGAAAAATTACGGTGGTAGTTACGAATCTCACGTTTGCGCAAACATTACGAAAGGAAAACATAAATATTAGCTTCATCCAAAACTTCTGTGGTCCCAATGATTTTTTTACGGTGGACCTTCAATTCACACTGTTTCGTGTGGTTTAGTCCACTTGAGCTTTGGCTATGCTTATTTTTTGGCTCAAGCCCCAAAATTATCTGATAAAATGAATAGATGGATTGGATAAATCACAGTGGCCCAAAGGGTTTACTCAACACGGATGCGGATTCCCTCCAAAAGGTTTTGTAGGAAGTTACTGCAGCACTGGGAACCTAAGTGAGTCCCATCTTGACGTTTGTGAGAAATCCACTCAGTCCATCCGTTTTGTGAGCTCATTTTAGTACAGGATCCCAACAATGAACCGGATCCAAGACTCAAGTGGGCCGAGAAAGTGAGGATTGAATGTCTGCAGTTGAAATAATCGTGGGGCCACTGAAGTTTTGAATCAGGCTAATATTTGTGTTTTCAGTTCATCGCAGTAGGAATGACGGTATGAACAGTATGGATGGCCTATAAACATCTCTGTTGACCCTAGGGAGGTTTCAACGGGTTGGAATTTCCCTAGCCACCTTGTCCTTTATTAAGGCTCACTCGAGTCTTGGATCCGGCTAATTTTTTCTAGAATATCCTAAAATGAGCTCACAAAACGGATGGACGGGGTGGATTTCTAAAAAACATCACGGTGGGCCCCACCTAGGTTCCGATGGCAGGAACTTTCTGCCAAAGGCTCTCAGGGAATCCGCGTCCACTGAACACGCAATCCGCATCCGCAGCTAAGTAGCGTCCCGTTTGGAGAGGAAAGCATCCAATCCATTGTAATTCATGAAAAGAGTAGGGGCATTTCATCGTCGCCATGCGGAAGAAGGCAATCATACCACTTGATTGATTAGTTGCTGTTCCGAAGCTCGTGGTCCGGACACAGGCCAAAAGTCCGGTAAAACCCGCTAAAGCACCCGGTTTTCTTTGGAGCACGTGGTATTACCGGCTCGACTCACGACTTCTCTGAGCCAGCCGCTGTGATTACGAGCCGATAAGAAATAGAGTTGCAATTCGGCTGGATACCTTCGTATGAGTAAAATTTTTTTTTTGTTTTTTTTTTTTTTTTTTATGGGTTATACACACATCTCACTATTAGTACACAATGTTAACGTTTAAAATCGGAGTTAAAGAAGTTGATCAAGGATCAATAATTAGATATTCATTGCTTGGTATGAATATGGATGGCCAGTGGAGATCTTGGAACCAGTAAGCACAAAGAAAACAAAGAAATCACGAGGGGATGTTGGTCGTGCCGATGGGGGACCCTCTTGTTGTTACCGATTTCTGGGCAATAGGTGAGGTGGGACTAGAGTCCACCTAAGTAGAATGTACAACTCGCTTCTCCCAACGATGAATCGTTTGGATCTAGAAGAATGATCCTAGCAAAACACAAGGAAAGGCTAAGAGGTGGTCGGTGACCGACCGTAGTCCTCCTATGCCTAAGCCAGATAGGTTTGAGAGAGAGAGAGAGAGAGAGAGAGAGAGAGAGAGTTGCATTAGGTAGAGTTTTGTGCGTACATTTAAACGGAGGCAGGATCCTCCATTTATAGCCATCAGAAGAGTGATCATGGCCCATTATCGGGGCCATGATCACAAGAGTGAGACCCGACAGTCAGCGTGATCCCCAAGAGTCATGGGTCATATTGATAATGACCACAAACGTGTCTGTCTCCTTCAGTTGCAACCCTGATTCTACGCGTATTGTTGGGGCGGTGTCAGCCCCGGTCGGGCTGCTTGTCGATTATAGTCGAGGCTGACCCTAAGGTCGGGTCAGCCATGTCCATACAGTCGGGTCTGTCTATGATACATTCAAAATGACCACCATTAGGACCAACTTGTCGTCAGCTCATTTTCCGTCCTCGGCTCTCTTCCTGTCCTTAGCCCGACATGCGGGCGTTTGCAATTGTCGAGCCTGAGGACCCTGGCCTGGGCCTGTGAGCTTGGACGCTTCGGAATACCCTTCATGCCTCTTGAGGTCAAATCGGTTTTTACCCACAACAGAGCTGAAATAACATCAGTAGTCTAACACGACACCTTACGCTTTACATGCAGAAGCTTTCGAAACTAGTAGAACTATGGCTAAGTCTTAAAGGGAGGGGGGTGATTAGGACCGTTTAACAATCCTTTTTAAAACCTCTTACCTAATTAAATTAATTAGCAATTATAAACTAATTAAGTAAGAACACTTAGCTTCCAAGCTTAAGTAGGTCTAATCACAAGGCTAGCATATAATTAGTAATTAAACAACCTGGCCTAAACATACATAGATAATCAAATGATTAAACTAATCAAGCACCTAATCTATGCAACTAAGTAGACTATATGAGAGTGGATCATATAAGCTCAAGTCTACTTTACTTAGTAAAAGTACATCTTGTGCGTAGATGTGCCTAAATAGTGTCTGGCATACATCTTAATCAACCATGAATAATTAAGCAATTAAACCATACAAAGTTATATTAACAATGTGCTCAACTCAATCACAAATACAAGCATGTATAATGGTTCGATTACCCTACTTTACTCCCAGTTCAAGTATTCATCCTTATGAACACACCGGCATTTACTAGGGAATTTAAATAAGGTTCCTCCCAACCTAGGTGTTTAAACGGTTCCACCCTACCGGGGAGTTTAACAAGGTTCCTCCCAACCTATAATAGAGATTTTAAGGTTCATCTCTCAACCTAAGAGTTTGACAAGGTTCCTCCCAACCCTTCGGTTCCAATCCAAGAACCTAGCGTATACTTCCGTTGGAGGCTCCCCATGGAGACTTGTTCGAGTTTGTAGATCCAAACTCTCACACTCAATCCTCACCAAGGAAGAAGTGCAGTCGGACTCTCAATATGACAACTTACATCTCAGATGAGCTCCTTATTTAGCATCTCTTTGGGTTGCTTGATCTTCGCTCTCTCTTACTTCAATCAGCTCCCCTTTACTCCCCCGATCGTGTTGTCATTACGTTTTCAATGCCTCAGCTACACTTGATCAATCACCTTGTATATGTTTCTCTTGAGATGCCCAAGGTGATAGGAAGGTAGGTTTGATATCTCTACAACTAAAGGGAATGGGTTGCCTAGAGTATTTCACCTACAAGAATCTCATCATAGAGCTTTGGATAGAAATATAACTATAAAGTTTGATCTAAACTCTAGAGATCAAGAGAGGGGGAAGGACATCTTCTTCATGAGCTTGGAATGCTCCATTCTTATGTTAAATCATAAGAAAGATGCCTTGCTAGGGTTAGGATTTGATCCTCTAATGGTCTCCAACAATGGTGGCTTTAATCTCCTCAAAATCTCTCATCTTCCTCTCAAATTTAACCCAAGCCGTTTTATAGAAAAAGTTCAAACGGATACAAAACGGGCAAAAACGGCTAGTCCCGACTGGTCGGTCCAAAGGCCTATTTTAGATAAAGAGCTCGATGTCTTTATAGGGGTCGGTCCGACTTATCCCGACCGTTCGTGACCTGTCTTCAGACAAGTCGTCAGACCTTTTGAGATGGTTGTTCCTTGTCCATTTTCACAGCCACTCAAGAACCTCTTCGACTATTCTTTTGGCTATCTTTTGGGACACCTAAAGCCATTCTAATATGACTAATGATATGCCAAATGGGTTAAGACATCTAAAGGTTTGGGTTTTGGTTTAGGTTCAAGGTTAAAGGCTTCACCAAGGCATCTCTTTTACCTGTTACTTCTTCTTTTATGCAGCATGTCCGCTTGAGTCGTCGGTCTTCATCTTCTTTAAGCTCAACCCACACTAGACTCATTGACTTAAGTAATTGACAAATAAGGTGCACTAGTATGCCATAGAAAAGTGTATTAACAATCTCCCCCTTTATTAATTATGAACAAAAACCTAACCTATAAAAAAAATTACATATACTCGATTACAATGATATTGAAATGAAATACAACTCGAGACATGACTAACTAAGCAGCTCCACTTTGGTTGTTTCCCCCTAGCCTATCAATTTCTGCAAAATGTAACAAACTAGTTTTGATGGGACTTGATCTTTCTCTCTTTTTGTTAGCAATTGACAAACTATTATTTCCCCCTTACTGATACATCATTTAAGGTTAAGGTAAGAAAAGATAGTGTGTCGCAGTTAAAACAATAAGCACATGCTAATAGTGAGAGTATAGGGTGCATGAACTTTTAAAACATGGAATATGCAATGGAACATAATTAACAAGAAAATATAATTATCTAAGCATAACTAATCATGTATAATTGGTCATTTGAAATAATCATGAAAGCAAAATGACCAAAGCATAGATTAGCATACATTGAGTATAAAATTCAACAAAATTATGCTAATTTAAGCAGGGTGATAGTCTAACAAAAATATACCAATCAAAAGCAATGCTAAACTACCAAGATGGGGCTAATGAGGCTTGAATCCTCTGATTTGCCCCTAGGCACATAATTGAGGTTGAAATCCTCAAATTTACCTATAGTATCAATTTCTAACTACCCTTACTAACTATATTTAGTTTGATCTTCCTAAAGGTAACTAATTTTCTCAACACCCTCATAAAATGTAGCATGAAGTGAGGGGTTGGGAACTCCCTCTTCTCCTAAAAGGAAGAATGGTCGGGATCCTCTCTTAGATTAGGGGGAAGAGAGCTAGTGGTGGTAGCAATGAGAATTCTCACAGGTTTTTAGCTCTTATCACTAGTGGAGTCATCGGAATCGGATTTGAACTCCTCCATATCATCACATGTTGCTGTCATAACATTCTTATCATGTCTTTTGGGCTTTTCTTGGCATTCATTAGCAACATGACCATATCCATCACAGTTGTAATATTGGACGGTTTTGGATTTTCCTTTAAATTTCTTCTCTTTCTTGTCCTTCTTGTCACAACTCTTCCCTTTCTCAAATTTATGGAATCTCTTGAACCTTTTATTTAGGTCATTATCCTCATCATTGCTATCTTCCGAAAATTCACTCTCATCTTTCTTTTTCTTATGTGATGTCTTCAAGGCAATGTTTTTCTTCTTAGGAGGGGACCTAAAGTGTAGTTTATGTATAAGTAGAGAACCTAAAAGTTCTTCTAATTTCATGTTATCTATGTCTCTACACTCTTCTATTGCAATGACTTTGGAGTGAAATCTCTCCGGTAGGGACCTAAGAATTTATCAACAATTTTTTTCATTTGAAACCCGCTCTCTTAAGCCACTCATAGAGTTGCAAATATTGGTAAATCTAGAGTAGAACTTCATGATATTCTCATCCTCATCCATCTTAATATTTTCAAATTGTGTGGTGAGGGTTGTAATTTGGATTGCCTGACGATAAACGTTCCCTCGTGAATGGTCACTAGGATCTCCCAAGCTTCTTTAATAGTCTTACAATTGCATATATGATTAAATTCATTTGACAAGACAACAAAGAAGATTACATTAAAACCCTGGGCATTGTAGCCACATAGTGACCTCTCTTGGTCACTCCAAGTACAACTTGATTTGGGTTGAGTGACCAGAACCCCATCTCGATCAATCGTTTCCATCAGTGCGGTATAACCTTCTTCTACAATGTCTCATACTATTGGATTGAGGGACATTAAGAATACACGCATCCGAGCATTCCAATAAGCAATTATTAAACTAATTAGGACCGTTTAACAATCATTTTTAAAACCTCTTACCTAATTAAACTAATTAGCAATTATAAACTAATTAAGCAAGAACACTTAGCTTCCAAGCTTAAGTGGGTCCAATCGCAAGGCTAGCATATAATTAGTAATTAAACAATCTGGCCTAAACATGCATAGATAATCAAATGATTAAACTAATCAAGCACCTAATCTATGTAACCTAAGTAGACTATATGAGAGTGGATCATATAAGCTTAAGTCCACTCTACTTAGTGAAAGTACATCTTGTGTGTGGATGTGCATATCTAGTGCCTAGCATACATCTTAATCAACCATGAATAATTAAGCAATTAAACCATACAAAGCTAAATTAACAATGTGCTCAACTCAATCACAAACACAAGCATGTATAGAGGTTCGGTTACCCTACTCCACTCCCGATTCAAGTACTCACCCTTATGAGCACACCGACATTCACTAGGGAGTTTAAATAAGGTTCATCTCAACCTAGGTGTTTAAATGGTTCCACCCCACTAGAAAGTTTAATAAGGTTCCTCCCAACCTATAACGAAGATTTTAAAGTTTATCTCTCAACTTAAGAATTTGACAAGGTTCCTCCCAACTATTCAGTTCCAATCCAAGAACCTAGTGTATACTTCTTGTTGAGCTCTGAATTGTGCATATTCTAACCCCAATTTATCACACATTATGCACGGTTTGCATGTTTAAAAGACTAATTTAATACATGTTTTGTGTTTATAGGAATGAGAGAGAGACTTCACTAATTTGATGCATAATGAGTCACTTTATATACATTAAAGATCAAAAGGACAAGTGACAAAAGGTGGAAGAAAGATGCAAGGGAGAAAGAGAAGAAAGAAGAAGAGTTAAAGAAATTTGCACTACCGACTGGTCGGCCATGGCCCACGACCGGTCGGAAATTCAAATAAAAAGGCCTGTACTGCCAACCTTGCTGGACTAAAAACAAATGAAACCGACCGGTCGTCCGACCGGTCGACCGCCACTAACGACCGATCATATTTTCCTGGAGCTGTGAAGATTTTAGAAGAAATTCGCTGGACCAAAATTGAGGGTCGCCCGACTGATCGAGCACATGAAATTTCAGAAGAAACTCATTCTTCAAGCTTTGAAATTTCATGCGTTGCGTAAGCATTACGCGGATTCTGGAACTTTCTGAGTCGGTGGGGCTTCTCCATTATAAAAGGACACCTAGGGTTCGTTCTTAAGGTATCATAAAAAGGCTTGGGAACTTATGGGAGGTGAAGAGGATCATCGTGAAGCGTCTACAACTCTCTCAAACCTGGTTTTTCATATTTTTCTTTAGTTTTTCATTATTTTTAGTTGTAGCATGATGATACTTGGCTAGAACCTCTTAGCTAAGTTTAAGAGGTGAAGCTTGTAGCTAGTTTTCATGGAGAATTTATTTAATTCAAGTACATTTACTTAAAGTTTGGATATTTAAGTTCTAGTTTGAATAAAGTTGGTATTTTTGGATGTTTTATGAGAGTTCATGTGCTTCGGACATGGGTTCCGTGCAATTCTCTGAGATTATCATGTTTGGATTGATTAGATTCGAATTATAGTAACCCTAGATAATACCATAGTCTTTTGGCATGGTTGTTACTTCAAAGGCTACATGTTTGAATTCTATGTGCTTCATTAGAACTAGAATCTTATTTTCTAACTTAAGTGGGATTGTTTGTATTTGAATGCTTAATCTTCCAACTAGATGAGAGATAAAACTTTGAATCTAGTTGTGTTTATGCTTGGATGAATGAATTCACATGGAACTACTACAAGTGGATCCTTGAAGTCTTAGTTCCATTAATTGATAGATTTTTATAAAAGTTATTGTTTTTACTTAGTTTATAAAATCAAACTTCAAAATTGTTAAACTTGCAGTTGTTAGAATAAGTTTGAATTGGTTTACCTTAATTCCCTGTGGATCGACCTCAGTCTTACCGAGTTATTACTACATCGCAGCCTTGCACTTGAGGCGAGCAAACACTTCCGCCAGAGGCTTCGCACAAAGACTTGTTCGAGTTTGTAGATTCAAACTTTCACACTCAATCCTCATCAAGGAAGTAGTGTAACCGGACTCTCAATATGATGACTTACTTGTCGGAGGAGCCCCTTATTCAGTGTCGTTTCGAGTTGCTTGATCTTCGCTCTCCTGTGCTTCAATCAGCTCCCTTTTGTTCCTCCGATCGTGTTGCCGCTGCGTTGACAATGCCTCAACTACACTTGATCAATTACCTTGCATATGTTGCTCTTGAGATGCCCAAGGTGATAGGAGGGTAGGTTTGAGATCTTTATAACTAATGGAATGATTTTTCTAGAGTATCTCACCTACAATGATCTTATCATAGAGCTTTGGATAAAAATATAACTATAAAGTTTGATCCAAAATCTAAAGATCAAGAGAAGGGAAATGACATCTTCTTTATGAGCTTGGAATGCTTCATTTTTGTGTTAAATCACAAGAAATATGCCTTGCTAGGGTTAAGATTTGAGCCTCTAATGGTCTCCAACAATGGTGGCTTCAATCTCATCAAAATCTCTGATCTTCCCCTCAAATTTAACCCAAGCCGTTTTATAGAAAAAGTTCAAATGGATACAAAATGGGCAAAAAATGGCTAGTCCCGACCTGTTGTGACCGGTCGACTAAAGGCCTGTTTTAGACAGAGAGCTTGCTGTCTCTGTAGGGATTGTCCGACCTGTCTCAACCGGTCGGGTCATCAGACCTTTTGAAATGGTTGTTCCTTGTGCATTTCACAACCACTCAAGAACCTCTTGGGTCATTCTTTGGGTGATCTTTTGGGACACTTAAGAACATTCTAAGATGACTAATGATATGTCAAATGGGTTAGGTCATCTAGAGGTTTGGTTTTAGTTTAGGTTCAAGGTTAAAGGCTTCACCGAGACATCTCTTTTACCTGTTACTTCTTCCTTGATGCAACAGGTCCGCTTGAGTCTTTGGTCTTCGTCTTCTTTAAGCTCAACTGACACTAGACTCACTGACCTAAGTAATTAATAAATAAGGTATACTAGTATCCACAAAAAAGTGCACTAATAAGAAGCCCCCTTGCTTTCGAGTCTGGCTCCTCCAACTCGAGAGAAGTTCTAAATGGAAGAGCTAACCTTATCATTTTCGTATTTTGGGCTATTTCAGCTGTTAGTAAAAGAGGCGGGAAAGTCGTATTTAATGCGACAGTTCGAATTTCAAAGCGTCGTCAGGATAAGCGTATGGCACAACAACTTTTCTACCTACTGTGCGAACGGGAGAATGACATGTGGTGGTGACATGCTAGAGAGGACACTTCTTGTCAGGTCAGCCAATGGTAGCGCAACACGTGGTGTGGCAAGTCAACCGTCGCATTGGTTCGATCTTCAAGACCACAGTCAGCTAACACATGGCGTGAGCACGGACCCAGTGCTGTCGTAAATCAATTATAAAAATCGGACTTAGCGTTTTCAAGTAGATTTCTCTCTTCCTCCACTCGTTCTCTTGTCTTCTTGATTTCCCTTAGCCATTGCCGCTACGTTTGGTCCGTACATCAAGCTTCCAATCTCCCCTCATCAATCACGTCTTGGAGCATAATTTAGTATGTTCATCCTTCCTTGAGGCCTGCTTCCTTGAGGCCTGCTTGTGATAGGATCGTTACTATCTTCATTTTCTTTTGTCGTCACCCTCTGTCTTAAACTGGATGTCAGGACTGGGAAGTTTGAGTGATACATCCCAGACAGTGTCCGTTCGACAAAATATAATCAGAGAATTTGTCGAGCTTTGAATTGTGCATATTCTAACCCCAATTCATCACACATTATGCATGATTTGTATGTTTGAAGACCCATCTAAAGCATGTTTTTCTGATTATAGGAATGAGAGAGAGAGACTTCACCAATTCGATGGTAGAAGACCCTTCCCAACTTACATTGAAGACCATTAGAAGATGAGCCAAGAGGTGGAGAGAAGAAGCAAGGAAAAAAGAGAAGGAAGAAAGAAAAAAAAATATAGAAACCAGATTGTTCGACCGGACATGACCGGTCGGCCAAATGCCCACAACCGGTCACGACCGGTTGGATTTTCTCTGTTGGATAGGTTTGATGGATGCTGACCTTGCTGGACTAACACAACACAGGTCCAATCAGTTGGCTGTGCACAACAAGGTTTAAAAACCTGTTAAATTAGTTGCTATGAAGAGCACGACCGGTCGGCCACCGACTCAACTACGTAAACACTTACGCAATTCTCGAAGATTCCAAGGCGGTGGTGCACAATTGCTATAAAAGGACACCTCCACACCCGTCTAAAATCATTATAAAATAGTTCTACAATTGCTGGAGGTGGAGAGGATCATCGTGAAGCGTCTGCAACTCCTCCGATTAGGGTTTTTCTATTTTTTTTCTTTGTTTTTTAGTAGTTTTCTGTTTGATTTTATTTCAATTATGAAAATGGTTGGCTAGAACCTCTTAGATATGGCTAAGAGGTGAAGCTTGTAGTTATTCTTAATGCCTTAATTTATTTCTAGGTTTTACTTTTGGATTTAAAGTTAAACATGATTTGATTTTAGTTTAAATGAAGTTTTTAGTTCTAGTTCTTTTTTTATCTCATTATGGCTCCGGTTTCATGTGATGCTTAGAAGACTTAAACTTAATTTTTTTTTTTTGTAAGCTCTAGACCTATATAATTCAAGGAATTGGATTCCCTATGCTCTAAAACGTGGTTCTTAATGTGGGAATTAATTCAACCAAAGTTCATATCTTTTATAAAACTCTGAAATGGTTGTTGCTTTATTTATGTGCTTTGATTCAAGTTCAGATTTTGGTATTAATCAATTCTAGTAACAGGATTTGATGATAATCATAGTTGTGATCTTAACCTATTAGAAAGAGGATTGGCCTATGCAATTGAGTGTGCCCAATACCTAAACTCTATTGAGAGAATCATGTCAATAAATAACGATGTTTTAGATGATTGATTTGATTTAATCGCTCCATATTCCAGCTGCATAGAATTGGATTTCAATTCCAATTGAGCAATTGAGAAAGGATAGTTACAAGTGGATCCTCGGCACTCTAGTGTTTTTAGATTATTATATTCGTCATTTAGTTTACAAATTTCATTATTCACACCAATACACAAATTTTCATATTTAGTTTACCTTAGTTTGATTTCAATTAAAGTTGTTTAAAAAAGTTTTGTGAATTCCTAATTAATTCCTGAGGACGATCTCGATCTCTACCGAATTATTACTACATCACAACCTTGCGCTTGGGGTTGGCGAACACATTTTTGGCACCGTTGCCGGGGATTTGACGGTGTTTACAGAATTTTCTGAGAATAATTTTAATCGGGATTGTGCTAAGATAGGTTTAGGATTATCCTTAAATTCTAGATTATGTTTTCTTACTAATTCAGAACACTAACTTAGTTTGTTTTGTTTTTACAAGAAATTAACATAGATATTCGATTCAGGTTTTGCCTTCCTAACCCTCTTGCTTTAGTATCTCAGTTTTTGTTTTAGTAAAAGTAGTTTAGATTTTAGGATTGTGTTCAGTGGTTCATGCTTCATTAGGTCCGTGATCACACTCAATGCTTATTAAGTGAAGGAGAAATTGTTGAAAGGCTTGATAGAGAACCACGTGCAAAGAAACGTTTAAACTTTTCAGATTTTATCTCGATGCTCAAGCCAAGCGAAGCTCAAGCTCAAGCTCAGTGGACCACTGATCAAGCCAAGCTCGGCTTGGGCTTGGCTCGTGTGCGGCTCTCCTTGTTTACGCAACCTTAAGAATAGGTTGATCGAAATAAACATGACGGTGACCCTTAGTAAGGTTTAAGGTCGAATCGCAGGGGAACATCGAGGTGGCCCTAATAAGGTTTCTTAAGAATAGGTTGATCGCAAATAAACATGAGGGTGGCCCTTAGTAAGGTTTAAGGTCAGATGGCAGGGGAACATTGAGGTGGCCTTAATAAGGTTTCTACAATAGGCTTAGGGCCTGTTTGATTTCTCAATTCTCAGGTAAATGCAATGTAAATGTATAATGATTATTTCCTAGGTAATTCCTACGCCGTTCCTCTTGTATTACTAAAATCGAGGAGAATGTGAAATATAGGTGGGGCCCACCGTTATGTATGTGGCTTATCCACACCATCCATCTTTTTTGGCAAATGAATACGGGGCATGGACTAAAAAATGAAGCAAATCTAATGCTCAGGTGGACTACACCTAAGGAAAAAAGGAATCCAACATTTATCATTAAAAACTTCTTATTACCACTGTTTCCTATAGCGTGGGCCACTTGAATGTCGGATTAGCCTCATTTTTTGGTTCATGTCTTAAAATATCCAAGTAAAACTAATGGACTGGAAAGCATATATATATATATATATATATATATATATATATATATATATATATATATATATATATATATATAGGTGGGGCTTATGAATTTAAACTATTTTTTTAGACCAATTTTCGAGATAGGAATTACACTAAATTCTCCGTATAAAGAAGTAATAAGACTTGTTTCCACATTATTTTCATTTATCAGGAAAATCAAACAGGGCCTCACACTGCTAGTTCTGTGGTGTGGTCTATTTGAGCATTGGATATGTCTTATTTTTTTTTTGCTTGTGTACCAAAATTATATAGAAAATGGATGGACGGCGTTGATAAATCCATACATCCAGGTGGGCCCCTCGGAGTCCCAGACTGTTCCGAACTCGATATATGCGGGGGTAGTACCTAATCCCCATCCGATTTCTCGTTCTCATCCAAAAGCATCAGGCATCTTACCGGCACGTGCCGGTAACGCGTTTGTCGTTATCTGTTTAGCGTGAAATGACACGTCACTGTTCTCATCTCTTTAGTGACGTGGTACGCGCATTGAGGCGAATAATAAATAATATCGGGTTCATTGCCTCTTGCCTTCGTTGGAGGTCGAGGAGCTATTTCACTGCCTCTCGGCGGACGGTGTCTGCATGACGCAAGATCAAGTACATACACGTGGCATTTACAAATTTTAATCGTGACCTTGGAAAAATGGGGATCCACAAAATTTGTTTTCTTTCATGTTCTCCAATTATCTAATAAATGAAACTACACCCATTTAATTTCATCCCTTGTGTGTGTCCATTTGTTTTCCCACAGTTAAAGGTCCAACCAGCTTGATTTTTGGAATATCGTAAACTTACTGATTTCCTTGTTGAATGAACGGTTCCGATCAAGTCCATAGTTTTCACACGTGCAGCAATGGCCGCAACACACCATGCTCCCTCTAGGACCGTCCATTCATTTTTCCATATCATTTTAGGTCGTGTTCCAAAAAATGGGTCAGATCTAAGTTCGAGTGGGCCACACCACAGTAACAGCGGTGCTAATGATGCCTATCATTGAAACATTCATGAGGTCTACCGTGATGGTCATTGTCCATCCAACCTGCTCACAAGATCACAGAGACATCGAAGAGAAAACACAAATATCATCTTGATCCAAAACTTCTTTTTGGCACCCAGGAACTTTTCAACGGTTAGAGTTCATTCCCAATTTCATGGTCCACTTGAGCTTCGATCTACCCTCATTTTTGGGCTCATGGCCTAAAATAACATTTAAAAATGAATGTACGGTGTTGATAATATCCATACATCACGGTGGCCCTCAGAGCCCTATTCATACATCACGGTGGCCCTAGTAAGTGGTCCGTCACGGAGAGCGGATTAGGTGAGACCCCGGCCTCACCCTAAGAGGGTGCGGCCCTGGGTTTACCGTGGGGCCCACCTTGATATATCTATTATCTATCTATGTTGTCCATCCGTATTTCCATATCATTTTATGGCATTATACCAAAAATGAAGCAGATCTAATAATCAGGTGGATCATTTCATAAGAAATAGTGGTGATTAATCATCCTACTATTAAAAACTTCTTCAACGTACTTTAATGTTTCCATAGTATTTATTTACCCTCAAATCTGTTGATAATGTCACATAAGCATGGATAAAGGGGAAAAAAACAAATATCAGATTGATCCAAAGCTTCGTGGCCCATTAAGGGTCAATAACCACTATTTCTTATGATATGGTTCACCTGATAATTGGATCTTCTTCAATTTTTAGATTGTAACCTAAAATAATATGGAAAAACGAATGGACGGTGTGGATAGACAATAGATACATCAAGGTGGGCCCCTCAGTAACCCCACATTAAGGGCCGCACCGTCTTAAGTGAGGTCTGGGGCCTCGCCTAATCCACTCTCGTCACGAGCGGATTAGGTGAGACCCCGGCCTTACATAAGATGGTGTGGCCCTTACCATGGATTTATCGCGGGCCACCTTGATGTATTTATTATTTATCTATGCAAAAGCCTTGCGTGGGAATTTCTTGTGCTGGGAACCATGTTGGGGCCCACAATGATTTTTTTGATAAATCCACACCGTTCATCCGTTTTGGGAGCTCATGTTAGGACATGCAAATAAAAATGAACCGGATCCAAGACTCAAGTGGGCCTCACTAAAGGAAAAGGTGGGTAGGTAAATTACTACCATTGAAACCTCCCTAGGTCTACAGTGTTTATATGACATCCATACGGTCCATAACGTCACTACTACACTGCTGGGATGAACTGGAAAAACAAATATTATCCATATTCGAAACTCCTGTGTCTCCACAAATATTTCAACTGTGGACGTTCAAATCGCACGTTTTCAGCCCACTTGAGTCTTGGATCCAGTTTATTTTTATTTTACATCCCATAATGAGCTCGCAAAACGGATGGACGGTGTGGATTTATCAACAAAATCACTGTAGGCCCACCTTGGTTCCTAGGCAGGAAATTCCTGCGCAAGGCTTGCGCAGGAAATCCCGTCAGTCGCCTACCAACTTTTCTCGGGACATGCACTGCGGCATGGCTAGAGCGATTGGACGCAGACTGCGTCCGACTCTCGGTCGGACCTTTAAGCGTCTGACCAAATCTGTGTGACGGCCCACCGTGATGTATCGGTTTATCCACGCCGTCCACTCATTTTCTTCGATCATGTTAAGGTATGAGCTCAAAACTGAGGCAGATCCAACAGTGTTATGGACTAGAGACGACACTTGCATTTAATGCAACTTGAATTTATGATACGGCAATTAATGCAACCAAGCTTACTATTTGGTGTGGTCGACTACAGTGTTGGATCTGTCTTTTTGTTGGTCTCATATCTTAGACTCATCTTATAAGAATTTATAAGGATGGACGGCTTCGGTAAACCGATACATCACAGTGGGTCCCCAAACAGTTACGGTAGGACGCTTAAAGGCCCGACCAAGGTCGGACGCAATCTGCATTCAGAGCGAGTCTTACCGTGCGAACTTTGCACTCGAAGTCACCCTGGCACGCTGGATCTCTCCTTCTCCGCGATTTCCAAACCCGGACCTCTTATTTTTTTTTCTTCTAGTTTCTATTTTCCTCGTGATGTCGTACGGACGTCTATCGTGATTTCGCTGGAAACTGGACCAGGTATGAGATGACTTGTGTCAACCTTAGCCGGATGAGTGTCACTGATTTCCTTCGAACGTGTGGAGTGAACAGGGACAAAAGTTATTGTAAAACACAAAAAAAAGTAGGGGGAGTGGCACGTCCAGTCATTAGCCCTGCTATGCTTAAGTCAGATGAATCATCTAAACATCTGAAAGAGAGATGGTAGGCGAGTTGTGGACTAGGTTTGTCGTGTATACCTTAGTTAAGGGGCAAACCCCTTTATTCATGTGATATTCGAAAGAAGCAGTGGGTCAAATTATGTTGAGAATTTGATCTCCAAAATAAAATAAATAAAATTAGAATAACCGAATTTAGAAGGACAGGCTGAAGCACGTGAAAAACACATTGTCCTTAAAAGTGTAATTCGCCCCCTACTCAAAATACTTTGAGTCTACTGCTAGGTTGCAGACGGATTGTTTCCAAGAAACGTAGAGCCTTATGTGGTTCTGCGTTTAACAAAAATAAATAGACCACTATTATAACTCTTTATACAATTTCTGGCAGAATAGGAAAAAGAAACAAAGAAGAGAGTCTAGCGTTTTTCTACCAGCGAGTTAGACCACTTCTCTAGTCTTAGTGGCTAGGTTCGTATGAACCAAACTGTGATGCTAGATGACTTTGGCTGGAGGTGCTGGTTCAGTAGAAGACTTAAGATGGTTGTGATTGTTGTGAAATGAATTAGACCATGTCCAGTTTATATAAGATAGGGTGGTTGACAGTTTTAGTCCAGAGCCATAATGTCACTAGCCGTTTTCTGACTGTTGGGAGAAACTAGTTGTTTTTTGGCTGTTGGGAGAAACTAGCTGTTTTCTGGCAGTTTCTGACCATTGTGCATGTGGGAGTTATACTTGCATGCTAGCTGTTTAGACTCAGTGGCTAGCCATTTTTTGACTGTTCGGCTAGCCACATGCAGCTGTTACTGCATGGTCTAGACTGTTACTATATGAGCAGTTACACAAGTCCCTCTAAATAGCCCTGCAGCTCTCTATAAAAAGAGAGAGGTTTCTCTGTCAGACCTCTTACCCACATCACCTCTTCTGTTCCTAACCCAACCACCTGACCCACTACTTATCCTCTGTCGCATCGCGATTCGCACTAGTCTCGCTCCGGTTCGCGAGGTCGCGACCCATCTGCTACATGATGCGCAAGTGCGAAGTGCAAAGTGCGCCACTAGCGCCTCTACAGCCACATTGCCTCACATGCCCACGCCCTTTCACCGAGCCCGTGCCTGTGCCTGTGCCTGTGCCTATGCTTGTGCTCGTGACCGAGTTCGAGTCCGAGTCTGAATCTGAGTCTGAGTCTAAGTCCGAGACCGAGACCGAGCCCGAGCTCGAGCGTGTGCGCGTGCGCAGTGTTCCAGTGCTTCGCAGTGGAACACGTAAGCCACCATACTCCTCTCTCTCACCATAAATAAGTAAGGTGCACAACACCCTACTTATAAAGAAAAGAAAAAACTTCCTCCCATCCAATATGGGACAAAAACAAAATAGGTTTTTCTTCTTCTCTTTTGTTTTTTTCAAAATTGTTATTTCAACAGATTATGGCTGCGATCGTGGGGCAATGCTTGTTTGGGCGGCGCGATTCCTGGAGACGTGAATCACACTGATAACGTTTGGGGACGTCTCCGTCTCCTCCGGACATGTCTGAACTCTCGGCTTCCTTTATGGCGGTTGTGACCTGGGTCGGTCCACTGGTGGTGTAGGCCAAGGCCGAGCCCTTAGCTCGTCGGCCATGTCAATAGAGGACCTAGTTCGGGTTTATCTTTGATGTATCCAAAATGTCCTTCGTAAAGGACTATTTGTCGTAGTATCGGTTATGATCCTCGACTCTCTTCCTATTGTGGTCACCCATGACAATGTTGACATAAGTGTGTGAGCCTGGGAACCTATACCTGGGCCTGTGGGCTTCATGGGCCTTCCTTGGGACCCGAGGTCAGCTTGGATTTACCCATAACAGTAGACCTTTGCTCTTGAGCTCAACTCATTCGGCTTAGGAGTAGAACTTGAGGAGAATAGCTGATCTTAGGCCTTTTTTATTTTTGTTGTTACCGCCGTCGGAAGAATAGGCAGGAAAGTCACATTTAATGCAACGGTTCAAATTTCGAAGCGTTGTCATGATGGTTGTATTTGTGACAACTTTTCGGTAGCTTGGACGAATAGGAGGGTGATGCTTGAAAAAGGATGTCGGAGAGGTGGCTTCTTGTCAGGTCGGCCAATCAAAAAGTAAAATGTCGGCGGACACTACAAAAAAACCAAGCAAAGGCTACGGACTGTGTGTTTTTAGCTTTAGAAATAAATCGTAGTTATATAGCTACAGACTTTATCCATCGCTAGAACCTACCCAGCCACATTGTAGTTATGAGTTTGATTGTTCCATGAGGGTGTGGACACTTGCCTTTCCGCGCTCCCGGCCCTCCCTTTTGAAAAGGGGTTGCATGATCGTCGTTGTGCCACTGGCTTGCCTCGTTCTCGAGAGCTTTTTCGGTTGTTGTGTTAAACTGGATATGTTTGAATGGGTTCATATAAGACCAGAATCACCACTAGCCAGTTACTTCGTATCTACAGTCGGCTAAACTCCATAGAAACGTTAGAGAGGGGAATCCGAAAATTCCTTCCTCTAAAATTACTCCTTTTAATCTGCGGTCAGAGATTCGAGATAAGGGATCACGGTTACAGGGTGGGAAGGTGTTAGGCATCCACTCTGCCCATACCTAAGTACGGTTTTTACTTCATAGAATCGAACTCATACTTAAAAGTCTGATTTAATCCTCGTACATTCTCATGAATGATATGATGCATGAATGTAGATCTGAACAGTAAGAGTTTCTGATGGGCAGGTTTCCATTAACAGGCAAGCTTAGAGCATACGCTCGAACTAACAGGTGCTTTATGCGGGATGCATGCTATGTATTTGATTAATCAAAGTGCTTGCAGTGAGATAATAAGCAGGGGGTTAGAAGAATAGTAAATGTTGCACTTATGCTAGATGCGAATGAGATGATGCTAATAAAAGAGTAGCTGAATGGACGGAGGTGTCGCAAGGGTTTGCTTCGAGCGGCTAAGATTTGGACTTAGGTAGCTTGGGAGACTTGGACCAAGGTCAAGCTGGGCTAGACCAGGGCTAGGCTCTTCTCACTCGGGCTCTCCTTGGTGGAGGAATGGGCTAAAGGGATGGAGCTGGTTTGGAATTTATGGATTTGATTTGGGTGTTGAGGGATGCTGTGAATGAGAGGGAACGGGGGTATTTATAGCTGTAAGCAGTGGCAGTTCCCGTAAATATGTTTGGGTGGCCCCACGCCAGCTTCGGAGCGTACAGCCACCGAACTTGAAGCAAAAAGCTACAGGTCCGAGGTTCAGAGTTGCTCCGAAGCTGTGGCTTGGAACTAGGTGAGTTGATTGGGTTGAAAACATGAGTTTTGACATGGCGAGTCGACTGGGTGTAGGGGCTGGACTGACTCGGTGAGTCGACTCGGTGATTTGACTCAGCGGGTTGACTCACCAAGTTTAACTATTTTTAGGAATTTTTTGATTGGTTTTTCTTGTGGGGGATTTTTCGGGCTGATTGTTTGCTTCCCCAAGTGTAGGGTTGCGATGTAGTAATAAACTCGGTAAGACCGAGGTCGATCCACAGGGACTTGTGTAGGAATCCACAAACACATCCAATAGTGTCTATTGAGAGCTAACAACCAGATTTTATATAAGATTGATGTAAGTAACAACTTTGAACTAAATTGAAAGTAAACAATTATAAAAAGGCACTAGGGGTTCAAGGATCCACTTGTAGCAATCCTTGATGTTCAATCCGCTGTGTTTTCTCACTTTCTCAACTAGAATCGATATTAAGATCTATCTAGCCGGATGATAGAGCTATTAAACTAAACAATCTGTCATATGTAAGTCCAATGCATATGATTCACTCAATGTAAGCTAAGCTGAGCATGCTCAATTGCATAGGTCAGTCCCAATTCCAAAAGGCTCAATTCACAATCATAACCATCCTCAAGTCCTGTCACAAGACAAGGCTAGATCATGATTTGAACTTGATTCAAATCACATGCACAGTCCCATACATAGCACAGAAATTCAGAAAAGTAGAACTTTGGTAGGAAGTTGCCACATGAAGATCATAGTACTAGAGCGTACTCCAATTCCTCGGATCATACAGGTCTAGACTAATACAAAGCAGTTAAGAATTTAAGTAATTCTCCCAAACATCCATGAGTCATCATAAGACTAAGAAAAACTACTTAAAACTTGTATAAACTTCAAACCATTGTTCATAAACATGAATTCCAAACTTAAAACCAATTTAGAACGAATTGAAACATCTTAGATCCACTACAAACTTCACCTCTTAGCCCTAGCTAAGAGGTTTAGCTGCTCATGATCCAAAGAAACATGAAACAACTTAAGAAAAGCATAAAACAGTAAAAACAAACTAAAAGGAGTTGTGGAACTCCGAAATCCACTTCCGCCGCCTCCAACCTTGCTTAAACTCTTCTAAGATACCCTAGGAACGATCCCTAGGTGTCCGTTTATAGTGAGGAGGCTCCGCAACTTCAGAAAATTCGAGAATCTGCGTAACACTTACGCAGTGCGCAGAGAAATTCGGCGTCAGAATTAGAAATTCGCATCTTACGCATGGCCGACCGGTCGGACGACCGGTCTGAGTAACTGGCCTGACCGGTCGCAACCGGTCGTGCCTCACTGGGAAATCAGTCCAGTAAGCTCTGGACTATAAAAAGACTTCTTGCCGACCGGTCTTGACCGGTCGGACTGGGCTGGCCGACCGGTCACGATCGGTCGGGCTGTGTTTGGCTTAGGTCCAGCGAGTGCACAGGGTTGGCCGACTGGTCTTGACCGGTCTGGCTCCCTTGGCCGACCGGTCGGACGATCGGTCATGGCCATTGCTTCTTCATGTTCTTCTTCTTTTCTTCTCTCTTTGCTTCCTTCTTTCTTTGGTCCTCCTTGATCTTCATTCCAATGGTTCTAGATGGACCTTTTCACCTTCAATTAGGCAGAGTTCACTCTCATTCCTGTAATTACAAAACATGCATTTAATTAGCCTTTGAATCATGAAAACCTCGCACAATGAGTGATGAATTGGGGTTAGAATATGCACAATTAAGAGCTCAATACACCCCCCAACCAACATTTTGCTAGTCCCGAGCAAAACATGCGTGAAACTAATACTATTCTTCAAACTCAACTCTCTTTTAGAAACCATCCTTCTATATATCCCAAAACATACAAGTGTAAGATTCAGAATTATTAGGCGACAGAGGTTGAAACCGCAAACCCTCAGAACATGATAAGCATTCATATGAAATCCCCGCTGATTGGTTGATAAATAGATGAACTTGAACAAATTCAACCTGGTGTGCATAGTGAAAATTCTTTTCATGAGTTTTCAGGGTTATCTTCTTCATAAATCAACTAGACTATGGATCTCAAGGTATATAGAGCAACAACAAGCCAATGACGGGAATTTGCCTTACTGTCCTTCCGACGACTTTCACACTACGTCCCATTTCCGGCTTTGGTTACGGGTAGACCATCCCCCGGTTGGTAGTAGGTAGCCCTAATAAGATTTTTCCACCATTTTTCCATCATTCCCAATTTCATCCTTCCTTTTTCTTTTAAATTAGATAAGATTTTTAGAAATCCATATCTTTCGTTATTTTCCCATGGACAAGGATGGACAACGTACCCCGGCTTGATGTCTCAACACCTTGAATCAAAATCTAACTGATCCACAAATCATATAATCCTTTCAACTCGTGAAAATCGTGTAATGTGAACTAGGTGTAAGAGTGTTCAAATTTTCTATCAATCACAGAATTAGGGGAATTCTCATATAACACCATTATGCCAAGAGAAGATCAAGATTTACAACCTCATACACTTCATATCCCCTCCTCTTACGCTCATATCATCTTGAATGCATAGAATCAAAATTTCCAAAAGAGTTTTGAATTTTAGAAAAATCGAAAAATTTCTACATTATTGCTCGAAATGTTACAAAACGCTGGATTCATCCAAGTGATCCTACACCCCCCAACCAAATCTTGCATTGTCCTCAATGTAAAAGATGTGCAATAAGCAAAACATGAGAGCAATTTGAAAATAAAAGGGAGTGAGGAACGATAGTACCTGAGAGAGTGAAAAGTGGAATTCTTCCTCCTTCTAACAAACCTAAGCGAAAGCAAACAAAAGCAACAAAATCCTAATCCTAACTACTCTATACCTTCGTCAGACTAGGAGATCAATTCCATCAACTCATCCAAAAGCATAAAGTCAAGCAGAATCATTAGATGGATCAAAAGGTTTTGCAATAACGTCATCCAATATCCTGCGTTACAATACACATGTGTGTGAGTGATCCAGATAAGCCACTGAAGATTCCAAAAAAGAATTTCAGTGGGTTCATTAATGTTTTTACCACATGTATAAGGGGAGACATCGTCATATTTATCAGAAAAAATATGTCTCCATTCAGATTTTCCCGGGCATTGAATTTGCAAATATGGATCATCCCAGGGTTGGTAGGGATCGGTATGCATGATCCATAGAGGTGCGGAAATATGAATTGATTTCTCAGTACAACAAAGTGTTGTTTCCACATCCCTCTTTTGGCTAACGTTATATGCCAATACCGACTTAAAAGGTGCGACTATGTCCCCTATCACGTCAACATTTAATCAAGAGAATAGGCCGCATCTTCTTCTAAGTGATTGGGGTAAGGAGTAGAGAGGGACACATCTTCCACAATAGAGTTGATCATGTTTATTTCGTAGACCTCTTCATCTTCATCCTCTTGTTGGTTGTCAACATTGAAAGCATTTAACTCAATCGTCATATTATCAAAGGACATTTGTATGACCCCACTCCTACAATTTATGATAGCGTTTGATGTAGCTAGGAATGGACGGCCAAGTATGACAGGAATTTGAAGGCCACTATTAACCATGGGTTGTGTGTCCAAGACAATGAAGTCCACTGGGTAGTAGACCTTGTCAACTTGGACAAGAACGTCCTCAATCACCCCTCTCGGAATACGAATCAATCGGTCAACGAGTTGTAATGTGGTTTTGGTGGGTTTTAATTCACCTAAACCCAATTGTTCATAGACCGAAAAGGGTATTAAGTTCACACTTACTCCTAGATCAAGTAAAGCATGTTTCACCCGGTAGTCTCCAATTATGCATGATATTGTCGGACTACCAGGATCTTTGTATTTCTTGGGCATCCCGTGATTTATAATGGCGCTTACATTCTCTGTAAAAAATGCCTTCTTTTGCACATGTATTTTTCTTTTTATCGTGCAAAGATTCTTCAAAAACTTAGCATATGACGGAATTTGTTTAATGGCATCCAACAATGGGATGTTGATCTTCACCTGCTTAAAAACCTCTAAAATTTCCAGATTTTTGTCTAAAGGTTTAGGTGAAATCAACCTTTGTGAAAACGGGGCAACCGGTTTGTATTGCCTTTCCGGTTCTTTCTCTTGTGGAGTGTTGTTCAAGTTATCATCCTCTTTAGAGATTTCCGGATCATTAGGCTGTGGGGCCTTCACCGGATTAGATTTATCAATAATCTTCCCACTTCTCAAAGTGGTGATAGCTTGAACATGCTCCATATGTTGGGAGGATAAGCTTGCATCTTGTATCTCAAATTGGGTCCTTGGGTTAGGAAGAGGTTGGGCAGGAAGTGTGCCTTTCTCCCTAACACTGAGGTGCGATTCAACCCTAGCCATTGAGGTTTTCAAGTCATTGATGGCTTGGGTTGTATTTTGATTAAATTTCAATTGCTCTTGCATGAACCCATCTATTTTCACAGAATTAGTCTTGTTATACTTAGCTTGGACCGATACAAATGCATCCAACATCTCCTCTAGCGAAACTTTTGGAGTAATGACTAGAGATGGACCTAGTATAGGTTGAGCTTGAGGGATATTGGTTGTATTCGCAGTGGGTCCATTCTTCCAACTGTAGTTGGGATGGTTCTTCCAACTAGAATCATACGTATTTGAGTTTGGAGCACCAAATTGCCGTTGATAACTGTTTATGGAATTTGCTTGTTCTTGTAAGATGTCTTGAACTGTTGAGTCTTGTGTTGTATATTGATTTTCGGCACAAACTCCACAAACAGTTTCAATGTCCTTATAGTTGATCGTCTCTCCTTTCCTTAATTCCATGGCCTCGACTTTTCTTGTGAGGCTAGCCACACGTGCACTTAAGCTATCTTCTTCCGATAAGACGTAAATTCCCCCCTTTTCCTTTTGTTGGCTAGTCTTGGAATTTGTTGGTTTAGATGTATCCCAAGACTGTGCATTCTCAGCCAATTCTTCCAAATAATCCCATGCTTCATCAGCCTCCTTATTCATGAATTCCCCATTACACATCATCTCTACGAATTGGCGCATGGGTGAAGTCAGTCCTTCATAGAAAAAGCTTATAACCCGCCAAATTTCATAGCCATGATGTGGGCATGCGTTTAATAGGTCCTTAAACCTCTCCCAACATTGGAAGAAGGTTTTATCTTCCTTTTGGGCAAAGTTCATGATAAGGCACTTCAACATGTTTATTTTGTGAGTAGGGAAGAATTTTTTTATGAATTCCCTATGCATATCAGTCCATGCACCAATTGATCTTGGCCTTAATGCATGAAGCCAACCTTTAGCTTTGTCTTTAAGAGTAAAAGGGAAGAATTTGAGTCTCACCACATCATCAGTTACATTAGCAAAGTGCATGATGGTTATTACCTCATCAAACTCCTTAAGGTGTTGATAGGCACTTTCACTGTCTAATCCATGGAATTTAGGGAGAAGTTGGATCACTCCCGGTTTCAAATCCACATTCCTTGCATTTCATGGAAAAACTATGCATGAGGGAGTGCTCGTTCTTGCTGGTTGCAAGAAATCACGTAAAGTTCTTGGTCGGGGAACATTCTCAACCACATTCTCCCCCGTTTCAGTTTGGTTTTGGCCCAGATTAGGATTGGCCATCGGATTAGGTTGATTTGCAGCCATGTTTTCAGACAAAATTGGAGAGTTTAGATGTATCCTAGCACTTGGCTCTCTATCAATCCCTTCTACTATCCCCCCTTCACTTATGAGTCGGTTATTGGAATCCCGAGCTCAATGTGGCATGCAAAACCAAAAAAATATGAAACAAAGAGAAAGAAGAATTCTTCCTCCCTTTCTTTACTCTTCTCTAAGACCGAAGCACAAGGTGTCTTGCAATGGCTAGGCCAGAAGCAAGGATAGAGACCGATTTCTCCTGGTCAATAGGGGTTCAGAGAACTCCCTACCCACTCTTTGAATCTTTTGAGAAAAAGTGCAGAAAAGGAGAAAGAGGAGTAGAGGTGAGAAAAGAAATCTCTGAGCACAAGGTGATCCAAGACGGCAGAGCCGACCAATAGGAATCCAGGTGGACAAAGCCAACCTTTCAGAGATCCAAAAGGAGTCTCCACTCACTCTACAAGAGATGAATATGATAGGAATGAATAGGAGAAGGAGAAGAGTAAGGGTTAGAAAGATAAAACCTGATTCGAGCACTTGAAATCCTTACGTCCTCTTCAACTTCCTAGAAATCCCTGAAAAAGAAAAACAAATCAAAATAAACTAAGTTAGAACTATTTCTGGAAATCCTAAATAGATTCTATTTTCAGTAATTTGTGAAAAACCGTCAAAGTCCCCGGCAACGGCACCAAAAACTTGTTCGCTTCCCCAAGTGTAGGGTTGCGATGTAGTAATAAACTCGGTAAGACCGAGGTCGATCCACAGGGACTTGTGTAGGAATCCACAAACGCATCCAATAGTGTCTATTGAGAGCTAACAACCAGATTTTATATAAGATTGATGTAAGTAACAACTTTGAACTAAATTGAAGGTAAACAATTTGTAGACACCCCACCTTTGGCTACACTGTTGGTAGAGATAGCTGGTTGAATGGAGGACCATACCCCTAAATCCCAAGTCCAAACTCAGCCAAACTCACCCTTGTAAGCCCCATTCCATAGCCCAGATCAAGCCTGAACCCAGTCAACCCAGTCTTAAACATCAGCCTGAAAAACCCCCTAGAAAAAAGCCAGTCAAAAAATCCTAAAAAGGTCAAATTCACTGAGTCAACCCGCTGAGTCAACCCGCCGAGTCAAAACACCGAGTCAACCCACCGAGTCAACCCGTCGAGTCAAACCACCGAGTCGACCCGCTGGGTCAACTCACTGAGTCGACCAGCGAGTCCAACAACAGCCCCGAGAGAGCGGCCGTACTCGCTGGAAACCGAGGAGCGGCCGTACGGGCGGCCCATAGCAGGCCGCCCGAAAAAAATTACGCAAACTGCCACTCTCCGCTGCTATAAATACCCCCCTCCCCTTCTCATTTCAACATCCCTTCAAGTCCAGCCAGTCCGGGTGCGGTCCGAGTCCTTCTCCACCCCTTAGCCCATTTTTCCACCAAGGAGAGCCCGAGTGAGGAGAGTCTAGCCCTGGTCCAGCCCAGCCTGACCACTGGTCCAAGTCTCCCAAGCCATCCAAGTCTTGATCCAGCCACTCGAAGCCAATCCTTGCGACACCTCCGTCCACCCAGCTACTCTTTTTCCAGCATCATCTCATTTGCATCTAGCATAAGTGCAACATTTACTTTTCTTCCAACCCCCCTGCTTCACTGCAAGCACTTTGATTCTTCAAACACACTGCATATGTCTTAAATAAAGCATCTGTCAGTTCGAGCGTATGCTCTGGGCTTGCCCGTTGTTGGAACCTGCCCATCAGAAACTCTTACTATTCAGACCTGCATTCACGTACATATCACTATAAGCACTTTGAATATTCAAGCACACAGCATGCATCATCTCGCATAAAGCACCTGTCAGTTCGAGCGTACGCTCTGGGCTTGCCCGTTGTTGGAACCTGCCCATCAGAAACTCTTACTGTTCAGACCCGCATTCATGCATCATGTCATCCATGAGAATATACGAGGATTAAACTAGACTTTCAAGTATTCGATCGATTCTGTGAAGTAGAGACCGTACTTCGGTACGGGCAGTGTGTGGGGTGCTTAACCTCTTCCCACCCTGTAACCGTGATCCCTTACCTTGAATCTCTGACCGCAGATCAACAGGAGTCATTTTAGAGGAAGGAATCTTCGGATTCCCTTCTCTAACGTTTCTACGGGGTCTAGCCGACTGTAGATTCGAAGTAACTGGCTAGTGGCGACTCTGGTCTTATATA
The DNA here is from genome assembly GCA_003013855.2 of Liriodendron chinense. Taxonomy (NCBI): domain Eukaryota; kingdom Viridiplantae; phylum Streptophyta; class Magnoliopsida; order Magnoliales; family Magnoliaceae; genus Liriodendron; species Liriodendron chinense. Next base: position 82,312 of record ML058384.1, read on the forward strand.
AACTCATTTAAACATATCCAGCTTAACACGACAACCAAACGAAGCCCTCGAGAACGAGGCAAGCCAGTGGCACAAACGGCGATTTCGCACTCACGCATCCTCATCTCCTTCTTTTCCAAAAGGAAAGGGAAAGGGGCGAGAAGAACGTCGTGTGGGAGCGCGGAAAATCGATGAGGGTCCACACAATTATAAAAAGGCACTGGGGTTCAAGGATCCACTTGTAGCAATCCTTGATGTTCAATCCGCTGTGGTTTCTCACTTTCTCAACTAGAATCGATATTAAGATCTATCTAGCCGGATGATAGAGCTGTTAAACTAAACAATCTGTCATATGTAAGTCCAATGCATATGATTCACTTAATGTAAGCTAAGCTGAGCATGCTCAATTGCATAGGTCAGTCCCAATTCCAAAAGGCTCAACTCACAATCATAACCATCCTCAAGTCCTGTCACAAGACAAGGCTAGATCATGATTTGAACCTGATTCAAATCACATGCACAGTCCCATACATAGCACAGAAATTCAGAAAAGTAGAACTTTGGTAGGAAGTTCCCACATGAAGATCATAGTACTAGAGCGTACTCCAATTCCTCGGATCATACAAGTCTAGACTAATACAAAGCAGTTAAGAATTTAAGTAATTCTCCCAAACATCTATGAGTCATCATAAGACTAAGAAAAACTACTTAAAACTTGTATAAACTTCAAACCATTGTTCATAAACATGAATTCCAAACTTAAAACCAACTTAGAACGAATTGAAACATCTTAGATCCACTACAAACTTCACCTCTTAGCCCTAGCTAAGAGGTTTAGCTGCTCATGATCCAAGGAAACATGAAACAACTTAAGAAAAGCATAAAACAGTAAAAACAAACTAAAAGGAGTTGTGGAACTCCGAAATCCACTTCCGCCGCCTCCAACCTTGCTTAAACTCTTCTAAGATACCCTAGGAACGATCCCTAGGTGTCCTTTTATAGTGAGGAGGCTCCGCAACTTCAGAAAATTCAGAATCTGCGTAACACTTACGCAGTGCGTAGAGAAATTCGGCGCCAGAATTAGAAATTCGCATCTTACGCATGGCCGACCGGTCGCGACCGGTCGTGCCTCACTGGGAAATCAGTCCAGCAAGCTCTGGACTATAAAAAGACTTCTGGCCGACCGGTCTTGACCGGTCGGACTGGGCTGGCTGACCGGTCACGACCGGTCGGGCTGTGTTTGGCTTAGGTCTAGCGAGTGCACAGGGTTGGCCGACCGGTCTTGACCGGTTTGGCTCCCTTGGCCGACCGGTCGGACGACTGGTCGTGGCCATTGCTTCTTCATGTTCTTCTTCTTTTCTTCTCTTTTTGCTTCCTTCTTTCTTTGGTCCTCCTTGATCTTCATTCCAATGGTTCTAAATGGACCTTTTCACCTTCAATTAGGTAGAGTTCACTCTCATTCCTGTAATTACAAAACATGCATTTAATTAGCCTTTGAATCATGAAAACCTCGCACAATGAGTGATGAATTGGGGTTAGAATATGCACAATTAAGAGCTCAACACTGATGTTTAGGGGGAGTTGATTGGGTTCAGGCTTGAGTTGGACTATGGATTGGGGCTTGCAAGGGTGAGTTTGGCTGGGTTTGTACATGGGGTTTAGGGGTATGGGCCTCCAGCCATTCAACTATTTCTACCAACATGGTAGCTGAAGGTGAGGTGTCTATAGATGCCCCTCTTTGGCAGAGGTTGTGTGCAACCGAATGTTTAAGTGAGTGGACACCCCACTTCTGATCTGGTCATTCGTAGATCATGGTCTGGAATCTTTGCTTGCCTTTGTATCCGAGTTAGTTGATTATCTGGAAATAAATAACTCGCACATACCGCGGGAGTTTGGAGAAAACATTGCGATTCTCCCTGCATGAGCTGCAACCTGGGTACCCAATCGCAACCATTCCGTTCCCGATCGGTACTAACATCGGAAAGGTATAGTAGAACCTCTGCGTTCATTATAGTCTTATGAGGTTACCGACCCTGTGATTGATTGTTCGTTGCTTTCCTAGATCACTCTAGGAGTACTTGTTTCGCTTGACTGTCAAAGTGGTTAGCTGCCCTGTGTCTGCGTGGCCTTTCAGGTAATCCAGTACTCCAACTTGGACTTAGTCAAGGTACTTTAGGCATCCATGCCTAGGTATGTGCGGGTGAACTTTTCCCCCCCCAATCTTCTGGTTTTGATACTTGGGTTGCAATTCATCGTTTCCACTGTTCAGATGGTTTCTTTGACCGAGCCTTTTGGCTTTCATCTTTTCATATCTTGGCATTTAGTACGACTGTCCTGACACTAGAGTTCAGGCCAGCCGTACTTTGAGTGCATTGGATCCGATGGTTTTCGTGGAAATCGCGAGACATCGGATCTTATTTGATTTTTGCGTCGGCTCCTACTTGGAGATATGGAAGATCTCTTAGTGTTTTGGAGGCCGAACGCTCTACTGTGAAAATGTTTTTAGATTTTTGAAAAGATACCCACTTTGGGGAGTGATACTCCATGGGGTTTTTATTTACAAATAGGAATATATGTATGTATTTTTTTTATTTTGTAAATGAAATCTGGCTTACACGTACCTCCATTAGGGATGCCTGTGGGGTCTTTGGCTAACCAACTTTTATTTTGAAAACAGGTAAACATGATGATTGATGCGATGGATGCTGATGCATGTAGATGTATATTTGATGATGGATGCATGGTTTGGCTCATTCTCTTTCAGCTCAATGATTTTGCTTTCGCTGGGGATGTAGAGAACTTTAAGCTTATTGCTTGTAGGGTTTTGCTTCCCTGGAGATTTTCCTTTTAGTGCGGATGTTTGGTTAGCGGGTTGGTCAAGATCTTGACCCATGGTCGATCAGGTCCATCGTCCCAATATGTTGCTGAGAATGAATGAAGGAGGTTCTAAGTTGCAACCTCAGGATACTCTTCTGGGGAATGGATGTGATTGGGATGGTGTTTGGTTGCTAATTTTGGTCAAGATTCCAATTTGCGGGCGATCGGATCCGTCATCCCAAACTGTAGAGTGAGTGGAGTTTGAACTCCTGAAGTGCTGTGCTAGGGATAGTGACAATTTTTGTGAATTTTTTGAAAATATTTTATCCGAATCTTTTCCTGAGTAGTCAGGATGGAGATCGGTTATTGAAAACAAAGGAAATATTTTTGTGATTTTAAAGATATTTGGTTCGAGTAAAGATCGATGTTATTGAAAACAAGGAAATATTTTGTGATTTTTGTAAGCTGATTTTGCAATGTTTTGGTGTTTTGTTGGATTTTCTGAAATGCAGGGAAAGGTATAGAATTTTCATCCACTTCCAGCTTCTACTACTGGTAAGGCACTCGATCCATTTTACGTCAGCGAGCAAAATGAGTCTCGCACAGTTAAGTGTCGTAGTTTTACATCTTCGGATAAGGGGATTTTGAGGGTTTTCAGTCAACACACCCACAAAATTGCTTGTTCCCTATGTGCAATGCACATAGAACATATATCGTCCGATGGACTCCTTCAGCCACAAAATGAGCCACATCCTCACATTTCCCTTTGTCAATCCAATTTGGGGTCTTATGCTGCTCACAATTCTGTGAGGGTGCGCTTCACCTCCCAACTGCCTTAATCCCCTTCATGAGTTTTAGGAATAGGGAACATCCGTCAGATTCAACAACGACTTCTAAATCAAGGTTGTCTATCACGGTGTGTTCAACACGAACATGATCGTGGGGTTCTGTCCACCTCAGCCCTTACCTGTTTAAAAGATTTCGGACACTCGTACGATCAAGTGTCAGCCATGTCCGGGATAGGTTGTGAAAGAAAGCCCCCGAGAAGTTAATCCCAGTGTAATTTTAGGTCTTTGGACCACTGGTGATAGATTTTTACAGTTAAAATCAAATGATAAATCCTTTTTTTTTATTTTAAGAAAGTTCCAGACCTTGGCTCGAGTAGTTGAGATTGGTACTGGCTTTTATGAAAAGCTGAAATATTTTTGGTATTTTTTGAAATGATCCGGGTCATCGAACCTTGACTCGAAGGGCCGAGATTGATGCCGGTTTTTTGTTGGAAACAGAAAAGTCCTTCGAAAAGTTAATCCCAGTGTAGTTTAAGGTTTCAGACCGAAACTATGTACATGCTGAAAATACATTCTTTTTGTTATTTTTTTTAAAAAGATCTGGACTATCGAACCTTGATCCAAGCGGTCGAGGTCGAGGCCGAGGCCGGTTTTTAGTTGAAATTAGAAAAAAATCCCTTGAGAAATTAATCCCAATGTAGTTTAAGGTCTTCGGACAGAAACTATATACATGCTAAAAATACATTCTTTTTGGGATTTTTTTGAAAAGATCCGGACTATCGAACCTTGATCTAAGAGGTCGAGGTCGAGGTCGAGGCCGGTTGTTGGTTGAAAGCAGAAAAAAAATCCCCCGAGAAATTAATCCCAGTGTAGTTTAAGGTCTTCGGACCAAAACTATACACATGCTGACAATACATTCTTTTTGTAATTTTTTTTGAAAAGATCTGGACTATCGAACCTTAATCCGAGCGGTCGAGGTCGAGGCCGGTTTTTGGTTGAAAGAAGGAACAAATCCCCCGAGAAATTAATCTTAGTGTAGTTTAAGGTCTTCGGACCACGGTTTTCTACAGATGATGGCGCATTTTTTTTAGAAAGGTCTGGATTGTCGGATCGTGACTCGGATAATCATGATTGAAGCCGGTTTTATTGAAAATCTTTCTGGATCTTGGTCCCGATGTAGTTTAAGGTCTTCAAACCAAAATTATGTACAGATTAGGGTGACACATCTTTTTGTGATTTTCTCAAAATCATCCAGGTCATTAGATCTTGGACCTAGCGGTCAAGATCGATGCCGGTTTTTATTAAGAATCTCTCGGGATCTTGATCCCGACTTAATTTAAGGTCTTCGGACCCAAAATTTGGAAGTAAGACTGGAAATATATTTTTTTGTGATTTTGAAAAATGTTCTGAGTCATTGATCCTGATTTTTATGGTTAAGATTGATGCTTGCTTTTATTAAAGATCCCTCGGGATTTTGATCCCGACGTAGTTTAAGGTCTTCGGACCCAAAATTGTACAATCAGACACGACATATTTTTCTTGTTTTTCAAAAGATCCAGTCTATCTGACCCCCCTTGATCGGTTGAGATCGAATGGCGGTTTTTATTATGAAATCTCTCGGGATCTTGATCCCGACATAGTTTAAGGTCTTCGGACCACTGGGGATGGGAGGTAGACAGAAATCAGGGTTGAAAATTCTCGGTGTTTTTTGAAAATGATTTAGGCCATCAGACCATGACTTTGGATGGTTGAGATCAATGTTTGACCAAGTCAATTCTTTTTTTCTTTCTTTTGAAAATCTCATGGAGCTTTTTTCACATCATTTCTTAACATCTCCTTAATTTCTCACAAGATGAGATTTTGGTGAGATTCCTTTCTCTTTTTCTCATTCTTTTCTTCCATCACTTCATTCTTATATGGAGGTACAAGATTCACTTGCAACTACTCTTCCCAGGGAAAAAGAGAGAGAGAGAGGGGTCGTTTCACCTTGATGGGAGGACTGCTGGCCCCCTGGGTGCCGCCCAAGCCTCCTCTGTCCACTGATTTTTCCAGTGGGCTGGGTAATGGGATGCCCTTCCTTTTTCTATATAACATGGGGCACCCCTTGCACTTCCAACGTGCAATCTCTCTTTCTTCTTTCTCACTCCCTTTCTTTCTTCAAGTTTTTCTTTCCTTTTGGTGGCACTCTTGCTCTTTCAAGTGGTGAGGCTTTGGTGGAGTTTGGGACAACAAGGTGGTCCCCCTTTGGTGAGTGGTGAAGGTATGGACCACTCCTTTCTTTCATCTCATTGCTTTCCTTTTCATTTTCTCTTCTAATGTTCTCTTTCTTTTCTTCATGTAGGTACTTCAAGAGAGTTAAGGTGGGCCCAAGCTTTTTGGCCTTTTCCACTTTTCCAACTCTACTCAAGGTGGTGCATGGAGAGGGACATTTCAAGCTTCATCTTTTTTCCTTTTTTCTTTTTTATATACTCCCTCTATGTGTATGTAAAGGGTAATTTTGCCATGTTCATCAAGTGTGCATGGTAAAATATCATATTTTCTTTCATGGGAGTTGGGCCCCTTTTTATGTGTATCAAATGGGCTCAAAGTGAAGTCACAGCCCTTGGTGTATTTGATGCGCCTAATACTTTATTTTAGGCTCCCTCATGCTCTCTTTTCCTTTTCATATTTTCCTTAAATGCTTTCTCTTCTTTTCCATCTTCTTTTTAAGGTTTGGGCCCATGAGATTGGTAGGGCTCACCTCAAGTTTTGGGCTCACAATGCTCATTTGGATGGCCCCTTCTTTCTTCACATGTGTATGGACAAAAGTGACTAGCCCATTCTTCACTTGGATCTCAAGTGGGCTAGATTTCTTAGTTGGGCCTTTATGGACAAATGGCCCAAATCTTCCACCATCTCTTGATTATGATGTACATCCTTGTGCACAAAGTGTGGTGGGCTCTTTGGAATTCCTCCACATAGATGAGCTTTTGGGCCCTCATTAAAACTTATGAATTTCTTTTAGTCATGTGTGCACCACCACATTTTGTGTATGTAGGATTCTTCCCCTTCATGCTTTTTCTTTGGATGGATGGAGGACTTGAGTTACTTGATCATTTACAAGGCCCATGAGTGAGTCATTTTGACAATCTCATTAAGTTCAAGTGATTTTTCATGTTGCAGGAGAGTGATACTTAAGAGTTTCCTTTAATGTCACCAACCTCAAATGGATGATCCTTCTTCAAGTGAGCTATCCAAGCAATCATAGCTCCTTGAACCTCTTGTGGGGTGTTTGGTGGGTCATCCACCATCCTTCTCAAAGATAAGTGATTTTTTTTCAATTTGTGGGAAAGAATGATGTCCATAAGTTGCCCAAGTTTGTCCCATGCTTTGGGCACTTTGGATTTTAATTTTCAAGTGGGCTATGTACATCATTCTTAATCATTTTCACGATGATTGGATGACTGATCGAGCAGTGCCTTGTTGTGCTCAAATGGTCTTTTTTTTGGTAAAGAAAGTGGTGCACATAAGTTGCCCAAACTTGTCCTTACATGGACATTTCTAATTTTGATTCTTCATGTGGTCTATGTGCATCATTTTTTTTACCATTGGCTCCTTTGACTCATATGTTTGTGGGTAGACCACCACATTGTGTTCTCAGAACCAAAACATTTATCAAGATGATGCACATAAGTTGCCCATGATTGACCCAAGAGTGGGTTCTTATGGTTCTTCAAGTGGGCTATGTACATCTTTCCATTCATTGAGGTGGGGCATTTGAGTTGCTCTTGGGGACCAATTTCCTTCCTATTCCCATTTGTCCATGTACACGTGTAAAAAGATGGAAACATTTTAAATGAGGCTCATTGCTTTGATATGGAAAGTGAACCAAACCTTGGTCACACATGAACTTTGAAAAGAGATTTTTCATATGAAGCTTGATTCTTATCCCACTTTGATCTTATGGCACTTGAGTGCATTTGTTGTCCAAAATGTGTCCTTGGGTGGTGAATTTTCCTCATCTAGGGCATGGCATGCAACCCTCTTTAAGGTGGGCCTTACTTTCTTCAATGGGCCCAACACATATCCTAGGTGACACATGGAGTTGGACATTGGATTTTTGCATTTGAATGTAAGTCCAAATTCATGAATTTTTTGGATAAAGATTTGGATTTTAACGGGTAAAGAATAGGAGCTTACCTTGCCAAGCTTGTAGGATTTGATGACGGACAGCACAAGGGGGCGCAGAGTAGTTAGTGAAGATGACCCTGCCTTCATTGTTCGCCGTGGGGACCATATGTGTTCTCTAGCCAAGGAACACCAATCTCTTCCTTCCATAAAAGGTCGGGGCACCCGAGACCTTTAGGATAACTGGGTGGAACAACCACAGCCAATGCTTGAACGTGTTATGGCCAACACTCCTTTCGTAGGCCTTTTTACATTGCGTTTTCACAACAATAATGCCAACTGCATGCAACTTACAGCCCTTTGTGAGAGGTGGAGGGATGAGACACCTTTTAACTTCCTTGTGGTGAATTGGGGATAACTCCCCTGGACATATATATGCAAATAGGTTTTTCATTCCATGGGGCAGTTGTTCCCCATGCGGGCTCTCTTGCCCCAATTACCCCCAATGACTGGATGCGGCTTGTGGGAGCCATCCCACCTGAGAGCGAATTTCAAAGTAGCTAGGTGAAACTGTGGTGGTTTCACAACACCTTTGCTGCTGTCATCCCTACTACTGAGCTGGAAGCCCTTCATAAAGCACGGGCAATGATTACTTACACCTTCGGTTCATTCCTTTTCTATCATGCGAATGAAAGGATTGATCCTAGATTTCTTCGCTCGACTGAGGATCTTCATCATTCATACAATTGGAATGGGCCATCTTGACTCGCATCTACCAAGGCTTGGATAAGACTTCTCAGAGTAGCAAGTCTTTTATAGGTTTTTGGCCTGTTGTGGAGGTATTCTCTTTAACCTCCCTTGGAAATGTTTTTCTTCTTTCTTCATCTAATCATTGTGTTTGCCCTTGTCTAGACTTGTTTCTATGATCATTTCGCTCACCTGTCGCCGACGATATGGGATGATGTTGAACCATCTTTGTATCGCTTCATGCATTGGCGTCAGCAAAACCATTAACAAAATCCTCGAGTGTTTGGGGATAATTGGCGTGTTGACATAGATGGATTGACTACCGAGGACGTAAGTATCTTTTTTTTTCTTATCCTTCATACTATTCTGCAACTGACTGTGAGGTGATTTTCTTTCTTTTAGTTCTCTCGGATGCCATATGCCTGTTTTTCCCTCTACTACACTACTCAGCGTGTGGAGGCATATGATTCTTTGTGTCTCCGGATCATGCTCTCTGATGCTGAGTCATTTCAGTGGTATTTGGGAGAGAGGTTGCTTCAATAGATTACCGGCGTGGCCTGGGTTCCTTGTTCTGCACCCCCTCAGGCTGCTCAGATTCTTGCTGATGCTCTCAAAGGTTAGCTTGGATTTCACTTCACGATCCCGGATCGTGATTACGATGAGTGGTATCTGTCGTATGGACAGGGACCTCTTCTTCCTTCACTATACATTCCAGGGGGTCGCCGTAGGTATGCTGGAGGATCATTGACAGCTTCTCTGATGGACCTTCACCATCGGGAGCGGGAGGAGAGGAGGGATGATGATGATTATGTCGGTGATCTGTAGCCTATTCTTTGAGGATGTACTTAGCTCATTAATGTATGGCCTTCTGAATTTTTAAGGCCCCTTTCTTCGGTATTAAAATCTTTTGAATGAAATACAACCCCTGTTTTGCCTCAAATTTCTTGATGATGCTTGGATGCTTTGATTTTCGATCCATTCTTTGATGCTTTGTGGAAGATAGGATTCTCAATTGCACAGATGATGACTTGAACGGTTCAGATTGCTTGATTTGGCCATATGGGCCCTTTCAGATTTCAGCTTTGCTTTGGAACACCTATCCTTGATGTTTTGTGGGGCTAAGAAGGCTTTCCATGATGCGGATGATGATTTGTGCGGTTCGGATTTCTCTTTTTAGCCATGTGGACACACTTGATGATCAGATTCTAGACTCTGGCCTTCTTTTTTACGATCCATCCTTTGATCTTGTCATTTGATGACTCATGTAAGCTCTTCAATAGTTCGGATCATGATGATCTAGCCTTTAAATGGCTCAGATTGCTTGTGGGCCCCTCTTAATCAACTTTTCTTCTCTTTGACTTGGTCAGACCCATTTTGGTCGTAGGTCTTCATGATTGGACAGGTGGGGCACCTTCCAGGTGGTTCAGATCAGATTTGGTCAAAATTCAGAGTCAATCGAAGCATTGGACGGCCCCCAGGGTGTCAACTGCCGACGTGGAGTGACAGTCTCACCTACCAGAGGCTGTGGGGCCAATCTCGCGGAGAGAGAGGGAGACCGTCCGTACGAGCAGCCCACAGGGGGCAGCCCAAACTTCGCCTCTTGTGCGGTCCGTGCTGGCCCTGGTTCAGACATTCCTCACTGTTCTCTGTTGCTGTCTTCATATTCCTTGTACTCGCAGGTTCGATTCCAGCCATGAATCTCCCCCTTGTCTCATCTTCCTTCTCTTTTTGTCTTTTTTTTTTTTTGCTTTATCCCTTTTTGGGCAGCCATTGATGATGGCTTGGGGGCCAAGTGGCTGATTTTAGTGGGCCCCATACTTCAGAAAGTGGTGAGGGCTTTAATGATGGTGAGATGCCTTTGATCGATGGTATGGATGAAGCCTTAAATGGGGGCATTGATGGGATATTAAGGGTGGTGGTTGATGGAGCTTTTAATGCCCCCATTAATGGTGGGATGGCTAGAATTTCATATTTGAATGGGGCATTGGATGCTGGGATTTTGGATGGTATGGATGAGATGAGGAGAGTGGCCATAGGTGAGGCTATGCATCCCTTGAACATGGGCCACATGGATGATGAGATCGATGGTGATGATGGGGTCATGATGGACATAGATGGGCTAATCTCATACCTGGACAGTATGGATGGTTCAGATGATACCTTTGATGGCTTGGATGTACTTGATGACGGCTGAGATGTGAGGTACACTTGCTTGGGTGGACTTGATGTGATCATTGATGATGTCCCCTTGATGATGGACAGTGTGGATGTCCCGATGATCCCTTTGACTGGACAGAGTGATGGTTGGATTCCTGACTTTATGTTGGAGAGGACTGCAGGTCCAGATTTGACCGTAGATTCTTCGATCGGGGTCGCCGGGGCCCTTCTTGATGGTTCAGATGCATTTTTCAGTGGTCAAATTGGTCAGGATGCCACGATGTGCAATGTCATTTTTGCTGATAGCCTTCTTGACGGAGATTACCGACCTTTTCCTGATCATCGACCCTTTATGCACTCTATTCACGAGGTTGGAGAGTCTTCTCATGCTACTGAGGTTGTGACAGTTTCAGATAGCAATGTGACTATATCAGATATAGTCGCTACTGGGGATAGGTCAGGGGCTGTTGAGTTCACAGGGGTTCCAGCTTTTCATTCTCCTTTGCACGTTGATCTTCTGATCCTTGATGAGTTTTCAGTGATTCTTGGGCCTTTCGTTCCGGAGGGGATTCCTGTGAGGACTTGTCAGTTGCTTCCTTGTCCTTTTTGTTTGCCATGACTGCTTGCTTGGATTGACAGATTGTCAGCTTATGAGATTCGAGAGCTGGAGTCTTATGGCTTTGGCGGTCTGATCCATATGGCTAGGGTTGACATTGATTGGAGGATGCTCGGGGCCGAACTGATTGACTGGGTCCCTTCGTTGAACTTGTTTGCATTCAACGATATAGAGATAGGACCTTCTTTGGAGGAGCTCGCGCACTTGACAGGTCTTCCCTGGGATTATGCTTAGTATTTCTCACCAAAGACTTTGCCGAAGACTGCCACTCAGCAGAACTGGTTTGTGATTCCGTATCTTATTCAGCCTGCAGCTGGTAGTCAGGATGTTGTAGTCTTCTCTTTAGATTCACTGTACAATCTCTTCCTGGGCCCTCAGAGTGTAGCAGGGTCCCTACTTTCTCAGAATGTACTGATGTTCTATCTGATAGCTGAGGTGCTATTCTCTGGATGGCGCAGATCTCAGACTCCTTTGCTCTTCGAGGTGATGAGCCGAGTTTTTCGTCGGCAGGTGATCATTTCTCTTATCCTGGCTGAAGCTGTTCAATGGGCTGACTGACTGTGCCCTAGGCCATACCCGCGTCCTTCGTGGCTGCTGTGCATTTCTTCAGGTATCCCTTTTGTACTTTTTTTTTCTTTCTCTTTTGGGAACTGCTTTGCTTTAGTTGAGTCTCTTTACTTTCTCATGATCAGATCTAGCTATGGGAGCGTCTTTCCTTGACTGTTCCTGTATCGTTTCCCGGCACTCGTGGCCCTGATCTTATGCACCATATCATGGAGTTCCTTCCGCATACAGCTAGGATGAGCGAGCCTTTGTATCGCAGGATGTTTGCTGAGCTGCATGACTGGAATGTTCATTGGGAGTCATCTTGGCTTTCACTTCCTCCAGTACTTTGTGATGCTCATCGCCTTCCTTTGATACTGGTAGGCTTTCGCTCTTACTATTCTTATCACCCCATTCGGTTCCTACGGCAGTTTGGGTATGAGCAGGATGTTCCTCTTTTTGCTTTCTTGAGTATTGGGTGTCGAGCAGTTATGGCCAGATCATCTGACTTTAGGACTCGGATTGATGGGTCCTAGGTGAGTCACCTGACTGTTGATTTGCTTGGTTTCGAGCTGCGGACTTTTCCGATGGCGACTGCCCCATATCAGCATTGGGTTGCTGAGTAGTCTTTATATCGACGTATTCCTTGCTGGCACTTGACTGTTGATGAGGATGAGCTGGATGTCCTTAGGGATGCTGGTTCTTCATCTGGTTCATACAAGCCCTTTAAGGAGTGCCCCTTTATCAACCCCGGCTTCCTCTTGGCCACTTATGGCCACTTGCTGTCTGAGATTTCTGCACTTTAGTATCATTGTGAGATGATGTCGAGGAGATTGGCCGCTGATTAGAGGTTGTCTGATGAGGAGACGGTGATCCATAGCTGTTGAACCTCCAATTTATACATTGTATTGCCCAGTACATCACATTATATGCACGGTTTTCATGCTTAAAAGGCCTATCTAACGCATGTTTTGTGATTTCAAGAATGAGAGCGGACTTCACCAAATTGGAGACTAAAAAGGGCCATTTGAAGCCATTGGATGAAGAAGAAAGAAGGACCAAGGAAAGTAGAAAGAGAGGAGAAGAAAGGAAGAAAGAAGCAAAAGGAGAAAAGCAGAAACAGAGGCCAAGACCGGTCGTGCGACCGGTCGTCCATCGCCAGGACTGGTCGTCCGACCGGTCCAATTTTTGCACAGAAGGGAGTTTTCCAAAGAAGGTCACTGGACTGTTTACGACCTGGTCGTGCGACCGGTCGTCCGATGCCCATACCGGTCACGCGACCGGTCCTTGAATTAAAAGTTTAAATCGGAATTTCAGCGAAACTCTCTGGACTGTTTTTGACGATTTGCGACCGGTCGTGTGACCGGTCGTCAGGGGGCTCAGATTGGTCGTGCGACCGGTTGTCTGCGTAATGAAGCTTCTCCGTGAAGCTCCGAGAATTTCTGCGCAGTGCGTAACCTTGCGCAATTTCTGGATGTTTCCGACGCAAGGGGCTTCCACACTATAAAAGGACACCTAGGGGCTCTTCCTAGGTCATCATAGAAACCAAGCAAGGACGTGGGAAGCAAGAAGTTCAAGTCCCAGGAGGCTACCTAGCCTCCTACAGCTAGTTTTTCTTCCTTTTCTTAGTTCTAGTTCTACTTTTTAATATGCTTTTCCTTAGCTAACCTCTTAGCTAGAGCTAGAGGTGAAATTTGTAGTTGGTTCCAATACTTTAATTCTTTTATTTCAAGTACCCTTTTCTTAATTTTGGATTTTGAAGTTCTAGTTTGAATAAAGTTTAGTTTTTTAGAAGTTTTGTTAGAGTTTGTGTGCTTCGGACATGAGTTCTTTGCAATTCTCTGAGATTACCATGATTGGGTTGTTTGAATTCGAATTGTAGTAACCCTTGAGCATGCCATAGTCCATAGGCATGGCTGTTACTCCGAAGGCTACAAGTTCAAGTTCTATGTGCTTCATTAGAACTAGAAATCTGATTTCCAGATTTAAGTGGGACTTTTTGTGCTTGAATGTTATATCTTCCAATTAGATGAGAGATAGGACTTTGATTCTAATTGTGTTGTACTTGGATGAATGGATTGGCATTGGACTACTACAAGTGGATCCTTGATGCTCTAGTTCTTCTTAATTTCAGATTTTTCTATTTTATGTGAAAAACTATCTTCTCAAACTTCTTAGATTCTAGTTATTAGAGTACTTGGAATTGTTTACCTCTTTCCCTGTGGATCGACCTCGGTCTTACCGAGATTTATTACTACATCGTAGCCTTACACTTGAGGCGAGCGAACAAGTTTTTGGCGCCGCTGCCGAGGACTTAGATAACGGTTTTCAAATTGTTTTAGTGGCTGTAGAAGTAGAAGTAGATAGGTTTTCTGATTTTCTTAGAACCTAACAAATTGTTCTGTTTTGTAGGAATTCTTCTCTAGTTCAAGTGCATCAGGTGATACCTTTCTAACTTAGCCTTTTTGCAGATTTTTTTTTAGATTAAATTCAGATTTCAGATTTTTAGGATTTAGTTTTAGTCAGTTTTTGGTTGAGTGGTTTATGTCCCGTTGGGAACGTAACCACTCAAATCGTCTCCAATCTGAAGGTGGTTTAGTTGGACCATTGTCAGTCCATAGACGAGTCCGAAATTACTAAGAGCATTGTGAAAGTTTGGGGAGTATGGAACAAACACCTTTAAGGAATCCTTCCCCCCCTACTCCAACTACAAACGCAAATCAGGAAGGAGTAGGAGAGAATGAGGTACATAATGTTCCTCCAATGAGATCACTACGGGACTACCTACAACCCGCCCGTGCAATTACACCCTCTTGCGTGGTTCTACCAGCAAATGGTGGAAACTTTGACATAAAACCGGGTGTAATTCAACTCTTACCAAAGTTCCATGGGCTAGATTCTGACCGCCCATATTTACACTTGAAAGAATTCGAAGAAGTGGTGGCTACCTTGCATTACGCCAATGTTTCTGAAGATACCATCAGACTTAAACTTTTTCCCTTTTCATTGAAAGAAAGAGCCAAAGATTGGCTTCACTCTCTTAGACCACATTCGATTGGGTCATGGGTTGAGATGAACCGGGAATTCTTGAAAAAGTTCTTCCCGACTCATAAAACGAACACCCTTCGAAGAGCCATAATGAATTTCTCAGCTAAAGAGGGTGAATCTTTTTTTCAATGTTGGGAGAGATTTAAGGATCTCCTAGTTGCTTGCCCACATCATGGCTATGAGAGTTGGCGAATTATAAATTTTTTCAATGATGGATTAAGTTCCAATATGCGCCAATTTGTGGAGATGATGTGCAATGGCGAGTTTATGAGTAAAAATCCAGATGAGGCTTGGAGTTACTTGGACATGTTGGCTGAAAATGCCCAATCTTGGGATACCTCGGATAAACCTAATAACTCCAAGCCCACTCAAGAGAAAGGAGGGATTTATGTCCTTAAGGAGGAAGACGACGTGAATGCAAGGATAACCAACCTCACAAGGAAGGTTGAGGCCATGGAACTTAGCAAAAGTGGAGTTCCCAAGTCCAAGGAAGCTGTTGAAACTACATGTGGGATTTGCCTCACCGACTTACACGCTACGCAAGATTGTCCCACAATTCCTGCATTTAAGGAAGTGCTATAAGAGACAGCCAATGCCACATATGGTTATCAATGGCCCTTCAATGGACCGGTAGGTAATACGTACAATGAGAGTTGGAAGAACCACCCAAATTTTAGTTGGAAGAATGCTCCTATAGGCAATCCTCCCAACTCTCAAAGAGGGCCACCCATGCAAAATATGGCCCCACCTCAGTTCTCAATGGATGATACCTTGAAAGCGTTTATACAAGGGCAAACGCAAATCAATCAAACGAATCAGCAAATGTTCCAAGAGCTTAAAATCTCGGTTGATGAGATTAAGGGACGCTTGAATGCTAGGGAAGGGACCTTTCCGGCCCAACCTCAGCCCAATCCAAAGCAAGTACATGTAGTAAGCATCCCTAATCCCCCCAACCAAAACATGGAGCAAGCCAAATCCATCACCACTCTTAGAAGTGGTAAACAAATTGACAAATCTATTCCGGTGAAGGCTGATGAGCCTAATGATCCGGTAAATTCTGAGGATGAGGATGGATCTAACTTGGCCCCACAAGAACCGAAACGCATTTACAAGCCCGTAGCACCATTCCCTTCAAGATTGGTTGCCCCAAAATCTCTTCCAAACTCTCATGATATTCTAGAGATTTTCAGACAAGTCAAGATTAATATCCCTTTACTTGATGCCATCAAACAAATCCCCTCTTATGCCAAGTTTCTAAAAGACTTATGCACAACAAAACACAAATATAATGTGCAGCAAAAGGCCTTCTTAACTGAGCAAGTGAGTTCCATCCTCACTCAAAAGACCCCCCCAAAATTCAAAGATCCCGGTAGTCCCACCGTCTCATGTATCATTGGAGACTACCGGATTGAGCGTGCCTTGTTAGATTTGGGGGCGAGTGTGAACTTGATTCCATACTCGGTATATGAGCAATTGGGTCTTGGTGAATTAAAACCCATCAAAACCACGTTGCAACTTGCTGATAGATCTATCCGTGTACCGAGGGGGATAGTTGAGGATGTTCTAGTCCAAGTTGACAAATTTTACTACCCAGTAGATTTTATCGTCTTGGACACACTAACCGGTTTTAGATGCTAGCACCCAAATACCGATAATATTAGGCCGCCCATTCCTTGCCACATCAAACACAATCATCAATTGCCGGAATGGGGTGATGCAACTATCTTTTGGAAACATGACACTAGAGGTGAATGTGTTTCACTTGGGCAAAAGACATAGGGATGTCGATGATGATGAGTTCTTCGAGGTAAACATGCTTGAAACTTTTGAAGAAGAAGAACTCCTCCAACTTGAACCACTAGAAAGCTTAGAGACATACTTAGCACATTCCATGGATTCTGAAGACCCCATCAATAGTGAAATTGTGGAAGCATTGAATATAGAAAGACCTGGTAGTTGGTGCTAGCCGCTGGAGGCCCCATTTTGAAAAATTGCCACCAACCACATCAAGGCCTCTACCGTCTAACATCAAACCACCGAAGCTTGACCTTAAACCATTGCCATCTAAGCTTAAATATGTATATTTGGGTCAAGAGGAAACTTTTCCAGTTGTCATTGCCTCTCACTTAGAGAAAGACCAAGAGCTCAAGTTGATTGAGTTACTCAAAGAACATAGGGAAGCCATAGATAGGTTGGACAATAGCGGATCTCAAAGGGATAGATCCTTTGGTTTGCACTCACCGTATACACCTTGAAGAAAATGCAAAAATGACTAGACAACCTCAAAGACGGCTAAATCCAAACATGATGGAGGTTGTCAAAGCCGAGGTGTTAAAGCTATTAGATGTGGGTATCATCTAACCCATCTCAGATAGCCAATGGGTGAGTCCTACCCAAGTTGTCCCCAAGAAATCCGATATTACCATCATAGAAAATGTCAACAACGAGCTTATACCGACTAGGGTGACCACCGGTTGGCGTATGTGCATTGATTATAGGAAGCTCAACACGGTTACTAGGAAAGACCACTTCCCTCTCCCATTTATGGATCAAATTTTGGAGAGGTTAGCAGGCCATTCCTATTATTGCTTCCTAGATGGCTATTCCGGATATAACCAAATTGAGATAGCTCCGGAGGACCAAGAGAAAACCACATTTACATGCCCGTTCGGCACCTTCGCTTACCGAAGAATGCCATTCGGGTTATGTAATGCGCCCGCCACATTCCAACGATGCATGTTGAGTATTTTCTCGGACATGGTGGGTGAGTTTCTTGAGGTATTCATGAACGACTTTTCTGTTTTTGGTTGTACGTTTGATGAGTGTCTCAAGCACTTGGAGTTGGTCTTGATGAGGTGTGAGGAGAAGAAACTCGTCTTAAATTGGGAAAAGTGCCATTTCATGGTACAAAGAGGAATAGTCCTTGGACATGTCATCTCGTCCAATGGAATAGAGGTAGATCGGGCAAAAATTGACATAATTTTCAATCTACCACCACCCAAAAGCATACGCTGATGTGCGGTCCTTCCTTGGACACGCCGGTTTCTATAGAAGATTTATAAAGGATTTTAGTCATATCTCAAGGCCTTTATGTAACCTTCTATAAAAGGAGAACCAATTTGAGTGGAGTGCCGAATGTCAATTAGCTTTTTGAAAGCTAAAAGACATGTTGACAACCGCTCCTATCATGCAACCACCAGATTGGTCCATTCCTTTTGAGTTGATGTGCGATGCGAGCGATTATACTATTGGGGCGGTGTTAGGCCAAATGAAGGATAGGAAGCCCCATGTTATCTACTACGCAAGTAGGACCTTGAATCCTGCCCAAGTTAATTACTCGACTACGGAGAAAGAGCTCCTAGCTGTCATCTTTGCCTTGGACAAATTCAGGCCTTACTTGATAGGAGCCAAAGTTATTGTTTACACGGATCATGCGGCGCTGAAACACCTTCTTTCTAAGAAGGATGCTAAGCCCCGTTTCCTTAGATGGATCCTACTCCTTCAAGAATTCGACTTGGAGATCAAAGACAAGAAGGGGGTAGAAAATGTGGTGGCGGATCATCTATCCCGCCTAGTCCTACCTAATTCCATTGACGAGTCACCTATTGAGGACTCATTCCCTGATGAGCAACTCTTTGTTGCTATGCATCCACCATGGTACGCTGATATAGCCAATTATCTTTCCACAGGTGCGATGCCGATTCATTGGACTGCGCAGGACAAACGAAAATTTCTAAGGGAAGTGCGCAGATTTTTCTGGGATGAACCTCTATTGTTTAAATATTGCCCAGACCAAATTATAAGGAGATGTGTCCCTAATGATGAACATAATTTCGTCATCTCCTTCTGTCATGATCAAGCATGTGGGGGTCATTTTTCAGCCAAGAAAACACTGCAAAAATTCTGCAGTGTGGTTTTTATTGGCCCACGCTATTTAAGGACACCCACGAGTTTTGCAAAGCATGCGAGCGCTGCCAAAAGTTAGGAGGTTTATCCCGTCGAAATATGATGCCTCTCACCCCAATTCAACATCTTGAAGTCTTTGACTGTTGGGGCATCGATTTCATGGGACCATTTCCTTCATCTTTTGGACATGTCTATATTTTGCTTGCCATATACTATGTGTCTAAATGGATAGAGGCTATCCCATGTAGAACCAACGATCATCGTACGGTTCTCAAGTTCCTTAAAGAAAACATACTTTCTAGATTTGGGACGCCTCGAGCCATCATTAGTGATGGTGGTTCTCACTTTTGCAATAGACCTTTTGAAACTTTAATGAAGAAATATAGTATTAGGCACAAAGTGAGTACCCCATACCACCCACAAACAAGTGGGCAAGCTGAAATCTCCAATAGGGAAATCAAGCAGATTTTGGAAAAGACGGTAAGAGCGGATCACAAGGATTGGTCCCTAAGATTAGATGATGCACTTTGGGCTCACCGTACCGCCTATAAGACACCCATTGGAATGTCCCCTTATAGACTTGTCTATGGGAAAGCTTGCCACTTGCCTGTGGAGATAGAACACAAAGCCTATTGGGCAATTCGGGCTTTAAATTTTGACATTGACAAGGCTAGCTCGCTTCGCAAACTTCAATTAAATGAGCTTGATGAGATCCGGAACGATGCGTATGAGAATTCAAAAATTTACAAGAGTAAGATGAAGGCCTTTCATGACAAGCACATCTTAAGAAAATCTCTCCATGAAGGCCAGAAAGTGCTCTTGTACAATGCTCGACTTCATATTTTTCCGGAAAAATTACGATCTCGATGGACCGGCCCATATATTATCAAAGAAGTTTTTCCTCATGGGGCTGTTGAGATTGAGAATGCAGCGAATGGTCACTGTTTTAAAGTTAATGGACAACGCCTTAAACCATTTGTTGAGAAATTCGATTCAGAGGACATGTCTATCACTCTGAATGATCCTGTGTATCAGATGATTGATCTCCTAGTCTGATGGAGGTATAGCATAGGTAGGTTTAGTTTTATTTAGTTTTACTGTTTTAGTAGGTTTTAGTTGTTGGGTTGTATACTTCCATGATCGCTCTCTCAGGTACTATTGTTCTCACTCTCTCATATTTTATCATTGCTCTCATGTTCATGCTAATTGCATATCTTTTTACATTGAGGACAATGCAAGATTTGGTTGGGGGGTGAGATGAGATCCTTCATCTAGCATGATGCAACATTTCGAGCCTCATATGCGCAAATTTTTTTCGAATTTTCTAAAATTTCAAAACTCTTTTAGAAAACCTTATTTCCATGCATTCGAGATGATAGGAGTATAAGAAGAGGAGATACGACGTGTGTGATGTTGTAGTCTTGAATTTCTCCCAACATAATGGTTTTATATGTTAGTTCCCCTATTGCTGTGATTGATAGAAAATTTGAACACTTTTTACACCTAGTTCACATTACATGATTTTCATGGGTTGAAAGGATTATGTGATTTATGGAGTAGCTAGACTTTGATTTAAAGGTGCTGAGAAACCAAGCTGGGGTATTTTGTCCATCCTTGTCCATGGAAAAATAATGAAAGATATGGATTTTTAAAAATCCTATCTAATTTAAAAGAAAAAGGAAAGAAAGGATGAAATCGGGAATGAAGGAAAAATGGTGGAAAATTCCGAAAAGGGCTACCTATTACCAACCGGGGGATGGTTGAACCGTAACCAAAGCCGAAAATGGGACGTAGTGTGAAAGCCGTCGGAAGGACGGTAAGGTAAATTCCTGTCATAGGCTTGTTGTTGCTCTGTGCACCTTAAAATCCTTGGTTTACTCAATCTATGAAGAAGGTAATCCCAGAGACACATGAGATGAACTTTCACTATGCACACTAGGTTGAAATTGTTCGAGTCCTTCTATTTATCAATCAATCAGCGGGAATTTCATGTAGACACTTCTTATGTTTCGAGAGTTTAAGTTTGCAATTTCTATCACCTAGTTTCTCCAAATTTTATACTTATATGTCTTGGAATGGATAGAAGCATGGTTTCTGAAAGAGAGTTGGGTTTGGAGGTTTGAAATTATTCACGCATGTTTTGCTCGGGACTAGCAAAAAGCTGGTTGGGGGGTGTGTTGAACCTCCAATTTATACATTGCATTGCCCAGTACATCACATTATATGCACGATTTTCATGCTTAAAAGGCCTATCTAACGCATGTTTTGTGATTTCAGGAATGAGAGCGGACTTCACCAAATTGGAGACTAAAAAGGGCCATTTAAAGCCATTGGATGAAGAAGAAAGAAGGACTAAGGAAAGTAGAAAGAGAGGAGAAGAAAGGAAGAAAGAAGCAAAAGGAGAAAAGCAGAAACAGAGGCCAAGACCGGTCGTGCGACCGGTCGTCCATCGCCAGGACCGGTCATCCGACTGGTCCGATTTTTGCACAGAAGGGAGTTTTCCAGAGAAGGTCACTGGACTGTTTACGACCGGTCGTGCGACCGGTCGTCCGATGCCCAGACCGGTCACGCGACCGGTCCTTGAATTAAAAGTTTAAATCGAAATTTCGGCGAAACTATCTGGACTGTTTTTGATGATTTGTGACCGGTCTTGTGACCGGTCGTCAGGGGGCTCAGACCGGTCGTGCGACCGGTCGTTTGCGTAATGAAGCTTCTCCGTGAAGCTCCAAGAATTTCTGCGCAGTGCGTAACCTTGCGCAATTTCTGGATGTTTCCGACGCAAGGGGCTTCCACACTATAAAAGGACACCTAGGGGCTCTTCCTAGGTCATCATAGAAACCAAGCAAGGACGTGGGAAGCAAGGAGTTCAAGTCCCAGGAGGCTACCTAGCCTCCTACAGCTAGTTTTTCTTCCTTTTCTTAGTTCTAGTTCTAGTTTTTAATATGCTTTTCCTTAGCTAACCTCTTAGCTAGAGCTAGAGGTGAAATTTGTAGTTGGTTCCAATGCTTTAATTCTTTTATTTCAAGTACCCTTTTCTTACTTTTGGATTTTGAAGTTCTAGTTTGAATAAAGTTTAGTTTTTTTGAAGTTTTGTGAGAGTTTGTGTGCTCCGGACATGTGTTCCTTGCAATTCTCTGAGATTACCATGATTGGGTTGTTTGAATTCGAATTGTAGTAACCCTTGAGCATGCCATAGTCCATAGGCATGGCTGTTACTCCGAAGGCTACAAGTTCAAGTTCTATGTGCTTCATTAGAACTAGAAATCTGATTTCCAGATTTAAGTGGGACTGTTTATGCTTGAATGTTATATCTTCCAATTAGATGAGAGATAGGACTTTGATTCTAATTGTGTTGTACTTGGATGAATGGATTGGCATTGGACTACTATAAGTGGATCCTTGATGCTCTAGTTCTTCTTAATTTCAGATTTTTCTATTTTATGTGAAAAACTATCTTCTCAAACTTCTTAGATTCTAGTTATTAGAGTACTTGGAATTATTTACCTCTTTCCCTGTGGATCGACCTCGGTCTTACCGAGATTTATTACTACATCGCAGCCTTACACTTGAGGCGAGCGAACAGTAGCCTTGAGCGAGATGAGGTGCATTACCTGCACATGGAGGTGAGCAGGTTGAGAGCAAGGCTATTTCATTATGAGTTAGAGGACTTACCTGGCATAGTCGAGGAGGGGAGAGACTGATTTTTTTTTTTTTTTGCTTTGAGGACTATGTCGGCTGTCTGTACGTCCCTTTTTGCATAGTACATGACTGGAGATGATGTATTTTTTTATTTTGAAAGAAATGATATGATATATGTAAAAGAAATACGATGCATTTAATGAAAAGAGAAAACTGTTTGAGAACTTATTGTGCCATGAGTTGTCTTGTGAATGTGTCTAGATTTTGTTCCAGGACGTAGGAATCAGAACTAAGGCTCGGCCAACGTTTTGACCAATGTCTCAAGATTGACTTGTGTGAGATCCCTTTGGTTCCCTAGAGGTGTAGGCAATGGAAACTGTTACTTCCTGAGAGTTTTGTCAGAGTTTGTAGAGTCATTTGTCCTCGACTGTACTTCTTCTTGTTCTTGAACTGTAACTGCTTGAGCTGATCTGGACCGTTTGGTTTTTTGGTACCTGCACTTTTTATTTTTCTTTTTCTATTTGAGCCATTTTTGCCTGCAGCGCTCTTTCGAGTTTTCACCACAACCGGCTTTTTCCCGTCATTGTTGCCCGTGACGCCCTTTCAGGTTTTCACCACACCCGGGTATTTGATCTTGCTTGCCCCTTGGTAGCAATGCTGTTTTTACCCTCAGCGCCCTTTCGAGTTTTCACCAAGTTCGTTGTGTGCCCACTATTTTTACTCAGAGCGCCCTTTTGGGTTTTCACTTCGCCCTCTTTGTTTAGGTACATACTTTCTCTCTTTTTTTTAGATTTTTCTGGATAACTACGATGGCTAGAGGTTGGGAATCCATCGTTACCGGTCGGTGGAAGCCTTCCAGCCCTTATCCTGAGTTACGATGGTAGAGCTGTCGGTCTTAGCTATAGACCCTTCTGAGATGGGTGGATGAATGACTGTGTTTCCTTTCGGGTTGATTTTTTCCTTGAGTGCCTTGTTTTGGTTTCCCCATTTTCTTTCTCCTTTTATTTTTTTTCTTTGTATTCTTTTTTTCTTTTCTATTTTGTGTCTTTTTCTTCTCTCTTTTTTCTTTTGAATTCCTTTATTTGGAACACTTATTGGTGGACGAAATGATTTCTCAGAGGTTTTAGCCTTGACCCCTTGACTTCAACTCTACTAATGTAACTCTTGATAAGGTAAGAATGACTTACCCGTGAAAGATCTTCACTTTGTTGGCGTTGATTGGCTCAGAAAGATCCACCCCTCTCATACTGGTGAGTCTGAGGGCGCCTCAAGGAAGTACTTCTCTGATGATTAGCAGTCCGTCCCATAATGGTTTGAAGTTTCCTCTGGGATCCGGGAGGTGTGACGGTAGAATCTTCTTCATGACCATGTCGCCCACCTTGAAACTTCTCTTTCGGACTCTCTTGTTGTAAGCCCGAGCGATCCTTTTTTGATAACACTGGGAATGCGCTTCTCATCTGCTAGCTATAACTGATCGAATCTAGCCCGTTGCCATTCTCCTTCTTCAATTCCGCTTTCTAGTAACACCCGTAGTGACGGTATTTCCACCTCGACTAGTAGAACTGCTTCCATTTCGTAAGTAAGCTCAAAAGGAGTGTTGGGGTTCAAATTTGTACCCATTATAAAGCAACATCCCGTAGTCCATTGATAACAATTTGAATCAGTTTTGAGATCGGGAAAGCCCTGAAAACACCAACACAACCCTAATCGCTTGGTAGCGACCTAAAATCCGTAAACAGCATTTCAAAGCATAACTGGACATGCGCTTCACCGCCAATTGGTCCTGGAATGTCCTAAAACCCTTAACCTGTGAGTTTCGAAGTCATCCGGTGCATATATTTACTTGCGCACCTCGAAATGCGTTTCGTCTCGGCCCGAAGCTGACCAAAAAGGGTCCGTAAGCCTACAGCTACCATTTCAGAGCGGAACTGGATATGCGCTTCATCGCCAAATGATCTGGAGCACCCCAAAACCCTTAAATAGCAAGTTTGAAGTCATTACGGTGCATATTTCCATGCGCGCGCTCCCCGGAACAACATTCCGATACGATAAGCCGACCCGGAGGCTCCAAATTAGGAAGGAAGTACCAAAATTGGCAACATCTAGACTTCCACACCCCACCCCATTCATTCAGGAGGTCAATCCTAGCCTAGAAGTGGCTTGGCAATAGTGAGTGCATGTCTAGAAAATGTAGCTGTCCTTTGGAGGTCTCCCGTCGGAGCTGAAATTCTGAAATTTTCTAAGTGCTGGAATCCTGAAAATCTGGCTAAGTAGTGGGAAAGCGCCGGCAAAGGACATGCGCCTGACCTCCCACCACATGCGCCTAGACCCTTGTTGATGAAAGGGAGTGAATTAAATGCATTGCCGGAAAGCGCCGAAAAAAGACATGCGCCCGGATCCTCCACATGCGCCTGGTGCATTTTTTTCACATGCGCTTGACTTGTTTTCTGGCACATGCGCCGGGAAATACCCGCTGGGCCAGACCTGAACCCGATTACCCCCTATAAATAGTGAAGTCACTTCATTTCATCAGTACGAGATCATCCCCCGCCGATCTCAAAGCGATCTAAGCACCACATGCGCTCACTTTGTTTCCCCTCGCCGGATGCCTTGGCCGGAGTGGATTCCCCCACACGCGTCGGCTTTTCCCCCACATGCGCCGGCTTTTCCCCCCACATGCGCCGGCTTTTCCCCGCCAAAAAACATGAAAATCCACTAAGTGCAGGAGGGACATGCGCCCACTCTTTGGGGCCAGGCGCATGTGCACTACCACATCTGCCGGGATTGCTTCCCGTACCCCCTTTTTCATGAAAATAAGTCTCACAGTGCGCCTGGGGGATGAGACATGCGCCTGGTCCCCAACCACATGCGCATGTCAGCATGTAAATCACCACATGCGCTGGCACACATACCACATGCGCCTGCACACACCCCCCATGCGCCTGGACGTTGATTGGAGGTGTGGGCCTTCGATCAGTGCGCCCCGCCTTCGTCCGGGATCAGATTTTGATGAAACCGCCTCTCCTTGATGCGTCTCGATGAGATCTATCCATCCACTTGATCAGATTCTCCAACGGTCAATGATAAGTGACCCAAATCAGTATTTTAATCCAAAATGACCAACACTTGGCCAATTTGGCAGCTCCGGAAATCCCTCCGAAAGAGCCGAAAACGGCCGAAAACGAGAAGAATCAGGCGGAATTGGACTAAGCTCGAGAGGGAAACTTTTCTTCTACTTGACATGATACACCATAATCATGCACCGTGACGAGGTTATCCGATCTCAGGATCCTCGAATACCCTAATCAAGGCCCGCTACGTAGTCATTTTCAGCCTTGGGAAGTGCCCTGTTGGCCCGAAAATTGACTTCTGCTAAGCGAATCGAAACACGATCGCACCGTGATCCTCGTGGACATAATCCACCCCTGTTCCAAGACGGTCATCGATGATATTCACCGAATACCCTGATTAGACCGCAGACAGGTCCACAACTTAGTCATTTTCAGCCTTGGGAAGTGCCCTGTTGGCCGGGAAATCGACTTACGCTAAGCAAATCGAAACGCGATCGCACCATGATCTTCGTGGACGTAATCCAACCCTTGTTCAAAGACTGGTTATCAATAATACTCAGGGATTTCCCTAATCAGACTGCAAACAGGTCCACTACTTAGTCATTTTCAACCCTGGGAAGTGCCCTGTTGGCTTGAAAATTGACTAATGCCAGTTGAAATCAACTGCTATCTCAACAGACGCCAAGGAAAAGCTGAAGTACTCAGGCTATCATACAGCCGAGTTAAGTATTTACAAGGCATCGATCCCCATTATTCATAAGAAATTGTCACATGTGGGTACCCATCGCACCCTATACTTATCCGTTTGCAGGCATCGGAAACAGCCGATCCAGCCTATTGAATATTGAAACCCTCAAAAGATCTTGGCTCGATAAAGCCTACTTGATCCCAAACAGATCATTCAAAATACTCAGAAGAAAGAATGTTCTCGAAGACGAGTCCCCCGACTCCAGAAGAAATACATTTATTTTGCTGTACGAAGCTCTATTCATCCCGGATAAAGGTCCGAGGCTAAACCTAAGGGATCATGGTTATCATGAGAAATCACAAACAAAGAGTTCAAACTAACCTCGAAACATCTTGCTATGGATTGCCACTATGAAAAAGACAGTCGATGCCCTACCCATCGACAACGGGTCCGTCGGTTGAGCTGATGAGGCAGTTGCGGATTGCTTTCCTAAGGTCACCTGTTCACAGTAACAGGCGCGGGCTTTAGGTTATGCCGACCAACATTTTGATGTTCGTGTGTTCCAGCAGGTCACCTATTCACAGTTACAGGCGCGGGCCCAGAGTTGCACCACTCGATTAAAAACCTCGTTCGGGAACGTTGCGGAGTGCTCTCCTAAGGTCACCCGTCATAAAAATAGGGCGCAGGCCTTGGGTTATGCCGACCAACATTCGAGGATTGTGTATTCCAGCGGTCACCTATTCACAGTAACAGGCGCGGGCCCAGAGTTGCACCACTTGAATCCTGACAGTCTCTTAACCCGGACAATCCGAAAGAAAATGGGACATAGACATCCGGCTTGTCTAAGAAATGTGGCTCAGTCCATAACAAGAAAACAAAGGTCTATACGACCATGAACTCAAGACCATAATCCCTGGCGGATTAGTCTTTTGCCTTCCAATCAAGGGTGGTCAACCGTTGATGTAATTAAAGGCTCGTGACCAGTATCACAGCCTGGAATGTAAAAGATCTCAGAATCTCTGGAATAAAATTTGCCTTGCGATATCTCTCTCTTGTGTACACTTTGTGATTGCTTATGATTGTCTATGAATGTCTCCATACTCAGAATTCCCCCAGAATAAAAGAAACACGGAAAAAAGGGACTGATGATGAGTAGTTTGACTCTTTTTTCCAAGTTCTAACAACTGGCGACTCCACTGGGGAATATTCAATACCAGAATCTCTGGTTATTTCTGAGTAAATAGACATTCTGCGATAAATCATTTGCAGACATTGATGTGTACATGAGAAAGGCTACCGCAAGGAGAAATGTTCGGCGCCTTCACGGGCGCCAAACTGGCGACTCTCAACGGGAACGTTCTTCCCTTCATCTTTAAGGCAAAAGAATTCCGATGTTTCGTATAGCATGCATGTAGTTCGTACTTATATGTTTCTGTCTATCCACTGTCGAGCTGTATCGCGATTTGTAAGGTCGCGTCCCCTCTCTTTTATAAGTGCGCGGAATATTCTAATGCATGTATGACTGTGCAGAGAGAGAGAGATAGAAAGAGAGAGAAAGATAGAAAGAGAAAGAAAGAAAAAGACAGAGAAAGAACCAAACAAATGGCATCTACGATGATCTTCCTAGCGTCTGGAGGATTCTACTTCCCCCATCTGGCAGCAACCTCTGAAGCCCGATGGCAGATTGTGCAGAAGCGCAAGACCGTTAAGAAGACTGAGAACAAGAAGGTTATTCTAGCTGAAACAGGAATGAAGACAAGGGTATAAGGCAGAATAAAGAGACAGTGGAAGCCAGTCTACAGGAGCGACGCCCGCGATGCCAACAGAACTACCATGTCAGCCAGGCCAGAGTTCTCCTTTGTCGCTATCGACTTCTCAGCAATACTAAAGATAGCACTGTCAGCCAAAATACCGAACAAATCCGCTGTCCGACGATCGACTAAGATGACGATGAATACAATTCCTACTGAAGTTGCCGTGATCAAGATGAGGCCGCAAGCGAGCGCAAGTAATGATGGTGCAGGTCATTGAAGGAGAGGCAAGTGAGCGATACCCAAAGCTGCCTCCATTCCAAGAACAGATAGATGAGATTATCTAGGTCCATGAGGACACGGCCAGAGAGATGAGAGAGATGAAAGAAGCACTATTGGCTCTAGTTGCCCAGGGGGCAAATAGAAGCCCAGCTGTACCTACTCGACAGTCTGTGGAGGAATGCTAGGGGGTAGCAGGAGAACCAGCTGCCGCCAAACCACAAGCTCGCCCGAGAAACGTTGTGTTCGGAAGTGTGCCGCCATTGCCATCCCAAGCCACGAGCGAAGAACCGTCTCAGACAGTTGCGGACCTGATGCGTCAGGAAAGAGAAAAAGAGAAGAGAGGAAAATATGTATACCGGGTGCCGTACTTACCCGAGGTCGACGACCTCCCTTTTCCCAACAATTTCAAGCGTCCGGACTTCCCCAGATTCGATGGCAGAGGATCGCCGGAGGAACACATGGCCCAATTCATGACAATGATGGGCAACCTGTTGACAATTCCCCAGTACTGTCTCAGGTTGTTCGGCTCGACGCTCACGAGCAAGGCATTCCAGTGGTACATGTCACTTACCCGCAGGGTCAGTCAAGTCCTAGGAGCAGATGCAGGACCTGTTCATCTCCAAATTCTTCTCTACTGAGCGAGAAGTCTCGCCGACAGATTTAGCCTTAGTTCGTCAGAGGCAGGGGGAGTCAGTCGAGAAGTTCATTTACAGATGGGGAACTATCGCAGCACAATGCCGAGAACTCCTAGCGAATCTGAGTAGGTTAAGATGTGTATGCAGGCCATGGATGCGATGATTTCATTTTGCCTATTTAGACATAACTTCTCGACGTTTCGAGACCTAGCTACGAAAGCCTACCTGGTGGAAGGAGCCGTGTTCAGAGTGCAGTTCAAGGCAGAGAAGCCCAGGAGAGAAGCCGGAAGGATGATAACATCTAACTATGTTGACAAAGGAAAGGGTTTGAATGACAGGAAACGCCCTAAACACTAAGCGTAGAGTCGAGGCCAGGCCAGTAACCATGACCCAAGACAAAGGCAAGAGTTTTTAGAGGCCGCGACATCTCACTGTAGAAGAGCGTGATCGAGCAAATGGACCTTATACCTTCGACATGGAAGATTTGGTTCCGATTATGGAACAACTGGTCGAAGAGAGGTTAATAAGACTGCCATAATGCATGCGCCCGGAGGAAGCGAAGATGGTCGATCATCCTAACTACTGCAGGTATCATCGTGTGACCAGCCATAAGACTGAAGACTGCTTCGTCCTAAACGGCAAGATTCAACGGATGATCAACGATGGCACCATCAATATGCAGGCGGAAGAGGCGAGCTGGAACACTGCGATAGTGGTGTCTGCCCTCCCTGTGCCAGTTCAAATTCCAACGGTGAATCCATTCCCAGAACCGGAAGAGCCATGGACACTTGTGAGCAGCAAGAAGAGGCTAGAGAACAAGAGGAGACTCTTGGAGAAAGAGAGGAAGATGAAGAATAGAATGAGAAGAAGAAATGTTGAACAAGAACAGCCATGTGCACAGCCCGTTCAGTGCGCCATGGTCTCAGTGGTCGCTCAACCGGGGGCCAGTGACAAGGACCAAGTCCTAGAGAAAGGAGAAGTCAATGTAGTGGCTTTGCGGTCAGGAAAGCAGGTCGTACAGAGAGAATTTTCGAGGCGACCAGACCCTAGAAGGACGAATGTGGTCATAGGTGAGCCATCAGGGACACCTCAAGAAAAAGAACCAGCAGAAGCAGTCAATGAGCCAGCAGCTGACCAACGAGATCACGCTCGAGATAAAGCACCGGTGATTTATGATGTGGTGTCTCATCTGAAGAAGGTTTCGGCCCAACTCAGCATCTACGATGCCCTGTGCCTTTCGAAGAAATATAGAGAAATGTTGCTCAATGCATTGCTCGATCAAGAAGCTCGTGAGGTCATAATAGCAGAGATCGAGTCAGAAATGGAAGAAATGAAGATAACGGGAACGGAGGATCGACCCGTAGAACAGGTCATGTAGATCGATCGATCGTCCATGATCACATTCTCTGAAGAAGACAGAACGATCAGCCTGACGGACCACAACCGCCCGTTGATGGTGACAGGTCTCATCCGAGACATAGACGTTCGAAGATGCATGTTAGACGACGGATCCGCTATGAATATTATGTCTTTGAAGACATTGCAGCAGCTCGGTTTCAGACAGACAGCACTTCGACCAAGCACTATGGTTATTCAAGGGTTCAATCAGGACGGTCAGCGTGTCCTAGGATCCATTACTGTCATGCTGGAAATAGAAGAATTGAGTACTAAAGTCACCTGTCAGGTAATCGATGCGATGACGACATACAATATCTTGTTAGGGCGACCGTGGCTTCATCAATACGGTATCATTCCCTCGACATACCATTAATGCTTCAAGTACAATGGGGATGGCATCCATTATAGAGTGGCGGCAAACCCGAGGCCGTACTCTATCACTGAATCCTTCCTAGCAGATGCACAATACTATCAGGAGAGTGATGGAACTGAGACCGCCAGAAAATTCAGCGAACCGACAGAGGTGGCACAGGGGGCAGAACCCCAGGGTGAGAGTCCAAGACAAGCGAACGAAGCTCCGTGAGTGGTTGCTGAAGCGATAAGGGCTCACGGAGTAAATCCGTTGTAAAGGAAGAAGTTTTACCTGATCCCGAAGCACCTCCGGAAGGAAAGGTAGTCAGTGCTGAAGCAGATGACAAGCCAACAGATGAGCGTGTTACAGTCCAGCTTCAATATGCCGGTGCCAAAGGTTGAGAGGATTCGTCCCTTCCCTAAAGCTTTGAGCCAGTTCTGCGTACCACCGACAAGGGGAGCCAGGCATGAGATAAGGTTTCAGGCTGGACTCCGTAACCCGTTGCAGATCGAAGAGAACGCGAAGAGAACACCGGTAGAGACATCGCCCATTGAAGAAGAAAGATATAGTAAGGTCAGTAGAAACATCATGAGGAACATGGGGTTCATTTGTTCAGAACCACCAGCTCAGAAAGGCATGCTATCACCCTTCAAAGTAAAGACGAAGGTATATAGAGGAAAAGAAGCCCTGGGGGCAGGATGTGAGATCAGGCATATTAACATGGTAACAATTAGTCCCGTGGAAGAAGTGAGGCCCGTTGGACCGAATGAAGTCATACAGCCGAGTGCCGCACCAGAGCAGATCGAAGATGGGGGTCAGCTCACAATAGATGAGCTACAAGAAGTCAATTTGGGGACCACTGAAGATCCGAGGAATACTTATATCAGTAAGAATATTCCAAAAGAAGAGAAAGAGAGCTACATTCAACTCTTGAAAGAGAGCAGAGATGTGTTCGCATGGACCTATTCTGAAATGCCAGGACTGAACTCGGTAATCGCGATGCACAGGTTGAATATCGTGAAGGAGAAGAGGTTAGTCAAGCAGCCGCAGAGGCGCTTCCATCTTGACATCGTCCCTACGATTGAAGAAGAGGTGAAGAAGCTGCTTCAGGCTGGGTTTATCAGGGAAGTTCAGTATCCTAAATGGATCTCGAACATAGTACCTGTAAAGAAGAAGAGCGGCCAGATCCGGGTGTGGGTTGATTTCAGCAACCTGAATGAGGATTGTCCCAAAGATGACTTTCCTCTACCCATCCCGGAGCTCCTGATCGATAGCACATCAGCATATACAATGATGTCCTTTATGGATGGCTACTCAGGGTTTAATCAAATCCAAATGGCTCAAGAAGACGAAGAGTCTACTGCCTTCCTCACATCTCTCGGGATATTCTGTTATCGGGTGATGCCGTTTGGGCTGAAAAATGCTGGCGCCACGTATCAGAGAGCGATGCAGGTAATCTTTCAAGACATGATACACAAGCATGTGGAATGCTACGTCGATGACCTGGTAGTGAGGTCTGACGGACATCAGCAGCATCGCGAACATTTGAAGTTAGTATTTTAGAGGTTGAGGAAGAAGAGCCTCCGCATGAACCCTTTGAAGTGTGCCTTTGGAGTGTCCTCTGGAAAATTCCTTGGCTTTGTGATCAGGCATCGGGGAATCGAAATTGACCCTGCGAAGATCAAGGCGATCCGAGAAATGCCTCCTCCGAAGAATTTAAAAGAGCTGAAGAGCTTCCAAGGGAGAGTCGCTTA
Source organism: Liriodendron chinense (assembly GCA_003013855.2). Lineage (NCBI taxonomy): Eukaryota > Viridiplantae > Streptophyta > Magnoliopsida > Magnoliales > Magnoliaceae > Liriodendron > Liriodendron chinense. Next base: position 114,590 of record ML058384.1, read on the forward strand.
CTTGCGGTGGTTCATCTCGAACTTGTCAGGTCGCTGCCAGCCTTTCTCTCGGTTGAACAAGAAAGACATCCGCTTCGAGTGGGACGAAGCGTGCCAGAAAGCCTTCAATTCCCTTAAAGAGTTACTCGGGAAAGCTCCAGTGCTCGTAGCGCCAATCGAGGGAAAGCCTCTGATACTATATTTAGCAGTAGGAGAGAACTCACTAGGGGCACTACTCGCCCAGAAGAATGAAGAAGGAAAAGAGAATGCTCTGTACTACTTGAGCCGCACACTCGTCGGCGCTGAGTTCAATTACTCACCGATTGAGAAGATATGCCTGGCCTTGATATTCGCTGTGAAGAAGCTGAGGCATTACTGTTTGTCATACCAGATTACGTTGATCTCCAGAGCAGATCCTATCAAGTTCCTGATGAACCGACCTATGTTGTCTAGGCGATTAGCCAAATGGGCCCTACTACTATTCGAGTTCGACATTACGTATTTGCCGTCTCGAGCTGTTAAAGGGCAGGCGATAGCCGATTTTCTAGCAGCTCACCTGATACCGGATAACATGGAAATGGAATGTGATCTGCCTGACGACCAAGCCATGATGGTAAGGGTCGCGAGGCAGTGGAGGATGTATTTCGACGGAGCCTCCACAGCTGCAGGATCAGGGGCCGGTGTGATCTTCATCAGTCCTCAAGGTGACTTACTGCCCTACTAATTCACAATAGTGTCGTCGTGCACAAACAACGAGGCAGAGTATCAGGCCCTCATGATTAGGTTACAGTTGGCACGAGACATGCAAATCCGATCACTGCAGGTATACGGTGATTCTCGGTTAGTTGTGGGACAGCTCACGACGGAATATGAAGTCCGCAAGCCAGAGCTGTCATCCCTTTGCCATCAGGCCCGATCCCTATTCGATCACTTTCGGGATAGTACAGTGTCACACGTCCTAAGAGCTGAAAATTCTCAAGCAGATGCGTTGGCTAACCTGGCCGCGGCTTTCGTGCACCCAGGGGGCAGCCCACTTCAAGTCACCATAGAAGAAAGGAGAATACTGCCATCCCTCACAGCAGCCGAGAATGTCACGAGTGCAAGCCCCGTACATTGCTTTGAGATCACAGAAGCGGAAGATTGGAGAAGACCATTCTCTGATTACTTGAAATATGGGTTCTTACCCGAGGATCCGCAGATGCACACTCAAGTCAAAAGGTGCGCCAGCTCGTTCGTCCTCTTAGAAGAAGTGTTGTACCGACGCTCCAGCGACGGAATGCTGTCAAGATGCCTGGCCCGAGAAGAAGTTCATGATACGCTGAGAGAGGCGCACGGAGGAGAATGTGGTGCCCACCAAGGTGGCCAGAACCTTCATCATCAAGTGCGGCACATAGGCTATTATTGGCCCACCATGGTGAAAGATGCGATGGACTACGTTAGAAAATGCCATCAGTGTCAAATACATGCCGACATTATACACGTGCCTCCAGAAGAATTGCATCAGTTAGTGATGTCTTGGCCTTTTGCGGCCTGGGGTATGGATGTGATAGGCCCCATTAGCCCCTCTTCCTCTCAAGGGCACCAGTACATACTGGCGGCAACAGATTACTTCTCTTAATTGGCTGAGGCTGTGGCCCTAAAGAGCGTGAAGGCTAAACGAGTGGAGGGTTTCATCCAGAACGCCATCATCTACAGACATGGTATTCCCGATTGGATCGTCACGGATAATGACACACCCTTCCGAAATGCCCTGATCAACAAGCTGTGTGCCAAGTTCAAGATCAAGCATTGCTACTCAACACCCTATTATCCTCCTGCAAACGGGCTTGCGGAGGCATTCAACAAAACCATCGTGAAGATTCTAAAGAAAACGGTGGCAGAGAATAAGAAAGATTAGGACAAATGGTTCCCCGAGGCGCTCTGGGCATATCATACTACGCACCGCACAGCAACACAAGCTACTCCCTATTCACTAGTATACGGCACGGAAGCCATCATCCCGATGGAAGTTCAGGTCAAGTCCCTGCGAGTAGCACTTCAGAACTCCTTGACAGATGAACGTAATGCCGACCACAAGATGGTCGAGCTCAATGCCTTAGATGAGAAGAGGCTCACGGCACAACAACGGCTAGACATGTACTAGAAGCATATCTCAACAACATACGACAAGCGAGTCAGGGGTAGATCCTTCAAGAAGGGTGACTTGGTACTCGTAATGAAGCGATCGACAGCCGTGCACACGACACGAGCGTATCCCGAGCGTAGAAATCCATGACACTCCCGAAGTCGATGACAAAGGGAAGTATTACTCTTTTCATTTCATTCTACATTCGTCACTTATTAGAATTGTGGTTATTATTATTATTTTTGCAAACCATTCTAACACACATCACACAAACATCACAAGATAGAAAAGTAATTGTTATTGTCATTTCATTTAACAAAAGTTTGGTTGACATCTTTTCGACGCCGTATACATGAATGGTCAGAAGGTAAGTATTTCTTACACCAACTACAAAATTTTCTAAAGGTAAGATCCTATGATCATTTCTATACATTTGAAGTCAAGAAAGAGATCATCGGGAGCGAAAGATCAAAGCTTCTCCAAACATCCCGATATCAGCCTGATCACGGTCACCCGGGCAGTTTCCATCGCTGACTTTGCTGCAGATAACACCTCCGCAGGATCAGGAACATGTTGAAGTTCAGCAGTCAAATCTTCCAACTGCTTGAGCGCTGCTTCGCCCTCACTCTTGAGCCGCGGACCGCTATCTGACCCTGAGCAACTACTGACTCAAGACGGGCAGCTTCGAAGCTCACGACGATCTTCTCCGCCTACAGACGCTTAATCTCAGCGTCGATTTCAGCTATACGACCTAGGCACCCTTCATACTGTATCTTATTATTTTGTAGGGATTCTCGTGCGTTCGCCGTAGAATGCGCGTGGAGTTCTGCTGCAGGTCCCAAAGACTCCACAATTCTTCGCTTCTCCTCGATAGCAGGATCGGGCACGACGTGCTCGGCAGCCGCTACGTTTGTGAGGGAGCTTTCGAACGCAGAGAGGCGATCGACAACCATGAGCGCATCAGACCCAACTACTCCGACACAAGCTTCCAGCGCTTTCATGGCAGCGCCCAACATATGCCATTCTTGTGGATCGGCCAGCACCTTCGCGAGGCTAGACAGCAGGACCTTCAGCATGCTCTGACCAAAATAATCTAAATGTTCAAATGCAGGAATGTCCGGCATCATAGCAATGGCGATGTCAGAGTCGACGACCGCTTCAAGAAAGAATACAAGAAAAATAAATGATGCGTTAGCAAAAAAAAATGAAAGCAAAAACTACAAGTCATAATCTAATGTAAAGTGTGAAGGAGTCGTACCAGGAATGGCAGGAAGATCAACAGCAGGCTCCGAAGGCCCCACAATGCATGTCCCAGAATCGACAACTGTTTCCAAAGCTTCGGCCGGCAGTTCAATAGTCACAACCGGAGACGATGCGATGGAAGCGGCAGAGGCAGGTATCGACTCAATAAGATCTGTAGAAATAAGATAATAATAACAAAATATTGCTAGTATGATTATGCAGGAATTAAAGAAGAAAAGTACAAAGCAGAATCACAATCGCATTTCTCACCTTGTGCTCGTGGAATGTCGGGTCTGACTTCGACTGCAGCAGAGCGTGACGTATCCATAACCTCTAACTCAACAGGACAGTCTACTCGCAGTGAATAGCCTGATGGAAAGAACGAAGAAGGATCGACGTTCCCCTTATGTATTTCAAGCCCAGGAATGGATTCCTCGGCGTTATCAGCACGAACGGGCAAACAAGGACGAACATCCATCGACAACCCCATAGTCGGTGCCGCAACAGCCTGAGAAATGAAGACCAAAGGCTCGGAAGGAGGCTGGACCCTGACGTTGTCGTAGAGTTGCGCTTCGATCGTGCTATGGCAACATCGTTAAGATCACCTACACCCCCGACCCTGGCATCGTTATCATAATAGTTCGCGAGGGAATCATTGTTGCTGTGATCATTGGCATGATCCACTCCCCAGTTATCGCCAGAATAATCCACAGGTTCATCTTCAAGCTGCGACCTCGAATCATCGAGGCATGCCGCTCCCTGACCGTCACCGGCTTCAGAACCGCCTTCGGTATTGTCCCCCTCGATATCTACAGGCTCGAACTCACCTTCGTTACGATTATCAACAATCCTATCTTCTTCGTCTGCAATCTCCTCTGTAGCACCAGACCGAAGCTCACCTTCTTCGCGACTAGCAGCAACAGTCGCACCTGCCACTACTTTTGGAGGATTGATTTGCAACGACGGATCCAAACTCCCCCACTTCTTGATATATAACATTTCTACCTTTCTTAAGTTTTTCTCAGGTGCTGAAGGGCGAACTCTTGGCGTGAGTTTTATCTTGACTCTCAACTGATCTCTCGCGCGGCCCGGTGGAAGATCGTCACCAAAATCATAAGAAGGTCTAACTCCTGCCATGCCTTCTGTAGGCTCACCCTCTTCGACGGATGGAGGAGCAGTCTCTACCGGAGGACGCGAAGATCCGACCTCTTACTGACGCCTCTGTATAGGGACCCCGAAGCAATACCATCCGTTTAACGCTCCATCTTCTTTCCTACGAGTGATCGGCACGTTCAAGGAAGTCAGATGGCTGGTACCAGGAACTCCGACAGCTTCGCGCTGCTCACGAAGATAACCAAGACTGTCCTCAGGAACATCAGTCAACCTCGGAGGAGAGAGATAGAGAGGGAAATCGACAGGCTTAGCATCTCGGATGTGCGCGTACTCATGCCCCCACCATCTCATCTAACCATAAGAAGTCGCGGGACGTCGACTACCGCTAGGCAACACGAACCTCGCGCCAGTTCGCGTCAACAAAAGCTGGTCCCACATCCACTCCCAATGGACAGGACCCATGCCATATGCTCGTTCTATCCTCGTCACGCTCGAAAGAGTCGACAGGAACACCCTAATCGTAGCCGAACTGTCTGGCGAACCTACTTGGGTAATAAGGGTCGCGCTAGAACTTCATGCCTTCGCAAAACAGGAGAGAGGCGGTCCGGATCGATATCAGGAATTCTCTGTTAGAAGAGTCAACCGAATCCTCATCATCGATGACTTCGATATCTTCATCAGCAATAGAAGCGGGAAAATGGTAGAAGTCAACTTCATTCTCACTGCAGATCCTTGAAGACACCCATTCTGGCGTCTTAAGCACCATCTTAGCCTTCATAAATCTGATAAGAGGCGCTCGGTCCGGAAAGAAATAGGAGTGAGGCTTCATGCCATATACCCACGAGAAATAAACGCCTAACTAGCCACAGAAATAATGCCACAGGCAATAGGCAGCATCTATTCCATCAGCAGGTTTGTCCGGATTACTGGCAACATAACCAAATGCCCTATATATGCTGCAGAGTACAGGTGGCGCTATAGCAAGACGTTGACCACTAGCAAGGGCACCCGCCATGACGAAGCAAGAAACTCTGACGCCATCAGCACTCTTCGAGCTGGGAAGCGTGACCGCAGACAACCAGTAAGCGAGGAAGCCTGCTAGTTTGCAAGTGGGAGACAATACGTTTTCATTGGAACCGTTGCCGTAAGGCCCTTATTCTTTTAACATCAACCTTATATTTCTCGTAGTCGATTCTGAAAGAGAGAGAGGAGAGAGAATTTCACATAAGAAGCTACGCTGGGGAAAAGAACATACATCATGAAAAGAAAGAAAGAGACGTCCCGTGAATACTTACTTCAAGTCGTGGCTGAAGTAGACTGACCAATCTTCATAGTGTATCTTTGTAATTTAGTCAAATTGTTGCAATTCATTAAATAACTCCAAACACGCCTGGGAATGATAAGCCTTCCGATCACATTCGCGTCTGAAGCCAGACAATTCTTCATCAGAGGGGATGTATTCGTGATAATACCCGCCGCATATGGGCAAGCCTGCCATCACCTTAAGATCCAAGAGGGTTATATTCATCTCTCCTTGAGGAAGATGGAAAGAGTTGGTAACGAAACTCCAATAATTTAAGAGGCCCCTGAGAATCGTCGGATCTCGTGGAAAGAAGCCGGTAGTCGCCTCGATGGCATAGTGAGCCCGACCTCCCTCAGCACAGCCTTGTGCCGGATCAGAATCTCCTTCGCCCATGGTATGTAGCTGTCCCGATGGCTCAGATGCCCTCGTGTACAGAAGCTCGAAGTCTCCCACATTGCGGATATGCTCATAGGAAGGAGTCTTTGACGCACCGTCTCAAAGAAATGAGTCGGATAAGGTGCATGCGGATCACACATAGGCCTGAGGAAAGTCATCTCCTTAATCTCACCAACCTTCTGTTGCTTCCCGTTGCTTCCCAGAGTGGCGGTGAGTAATCTCTCAGGAATTGAAGACCATCTCTCCACTCCATAAAATTGGCTAGGTCTACGAACATCAGATGGCTCGACGCTCGGAAGAGGTTTATACCTCATAAGAGACTTCTGGTGCAAGATGACTTCGCCATCGTAGGGATTCGTGATGCAGATGCCACGCTCAGCAACAAGCTTATTGCTCTCCCATCCAATCTTCATCCTTTCACATTTCAAGTCGAGGAGCTGTGTCAATCGCTGCACTTGACTGAGCGCCTTGGTCGGTTGTTTTCCTCATCCTCCTTTCTTCTTACCTTTCTGACCTGTCAGGTTTTCTTCTGCATTTTGAACAGGTATATCTTGAGGACCTGCCTCGATGGCACTCGCCACTCCAGCAAGTTGGGCATACCAATAGACCCACTCTTGTTCTGTTCCCCACTTTGGAGGTTCGGGCACTGTCTTGTTAATGAAGATACGCACCAGCACTTCATGAGGAAGCTGCCCAATACGCTTCGAGAAATCCTTTATCTTGGGTTCGACCATAGGAAAGAAGCGAGAGTTACGTCTTGGAGGAGGAGGGTTAGAAGGACCTTCGGCCGTTCTTTTCCGACCGTACTTCATCGGCGTCGGACCAGAAGCATCTAACTCGGAGGTTTCACCAGAAGATCCCATTGTCGCTACTGCAATTCACTACAACGCGTAAACAAAACGACATCAGAAGACGACTCAATACACATGGGCAAATGGCCTAACAAAATCGTATCACAAACACAAGCACAACATGTAGAGCATGAAAGCAACCAAATCAAGAGCATAGCATATCAGTCATCATATTCATTTCACAACAAAGCAATTGCCATCATACATGTGATTGATGCACACACAAAATCATAGAGTGAACCCACAATACATCTATGCATTTAGCCCAAAAGTACCCTTGACAAGTCCAGGTGCTTCTAAGCAAGTACTGGACAGAGTCGGGAAACGGTTTCGGCATCATATATATGCAGCTGTTCGCACACAGCAACTTTACAAGTAATCGGGACGCTATAAGCGCACTCTGGCAGACATACTCGGAACCTACCTAAAATAGACAATTACAAGTTGTGACAGGCCAAAGCAGGAAGCCAATTGTAGGCCTAAGGCACTGACCTCCAATCGTGCTTGAATTTTAAGTGATCTAGCCTCAAACAACACTGAATTTGACTGAGAAATGGAGCCGAAAATGCCATTTCTTCACCAAGTGTAAAGCAGGGGATAAAAATGAAAATTTTGTCTAAGTGTTGGGCTCACATGCGCCCAAGGTGGAGCCCCAGGCGCATGTGGCCCCTCACATGCGCCCAGTCCACAAAATTAGGAAATGCAACTTCATCACTTAAGGCATCAGGCGCATGTGCAATCTGACATGCGCCCGGCTCAGAAGAAAGAAATGAATGAGTTTGAAATTCAGTGCCCCAAGTGCATGTGGCAGCACCACATGCTCCCATCTCTGATTTCTAGGAAAGAGTTAAGTTCCGGGCAGTGCCCTGGGTGCATGCCCAGAACAACATGCACCTGGGACATGCGTTCACATTGTCAGAGGTAATCTGACATGCGCCTGGAGGGGTTTCTTCACCGAAAAATGGATGGCAGGCCACATGCGCCCACAAGGGGACCACATGCGCCTGTACCCTGAGGGTGAGCTCTCTCACGTTGGGAAAATTAAGTTTTCTAACTCGAGGAAATGTTGGAATGACTCAGTGAGTCAACTATTTATACTTGAGCCTAAGGGACCGGTGAACTGCACTAGCATGACGTAAGCATCCAGCGCAACACACCGGGGGGGGGGGGGGGGGGGGGGGGGGGGACACTTGTTGGGGCTCAAATTTGCACCCATTATAAAGCAACATCCCTTAGTCCATTGACAATGATTTGAATCAGTTTTGAGATCGGGAAAGCCCTGAAAATGCCAGCACAACCCTAATCGCTTGGTAGAGACCAAAATCCGTAAACAGCATTTCAGAGCATAACTGGAGTTTCGAAGTCATCCGGTGCATATATTTACCTGCGCACCTCGAAATGCGTTTCGTCTCAGCCCGGAGCTGACAAAAAAGGGTCCGTAAGACTATAGCTACTATTTCAGAGTGGAACTAGATGTGCGCTTCACCGCCAAATGATCCGGAGCACCCCAAAACCCTTAAATAGCAAGTTTGAAGTCATTACGGTGCGTATTTCCATGCGCGCGCTCCCCGGAACAACGTTCCTATATGACAAGCCGACCCGGAGGCTCCAAATTAGGAAGGAAGTACCAAAATTGGCAAAATCTAGACTTCCACAACCCACCCCGTTCATTCAGGAGGTCAATCGTAGCCTAGAAGTGGCTTGGCGACAGTGAGTGCATGTCTAGAAAAGGTAGCTGTCCTTTGGAGGTCTCCCGTCGGAGCTGAAATCCTGAAATTTTCTAAATGCTAGGAATCCTTAAAATCTAGCTAAGTAGTGGGAAGCACCGGCAAAGGACATGTGCCTGGCCTCCCACCACATGCGCCTACACCCTATTGATGAAAGGGAGTGAATTGAATGCTTTGTCGGAAAGCGCCGGGAAAAGCGCCGAAAAAGGACATGCGCTCGGATCCTCTACATGCGCTTGGTGCATTTTTCTCACATGCACTTGACTTGTTTTCTAGCACATGCACCGGGAAATACCCGCCGGACCACACCCGAACCCGATTACCCCCTATAAATAGTGAAGTCACTTCATTTCATCAGCACGAGATCATCCCCCGCCGACCTCAAAGCGATATAAGTACCACATGCGCCCGGTTTGTTTCCCATCGCCGGATGCCTTGGCCAAAGTGGATTCCCTCGCCGGAATCCCTCGCCGGAAAGGGATTTTCTCATCCGGAATCCCAAGTTCAGGGAGAAATCGTGAAAATTTTCTAAGTGCTGGGCACATGCGCCGGCTTTTTCCCCCACATGCACTGGCTTTTACCCGCCGAAAAACATGAAAATCCACTAAGTCCAGCAGGGACATGCGCCCACTCTTTGGGGCCAGGTGCATGTGCACCACCACATGCGCCGGGATTGCTTCCCGTACCCCCTTTTTCATGAAAATAAGTCCCACATGCGCCCGGGGGATGAGACATGTGACTGGTCCCCAACCACATGCGCCTGTCAGCATGTACATCACTGCATGCGCCGGCACACATACCACATGCGCCTGCACACACCCCCCATGCGCCTGGAGGCTGATTGGAGGGGTGGGCCTTCGATCATGCGCCCCGCCTTCGTCTGGGATCGGATTTTGATGAAACCGCCTCTCCTTGATGGGTCTCGATGAGATCTATCCATCCACCGGATCAGATTCTCCAACGGTCAATGATAAGTGGCCCAAATCAGTGTTTTAGTCCAAAATAACCAACACTTAGCCAATTTAGCAGCTCTGGAAATCCCTCCGAAGGAGCCGAAAACGACCGAAAACAAGAAGAATCGGGCGGAATTGGACTGAGCCCGAGAGGGAAAATTTTCTTCTACTTGACATGATACACCATAATCATGTATCATGACGAGGTTATCCGATCTTAGGACCCTCGAATACCCTAATCAAGCGGTCGGCAAGCCCGCTACTTAGTCATTTTCAGCCCTGGGAAGTGCCCTGTTGGCCCGAAAATTGAGTTCTGCTAGGCGAATCGAAACGCGATCGCACCGTGATCCTCGTAGACATAATCCACCCCTGTTCCAAGATGACCATCGATGATATTCACGAAATACCGTGATTAGACCGCAGATAGGTCCACAACTTAGTCATTTTCAGCCCTAGGAAGTGCCCTTTTGGCTCGAAAATCGACTTACGCTAAGCAAATCGAAATGCGATCGCACCGCGTGATCTTTGTGGACGTAATCCACCCCTGTTCAGAGATGGTTATCGATAATACTCAGTGATTTTCTTAATCAGACTGCAAATAGGTCCACTACTTAGTCATTTTCAGCCTTGGGAAGTGCCCTGTTGGCTTGAAAATTGACTAATGCCAGTTGAAATCAACCGCGATCTCAAAAGACGCTAAGGCAAAGCTGAAGTACACAGGCTATCATACAGCCGAGTTAAGCATTTATAGGGCACCGATCCCCATTATTCATAAGAAATTGGCAAATGTGGGTACCCATCGGACCCTATACTTAGTCGTTTGCAGGCATCGGAAAGGCCAATCCAGCCTATTGAATATTGAAACCCTCAAAAGATCTTGGCTTAATAAAGCCTACTTGATCCCAAACAGATCATTGAAAATACTCAGAAGAAAGAATGTTCTCGAAGACGAGTCGTCCGACTCCAAAAGAAATACATTTATTTTGCTGTACAAAGCTCTATTCATCCCGGATAAAGGTCCGAGGCTAAACTTAAGGGGTCATGGTTATCACGAGAAATCAGAAACAAAGAGTTCAAAGTAACCTCGAAACATCCTGCTATGGATTACCACTATGAAAAAGACAGTCGATGCCCTACCCATCGACAATGGGTCCGTCGGTTGAGCTGATGTGGCAGTTGCAGATTGCTTTCCTAAGGTCACCTGTTCACAGTAACAGGCGCGGGCTTTAGGTTATTGTTCGCTTCCCCAAGTGTAGGGTTGTGATGTAGTAATAAACTCGGTAAGACCGAGGTCGATCCACAGGGACTTGTGTAGGAATTCACAAACACATCCAATAGTGTCTATTGAGAGCTAACAACCAGATTTTGTATAAAATTGATGTAAGTAACTACTTTGAATTAAATTGAAGGTAAACAATTATAAAAAGGCACTAGGGGTTCAAGGATCCACTTGTAGCAATCCTTGATGTTCAATCCGCTGTGGTTTCTCATTCTCTCAGCTAGAATCAATATTAAGATCTATCTAGCCGTATGATAGAGCTGTTAAACCAACAATCGGTCATATGTATGAGCCCTGTGTATGATTCACTCAATACAAGCTAGGCTGAGCATGCGTCAATTGCATAGGTCAGTCCCAATTCCAATAAACTAAGTTCATAATCATGATCATCATTAAGTCCTGTCACCAGACAAAGTTAGATCATGGTTTGAACTTGAATCAAATCATATGCACAGTCCCATACATAATTCAGAAAACTAGAAAAGTAGACTTTGGTAGGAAGTCCCCACATGAAGATCATAGTACTAGAGCGTACTCCAATTCCTCGGATCATACAGGTCTAGACTAATACAAAGCAATTAAGAACTTAAGTAATTCTCCCAAACGTCCATGAGTCATCATAAGACTAAGAAAAACTGCTTAAAACTTGTATAAACTTCAGACCATTGTTCATAAACGTTAAAACCAATCTTAAAACCAACTTAGAATGAATTGAAGCATCTTAGATTCACTACAAGCTTCACCTCTTAGCCCTAGCTAAGAGGTTTAGCCGTTCATGATCCAAGGAAACATGAAACAACTACGAAAAACATAAAAAACAGCAAAACAGACTAGAAGGAGTTGTGGAACTCTGAAATCCACTTCCGCCACCTCCAACCTTTCTTAAACTCTTCTCAGATACCCTAGGAATGATCCCTAGGTGTCATTTTATAGTGGGGAGGCTTTGCAACTTCGGAATATTCGAGAATTTGCGTAAAACTTACGCACTGCGCAGAGAAAATCGGCGCCAGAAATAGAAGGTTTAAATCTTACGCAGGCGACCGGTCGCAGTGGCTGGACGACAGGTCATTGATGCTGGACGACCGGTCTCAAAATGGCCAAAAAGAGTCCAGTGAGTTTCAGCCTGGAAGATTAATTTAAGGACCGGTCGCACGACCAGTCGTAGAAGTGGACGACCGGTCGCACGACTGTTCACTCCCCAGGTGTAGGGTTGCGAAGTAGTAATAATTCGGAAAGATCGAGTATCGTTCCCACAGAGATTTATGTATGGGTATTCTCAGAATTTGTCTAAAACAACTAGTAATTAAGATCCTATTAAGAACTAAAACTGGAAAATAGCGATTTGGGTTTAAACAGTGAATGGTTAAGGTAATTTCAATCTAAAAAAGCACTAGAGCGCCAAAGATCCACTTTTGATAAGTTTCAATGCATCAACACAACTAGGTCTCTCACAACTCAATCGAAATCGAATTCATATCTCTATCCGATCGGAATATAGAGCGGTTAAATCAACAATTATCTAAAATAAGTGCTTATTCATTGATTTGATTCCCACAACCATGCTCAGGCCTTGGGCACACTCAATTGTGTAGGCCAAGCCTCTTTCCAATTTAGTTGAGATTCATAACCATAGCTTTCACCAAATCCTGTCACTAGACCTGATTACAACTCATGATTTAGAACTCTAATTAAATCAAAATCAATCAATAAACAACTATTTTAGATTATATAACAAAAGATAAGAACTTTAGTTGAATGAGTTCCCACATGAAAATCAGGCCATTGCATACAAGGCAATCAAAGCATCTACCATGCCCGGAGTCGATGGTAGATCAATGAACTACACAAGCATAACTAATGCTCAAAAGCTAAGATACTAAGTTAGGATCACTAAGAATCACATGAGCCCGGAGTCATCAAGAGATCAAAGTAAAGGCCAAAATAGTACTTGATTCAAACTCACATTAACTAAAATTCAACAATTAAATCATAAAAAGGAAACCTAGGTTGCATCAATCCATCAAAAACGAATCAAAAGCTTCACCTCTTAGCCCTAGCTAAGAGGTTTTAGTTCATCTCTAACATCCTTGAACTAGAAGCCTCTAAAAACATAAAAAATAACTAAAACAGGAAGAAAACTAGAAATTCGAAGTAGAATCCGTCTCCTAAGCAATCCCCACGTCCTCGCCTCCTTTGATGTGAAGGGAAGACGTCCTTTTATAGCTTGGAGGTGTCCTTTACGCAAGAAAGTTCCAGATTTCGCGTAAAGTAACGCAATTGCGCAGAGAAATCCGGAGCTCGAATTAGAAACAGCCTGTGTACATGTGGCCGACCGGTCTGGACCGGTCGGACTGGGCTGGCCTGTGAATCCCATCAGTCCAGCAGCTATGGCCGACCGGTCTTGACCGGTCGGGCTGTTTTTTCTTCTTTGTTTCTTTCTTTCTTTCTTCTTTTTCTTTCTTTTCTTTTCTTTCCTTGCTTTCTTCTCTCTTTATGCTTGATACAATGGTCTTCCATACTCATAAAGAGCTCTATTTAGTCTTCAATTTGTGAAATCTCCCTCTTGTTCCTACAATCACAAATCATACATTAGAATAGTCCTTTAAACATGTAAACCGTGCACAATGAGTGATGAATTGGGGTTAGAATATGCACAATTAAGAGCTCAACACACCCCCCAACCAGCATTTTGCTAGTCCCGAGCAAAACATGCATGAAACAAGTTTCATTCTCCAAAACCCAACTCTCCTCTAGGAACTATTCTTCTATACATTCCAAGGCACACAAACATAAAAATCAGAGAAATTAGGTGATATAGGTTGAAACCTTAAACTCTCAGAACATAATAAGTGTTTATATGAAATTCCCGCTGATTGATTGATAGATAGAAGAACTTGAACAAATTCAACCTAGTGTGCATAGTGAAAGTTCATCTCATGAGTTTTCGGGATTATCTTCTTCATAAATCAACTAAACTATAGATCTCAAGGTTTATAGAGCAACAACAAGCCTATGACAGGAATTTGCCTTACCGTCCTTCCGACGACTTTCACACTACGTCCCATTTCCGGCTTTGGTTACGGGTAGACCATCCCCCGGTTGGTAGTAGGTAGCCCTAATTGGAATTTCCACCATTTTTCCATCATTCCCAATTTCATCCTTCCTTTTCCTTTTTCTTTTACATTAGATAGGATTTTTAGAAATCCATATCTTTCGTTATTTTCCCATGGACAAGGATGGACAAAGTACCCCAGCTTGGTTTCTCAATACCTCAAATCAAAGTCTAGTTAATCCATACATCACATAATCCTTTCAAATCATGAAAATCGTGTAATGTGAGCTAGGTGCAAAAGGTGTTCAAATTTTCTATCAATCATAAAAATAGGTGAAATCACATATAGAACCATTATATCAAGAGAAATTCAAAGCTTGCAACATCCCTCACTTCATGTCTCATCTTCTTATACCCCTGCTATCTCGAATGCATAGAATCAAAGTTTTCCAAAAGAGTTTCGAATTTTAGAAAAATAAAAAAATTTCTACATCTTTGCTCGAAATGTCACAAAAGCTAGCAGATTCATCATCTAAGGAATCTCACCCCCCAACCAAAACTTCATATTGTCCTCAATGTAATAAGATATGCAATATGCATGACATGAGAGCAATGACATAAAACAAAGGAGGGTGAGAAAGAGAGATATCACCTGGAGCATATATTTCATCGCAAGATTAGCTTTTGGAGATGGATTACTTCACAACTAAATCAACTATCAAAGCAAATCCTAATGGGAAAGCATTCTAGCAAATTATCCTTCGTCAGACTAGGAGGTTAATCCCAACAACTCATCCAAAAGCATAAAGTCAAGCAGAATCATTAGATGGATCAAAAGGTTTCGCAGTAACGTCATCCAATATCCTACTTTACAATGTACATGTGTGTGATTAATGGAGATAAGCCACTTAAAATCCCAAAAAGGAATTTCAGCGGGTTCCTTAATGTTTTCACCACATGTATAAGAGGAGACATCATCATATTTATCAGAAAAAATATGTCTCCATTCAGATTCTCCTGGGCATTGATATTGCAAGTAAGGATCATCCCAGGGTTGGTGGAGTTCGGTATGCATGATCCACAAAGGTGTAGAAATTTGAATTGATTTCTCAGCACAAAAAGGTATTGTTTCCACATCCTTCTCTCGGCTAACGTCATATGCCGATACCAACTCGAAAAGTGTCATATCATCGTTCTCATCAAGGGAGTGAGTCACTTCTTCGTCTAAGTGACCGGAGTAAAAAGGTGAGAGGGACTCATTTTCCACAATATAATTGATCATATTTATTTCGTGGACCTCCTCATCCTCATCCTCTTGTTGGTTGTTAATATTGAAAGCATTCAACTCAATTGTCATATTGCCAAAAGACATTTGGACGACCCCACTCCTACAATTTATGATAGCGTTTGATGTAGCAAGGAATGGGCGGCCAAGTATGATAGGAATTTGAGGGCTAATATTAACCATGGGTCTCGTGTCCAAGACAATAAAGTCCACCGGGTAGTAAACTTTGTCAACTTGGACAAGAACGTCCTCAATCACCCCTCTCGGAATACGAATCGATCGGTTAGCAAGTTGTAATGTGGTTTTGGTGGGTTTTAATTCACCTAAACCCAATTGTTCATAAACCGAAAAGGGAATTAAGTTTACACTTGCCCCTAGATCAAGTAGAGCATGTTTCACCCGGTATTCTCCAATCACACATGATATTGTCGGACAACCGGGATCTTTGTATTTCTTGGGCATCTCGTGGTTGATAATGGCACTCACATTCTCTGTCAAAAATGCCTTCTTTTGCACATGTATTTTTCTTTTAACCGTGCAAAGGTCTTTTAAAATTTTTGCATATGACGGTATTTGTTTAATGGCATCCAACAATGGAATGTTGATTTTGACTTGCTTGAAAACCTCAAATAATTCCTGATATTTATCTTGAGGTTTGGCTGGAATCAAGCGTTGGGGGAATGGAGCAACAGGCCTATATTCTTTCAATGGCTCTTTTTCATTCATGGTGATGCTAGGTTCATCATCCTCTTTAGAAGATACCGGATCATTAGGCATTGAAACCTTCACCGGATCAGTTTTTTCAATAATTTTACCACTTCTAAGAGTGGTGATGGCCTTAGCATGTTCCATATGTTGGTTAGAAGAACTAGGCACACTTATTTCGCATTGTGGTTTTGGATTTGGTATGGGTTGGGCTGAGAGCATCCCTTCCCTTGCGTTTAAGCGAGCCTTGATTTTCTCCACCGAATTTTTAAGCTCAAGCATTATCGTATGGTTGGATTGATTTATTTGAGCTTGTCCTTCCATGAATGCTTTCAAAGTATCCTCTATAGGCATTTGAGGTGGAGCCATTTGCATAGGGGGCCCCCTTTGAGGATTATTTTGATTAGCCGTGTTTCCATTCGTCCAATTGAAGTTAGGGTTGTTTCTCCAACTAGAATTGTTCGTGATCAAATTTGGAGTACTAAAAAGTCGTTGATAACTATTCAAAGCATTTGATTGTTCAAATAAAAGTTCTCGAAACGCATAGATTGTTGGACAATCCGGCGTTTGATGCACATTGGAAGCACAAATACCACAAACAGTTTCAACAGCCCCCCTTTGTTGGGTTGTGTCCACTTTCTTTAGTTCCATCTCCTCGACCTTTCGTGTAAGTTTAGCCACTCTAGAACCTAGATCATCTTGCCCATCCAAAACATAAATTTCTCCCTTTTCCTTGGCTTGGGGTTGTTTTGAACTTGTTGGCTTAGATGTATCCCATGCTTGTGTATTTTCAGCCAACATGTCGAAATAATCCCAAGCTTCCTCCGTTTCCTTATTCATGAATTCCCCATTGCACATCATCTCCACAAATTGGCGCATGGTTGAGTTTAATCCATCATAGAAGAAACTAATCAACCTCCACCGTTCATAGCCATGATGTGGGCATGCGTTTAATAGCTCATTATACCTTTCCCAACATTGGAAAAAAGGTTTCTTCTTCTTTTTGGGCGAAGTTCATTATGGCCCTTCTTAGTGCATTGGTTCGATGAGTAGGGAAGAATTTTTTAAGAAATTCCCTAGTCATCTCAGCCCATGTCCCAATAGACCTCGGCCTTAAGGAATGTAGCCATAATTTGGCCTTCTCTTTCAAGGAAAAGGGGAACAATTTAAGTTTTATTGTATCCTTGGTCACATTGTCATAGTTTATTGTTGCTATAACCTCTTCAAATTCCTTAATATGTAGATATGCGCTCTCAGAGTCGAGTTCATGGAATCTAGGAAGAAGTTGGATCAACCCCGGTTTAAAATCAATATTTCCCACATTGTAAGGGAAAATTATGCAAGAGGGAGTACTCGTCCTAGCTGGTTGTAAATAGTCACGTAAAGTTCTAGGTTGAGGTACATCCCCCACTTCATTCTCATCCAATTCAGTAAAGTTTGGGGCTGGATTTTGATGTTGATTAACCCCTTGATTTGGTTGATTTTCAGCCATCTCTCTAGTAATTTCAGGAAAATTTTGATGTTTCCTAGCACGAGGCTCTCTATCAATCCCTTCAACAATTACTCCGTCCCTTACAAGTCGGTTATTATAAGTCCGAGCCCAATGTGGCATGCAAAACCAAAAAGAATGAACAAAAAGGAAAAAGAATTCTTCCTTCCTTCCTTTACTCCTCTCAAGGACTTAAGCACAAGGTGTCTTGCAATGGCTAAGCCAGAAGCAAGGATAGAGACCGATTTCTCCTGGTCAATAGGGGTTCAAGAACTCCCCACCCACTCTTTGAGTCTTTTGAGAAAAAGTGCAGAAAAAGGAGAAAGAGGAGTAGAGATGAGAAAAGAAATCTCCGAGCACAAGGTGATCCAAGACGGCAGAGCCGACCAATAGGAATCCAGGTGGCTCAAGGCTACCTTTCAGAGATCCAGAAGGAGTCTCCACCCACTCTACAAGAGATGAATATGATAGGAATGAGTAGGAGAAGAAGAAGAGTAAGGTTAGAACGATAAAACCTGATTTGTGACTTAAGATGCCTTCTTCTTCTTCATCTTCCTAAAAATCCCTTGATTAAACCTATGTTAGGATCCTGCAAAAATCAAAACAAAGTAAGTTAGTATTTAGAAGAAAACCTACTCTAGAAAGCAAAACAAATCCTAAATTTATCTTAACACAATCTCAACTAAAAGTTATTTCAGAAAATTCTAAAAATACCGCATAGAAATCCCCGGCAACGGCGCCAAAAACTTGTTCACTCCCCAAGTGTAGGGTTGCGAAGTAGTAATAATTCAGAAAGACCGAGTATCGTTCCCACAGAGATTTATGTATGGGTATCCTCAGAATTTGTCTAAAACAACTAGTAATTAAGATCCTATTAAGAACTAAAACTGGAAAATAGCGATTTGGGTTTAAACAGTGAATGGTTAAGGTAATTTCAATCTAAAAAAGCACTAGAGCGCCAAAGATCCACTTTTGATAAGTTTCAATGCATCAACACAACTAGGTCTCTCACAACTCAATCGAAATCGAATTCATATCTCTATCCGATCAGAATATAGAGCGGTTAAATCAACAATTATCCAAAATAAGTGCTTATTCATTGATTTGATTCCCACAACCATGCTCAGGCCTTGGGCACACTCAATTGTGTAGGCCAAGCCTCTTTCCAATTTAGTTGAGATTCATAACCATAGCTTTCACCAAATCCTGTCACTAGACCTGATTACAACTCATGATTTAGAACTCTAATTAAATCAAAATCAATCAATAAACAACTATTTTAGATTATATAACAAAAGATAAGAACTTTAGTTGAATGAGTTCCCACATGAAAATCAGGCCATTGCATACAAGGCAATCAAAGCATCTACCATGCCCGGAGTCGATGGTAGATCAATGAACTACACAAGCATAACTAATGCTCAAAAGCTAAGATACTAAGTTAGGATCACTAAGAATCACATGAGCCCGGAGTCATCAAGAGATCAAAGTAAAGGCCAAAATAGTACTTGATTCAAACTCACATTAACTAAAATTCAACAATTAAATCATAAAAAGGAAACCTAGGTTGCATCAATCCATCAAAAACGAATCAAAAGCTTCACCTCTTAGCCCTAGCTAAGAGGTTTTAGTTCATCTCTAACATCCTTGAACTAGAAGCCTCTAAAAACATAAAAAATAACTAAAACAGGAAGAAAACTAGAAATTCGAAGTAGAATCCGTCTCCTAAGCAATCCCCACGTCCTCGCCTCCTTTGATGTGAAGGGAAGACGTCCTTTTATAGCTTGGAGGTGTCCTTTACGCAAGAAAGTTCCAGATTTCGCGTAAAGTAACGCAATTGCGCAGAGAAATCCGGAGCTCGAATTAGAAACAGCCTGTGTACATGTGGCCGACCGGTCTGGACCGGTCGGACTGGGCTGGCCTGTGAATCCCATCAGTCCAGCAGCTATGGCCAACTGGTCTTGACCGGTCGGGCTAGCAGTCAGTGTCTTCTTGGTAGGTAAATGGGTGGCCGACCAGTCTGGCTGCCTTGGCCGACCGGTCTTGACCGGTCGGGCTGCTTTTTCTTCTTTGTTTCTTTCTTTCTTTCTTCTTTTTCTTTCTTTTCTTTTCTTTCCTTGCTTTCTTCTCTCTTTATGCTTGATACAATGGTCTTCCATACTCATAAAGAGCTCTATTTAGTCTTCAATTTGTGAAATCTCCCTCTTGTTCCCACAATCACAAATCATACATTAGAATAGTCCTTTAAACATGTAAACCGTGCACAATGAGTGATGAATTGGGGTTAGAATATGCACAATTAAGAGCTCAACAACGACCGGTCGTGAACAGTCCAGAGAGTTATGGCCTCTGGGTCTCCTCTGTGCATGTGCGGACCGGTCGGACGACCGGTCCTTGGCTTTGGACGACCGGTTGGACGACCAGTCGTGGGCATCTTCTTCTGTATTCTTTCTTCTTTTCTCTGACTTCTTTCTTTCATTCTTTGACGCTTAGCCCCTTTGATTTTCTTTGCTTCTAACTAGCATCTTTAAATCTTCAATTGATGCTTCCTCTCTCTCATCCCTACAACCACAAATATATGCATTAGATTGGCCTTTAAATCATGGAACCATGCATAATGACTGATGAATTGGGGTTAGAATATGCACAATTAAGAGCTCAACACCCCCCCCCAACCAACAGTTTGCTAGTCCCGAGCAAAACAGGCGTGAAACTAATTCCATTCTCCATAACCCAACTCTCCTTTAGAAACCATTCTTCTATACATCCCAAGATACATAAGAGTAAGAGTTAGAGAAATTAGGTGATAGAGGTTGAAATCGTAAACTCTCAAAACACAATAAGCACCCATATGAAATTCCCGCTGATTGGTTGACAAATAGAAAAACTTGAACAAATTCAATCTAGTGTGCATAGTGAAAATTCTTTTCATGAGTTTCCAGGGTTATCTTCTTCATAAATCAATTAGACTATGGATCTCAAGGTATATAGAGCAACAACAAGCCAATGACGGAAATTTGCCTTACTGTCCTTCCGACGACTTTTACACTACGTCCCATTTCCGGCTTTGGTTACAGGTAAACCATCCCCCGGTTGGTAGTAGGTAGCCCTAATCGGATTTTTCCACCATTTTTCCATCATTCCCAATTTCATCCTTCCTTTTCCTTTTTCTTTTAAATTAGATAGGATTTTTAGAAATCCATATCTTTCGCTATTTTCCCATGGACAAGGATGGACAAAGTACCCGGGCTTGATGTCTCAACACCTTGAATCAAAATCTAACTAATCCACAAATCACATAGTCCCTTCAACTCGTGAAAATCGTGTAATGTGAACTAGGTGTAAGAGTGTTCAAATTTTCTATCAATCTCAAAAATAGGGGAATTCACATATAAAACCATTATGCGATGAGAAGTTCTAGGCATACATCCTCATACACTTCATATCTCCTCCTCTTATACTCATACCATCTTGAATGCATAGAAACACAGTTTTCCAAAAGAGTTTTGAATTGTAGGAAAAATTGAAAAATTTCTACATAATTGCTCGAAATTTTACAAAATGTTGGATTCATCCAAGTGATCTTACACCCCCAACCAAATCTTGCGTTGTCCTCAATGTAAAAGATGTACAATAAGCAAAGCCTGAGAGCAATTTGAAAATAAAAGGGAGTGAGGAATGAGAGTACCTGAAAAAGTGAAAAGTGGAATTCTTCCTCCTTCTAACAAACCTAAGCGAAAGCAAACAAAAGCAACAAAATCCTAATCCTAACTACTCTATACCTCCGTCAGACTAGGAGATCAATTCCAACAACTCATCCAAAAGCATAAAGTCAAGCAAAATCATTAGATGGATCAAAAGGTTTTGCAATAATGTCATCCAATATCCTGCGTTACAATACACATATGTGTGAGTGATCCAGATAAGCCACTGAAGATTTCAAAAAAGAATTTCAGTGGGTTCATTAATGTTTTCACCACATGTATAAGAGGAGACATCGTCATATTTATCAGAAAAAATATGTCTCCATTTAGATTTTCCTGGGCATTGATTTTGCAAATATGGATCATCTCAGGGTTGGTAGGGTTCGGTATGCATGATCCATAGAGGTGTGGAAATATGAATTGATTTCTCAGTACAACAAACTGTTGTTTCCACATCCTTCTCTTGGCTAACGTTATGTGCAAATGCCCACTCAAAAGGTGCGACTATGTCCCCTATCACATCAACATTCTTATCAAGAGAATAGGCCGCATCATCTTCGAAGTGATTGGGGTAAGGAGTTGAGAGGGACACATCATCCATGATAGAATTGATCATGTTTATTACGTGGACCTCTTCATCTTCATCCTCTTGTTGGTTGTCAACATTGAACGCATTTAACTCAATCGTCATATTACCAAAGAACATTTGTATGACCCCACTCCTACAATTTATGATAGCATTTAATGTAGCTAGGAATGGGCGGCCGAGTATGACAGGAATTTGAGGGCCACTATTAACCATGGGTTGTGTGTCCAAGACAATGAAGTCCACTGGGTAGTAGACCTTGTCAACTTGGACAAGAACGTCCTCAATCACCCCTGTCGGAATACGAATCAATCGGTCAGCGAGTTGTAATGTGGTTTTGGTGGGTTTTAATTCACCTAAACCCAATTGTTCATAGACCGAAAAGGGTATTAAGTTCACACCTGCTCCTAGATCAAGTAAAGCATGTTTCACTCGGTAGTCTCCAATTATGCATGATATTGTCGAACTACCAGGATCTTTGTATTTCTTGGGCATCCCGTGATTTATAATGGCGCTTACATTCTCTGTAAAAAATGCCTTCTTTTGCACATGTATTTTTCTTTTTATCGTGCAAAGATTCTTCAAAAACTTTACGTATGACGGAATTTGTTTAATGGCATCCAACAATAAGATGTTGATCTTCACTTGCTTGAAAACCTCTAAAATTTCCAGATTTTTTGTCTAAAGGTTTGGGTGAAATCAACCTTTGTGGAAACGGGGCAACCGGCTTGTATTGCCTTCCGGTTCTTTCTCTTGTGGAGTTTTGTTCGGGCTATCATCCTCTTTGGAATTTTCTGGATCATTAGGCTGTAGGGCCTTCACCGGATTAGATTTATCAATTATTTTCCCACTCGCAACGTGGTGATAGCTTGAACATGCTCCATATGTTGAGAGGATGAGCTTGCGTCTTGTATCTCAAATTGGGTCCTTGGGTTAGGAAGAGGTTGGGCAGGAAGTGTGCCTTTCTCCTTAGCACTGAAGTGAGATTCAACCCTAGCCATTGAGGTTTTCAAGTCATTGATGGCTTGGGTTGTATTTTGATTAAATTTCAATTGCTCTTGCATGAACCCATTTATTTTCAGAGAATTTGTCTTGTTATAGTCAGCTTGGACCGATACGAATGCACCCAACATCTCCTCTTGCGTCACTTTTAGAGTAATGACTAGAGATGGACCTAGTATAGGTTGAGCTTGAGGGATAGTGGTTGCATTCGCAGTGGGTCCATTCCTCCAACTGAAGTTGGGATGGTTCTTCCAACTAGCATTAAACGTGTTTGAGGTTGGAGCACCAAATTGCCGTTGATAACTGTTTATGGCATTTGATTGTTCTTATAAGATATCCTGAACTGCTGAAATTGTAGGACAATCTTGTGTTGCATGTTGATTTCCGGTACAAATTTCACAAACAGTTTCAACGTCATTGGAGTTAATTGTCTCTCCTTTCCTCAATTTCATGGCTTCGACCTTTCTTGTGAGGCTAGCCACCCGTGCACTTATGCTATCCTCTTCCGATAAGACATACATTCCCCCTCTTTCCTTTTGTTGGCCAGTCTTGGAATTTGTTGGTTTCGATGTATCCCAAGACTGTGCATTCTCAGCCAATTCTTCCAAATAATCCTATGCTTCATCAGCGTCCTTATTCGTGAACTCCCCATTACACATCATCTCTACAAATTGGCGCATGGGTGAAGTCAGTCCTTCATAGAAAAAGCTTATAACCCGCCAAATTTCATAGCCATGATGTGGGCATGCATTTAATAAGTCTTTAAACCTCTCCCAACATTGGAAGAAGGTTTCATCTTCCTTTTGGGCAAAGTTCATGATAAAGCGCTTCAACATGTTTGTTTTGTGAGTAGGGAAGAATTTTTTTATGAATTCCCTATGCATATCAGTCCATGCACCAATTGATCTTGGCCTTAATGCATGAAGCCAACCTTTAGCTTTATCTTTAAGAGTAAAAGGGAAGAATTTAAGTCTCACCACATCATCAGTTACATTAGCAAAGTGCGTGGTGGTTATTACCTCATCAAACTTCTTAAGGTGTTGATAGGCACTTTCACTGTCTAATCCATGGAATTTAGGGAGAAGTTGGATTACTCCCGATTTTAAATCCACATTCCCTGCATTTTGTGGAAAAATTATGCATGAGGGAGTGCTCGCTTTTGTTGGTTGCAAGAAATCACGTAAAGTTCTTGGTCGGGGAACATTCTCAACCACATTCTCTCCCGTTTCAGTTTGGTTTTGGCCCAGATTAGCCATCGGATTAGGTTGATTTGCAGCCATGTTTTCAAACAAAATTGGAGAGTTTAGATGTCTCCTAGCACGTGGCTCTCTGTCAATTTCTTCTACTATCCCCCCTTCACTTATGAGTCGGTTATTGGAATCCCGAGCCCAATGTGGCATGCAAAACAAAAAATATGAAACAAAGAGAAAGAAGAATTCTTCCTCCCTTGCTTTACTATTCTCTAAGACCGAAGCACAAGGTGTCTTACAATGGCTAAGCCAGAAGCAAGGATAGAGACCGATTTCTCCTGGTCAATAGGGGTTCAGAGAACTCCCCACCCACTCTTTGAATCTTTTGAGAAAAAGTGCAGAAAAAGGAGAAAGAGGAGTAGAGGTGAGAAAAGAAATCTCTGAGCACAAGGTGATCCAAGACGGTAGAGCCGACCAATAGGAATCCAGGTGGCACAAGGCCTACTTTCAGAGATCCAAAAGGAGTCTCCACCCACTCTACAAGAGATGAATATGATAGGAATGAATAGGAGAAGGAGAAGAGTAAGGTTTAGAAAGATAGAACCTGATTCGGCACTTGAAATCCTTATATCTTCTTCACCTTCCTAGAAATCCCTGCAAAAATCAAATAAAACAAAGAAAGTTAGTCCTAAAATCTTAAAAATCCTAAATAGATACTGTTAGTTCTGCCGGTTTGACATGGTAGTTCTGCCTGGAGAACTCTGGCCTGGTTGACACGGTAGTTCTGCCGGAGTCGCAGGCGTCGCCCCTATAGATTGGCTTCCACTGTCTCTTTGTTCTGCCCTGCACCCTTGCTGTCCTCTCCGTCTCAGCTGGGATAACCTTTTTGTTCTCAATCTTCTTGACGGTCTTGCGCTTCTGCACAATCTGCCATCCGGCTTCAGAGGTTGCTGCCAGATGGGGGAAGTAAAATCCTCCGGCTGCTAAGAAGATCATCGTAGATGCCATTTGTTTGGTTCTTTCTCTGTCTTTCTGTTTCTGTCTTTCTCTCTCTATCTCTCTCTCTCTGCACAGTCATACATGCATTAAAATATTCCACGCGCTTGGGAAAGAGAGGGGACGCGACCTTACCAATCGCGATACGGCTCGACAGTGGATAGACAGAAACATACAAGTATGAACTACATGCATGCTATGCAAAGCTTTGAAATTCTTTTGCCTTAAAGATGAAGGGAAGAACGTTCCCGTTGAGAGTCGCCAGTTTGACGCCCGTGAAGGCGCCGAACATTTCTCCTTGCGGTAACCTTTCCCATGTACACATTAGTGTCTGCAAATGATTTATCGCAGAATATCTATTTACTCAGAAATAACCAGAGATTCTGGTATTGAATAATCCCCAGCAGAATCGCCAGTTTGTTAAAACTTAGAAAAAGAGTAGGGAGAAAGATCAGAACTACTCGTCAGCAGTCCTTCTTTCTTTTTTTCTTTCGTGTTTCTTTTAATCTGGGGGAATTCTGAGTATAGAGACATTCATAGACAATCATAAGCAATCACAAAGTGTACACAAGAGAGAGATATCGCAAGGCGAATTTTATTCCAGAGATTCTGAGATCTTTTACATTCCAGGCTGTGATACTGGTCACGAGCCTTTAATTACATCAACGGTGATCACCCTTGATTGGAAGGCAAAAGACTAATCCGCCGGGGATTATGGTCTTGAGTTCATGGTCGTGTAGACCTTTGTTTTCTTGTTATGGACTGAGCCACATTTGTTAAACACGCCGGATGTCTATGTCCCATTTTCTTTCGGACTGTCCGGGTTGAAAGACTGTCAGGATTCAAGTGGTGCAACTCGGGGCCCGCGCCTGTTACTGTGAACAGGTGACCGCTAGAATACACGGTCCTCGAATGTTGGTCGGCATGACCCAAGGCCCGCGCCCGTATTTTTATGACGGGTGACCTTAGGAAAGCACTCCGCAATGTTCCCGAATGAGGGTTTTAATCGAGTGGTGCAACTCTGGGCCCGCGCCTGCTACTGTGAACAGGTGACCGCTGGAATACACGAACCTCGAAATGTTGGTCGGCATAACCTAAAGCCCGCGCTCGTATTTTTATGACGGGTGACCTTAGGAAAGCAATCCGCAACTACCTCATCAGCTCAACCAACGGACCCATTGTCGATGGGTAGGGCATCGACTGTCTTTTTCATAGTGGCAGTCCATAGCAAGATGTTTCAAGCTTAGTTAGAACTCTTTGTTTGTGGTTTCTCGTGGTAACCATAACCCCTTAGGTTTAGCCTCGGACCTTTATCCGGGATGAATAGAGCCTTGTACAGTAAAGTAAATGTATTTCTTCTGGAGTCGGGCGACTCGTCTTCGAGAACGCTCTTTCTTCTGAGTATTTTCCAATGATCTGTTTGGGATCAAGTAGGCTTTATCGAGCCAAGATCTTTTGAGGATCCAAACTCAATGGGCTGGATCGGCTGCTTCGATGCCTGTAAGTGGCTAAGTATAGAGTCCGATGGGTACCCACATATGCCAATTTCTTATGAATAATGGGGATCGGTGTCCCGCGAATGCTTGACTCGGCTGTTGGATAGCCTGAGTACTTCAGCTTTGCCTAGGCGTCTTTGAGATCGCGGTTGATTTCAACTGGCACTAGTCAATTCTCAAGCCAACAGGGCACTTCCCAGGACTGAAAATGACTGAGTAGTGGACCTGTTTGCGGTCTGATTAGGGAAATCGGTGAATATTATCGATGACCGTCTTTGAACAGGGGTGGATTATGTCCACGAAGATCGCTGTGCGATCGCATTTCAATTTGCTTAGCAGAAGTCAATTTTCGGGCCAACAGGGCACTTCCCAGGGCTGGAAATGACTAAATAGTGGACCTGTCTGCGGTCTAATCAGGGAAATTGATGAATATTATCGATGACCGACTTGAAAAAGGGGTGGATTATGTTCACGAAGATCTCTGTGCGATCGCGTTTCGATTTGCTTAGCAGAAGTCAATTTTCGGGCCAACAGGGCACTTCCCAGGGCTAGAATTGACTAAGTAGCGGACCTGCCGACCGCTTGATTAGGGTATTCGAGCCTGAGATCGGATAACCTCGTCGCGGTGCATGATTATGGTGTGTCATGTCATCTAGAAGAAAAGTTTCCCTCTCGGGCTCGGTCCAATTCCGCCCGATTCTACTCGTTTTAGGCCGTTTTCGGCTCTTTCGGAGGGATTTTCGGGGCTGCCAAATTGGCTAAGTGTTGGTTATTTTGGACCAAAACACTGATTTGGGCCATTTATCATTGTCCATTGGAGAATCTGATCCAGTGGATGGATAGATCTCATCGAGACGCATCCAGGAGAGGCAGGTTTCATCAAAATCCGATCTCGGACGAAGGTGGGCCGTGCGACGGAAGGTCCACCCCTCCCATCAGCGTCCAGGCGCATGGGGGAGTGTGTACAGGCGCATGTGGCCATTTTACAAGCGCATTTGGTGTTGCATCATCTGTCAAGCGCATGTGGTAATCATCCGGGCGCATGTGGCATTCCCGGGCGCATGTGGCCCCGTTTTTGTTGAGCTCTTAATTGTGCATATTCTAACCCCAATTCATCACTCATTGTGCAAGGTTTGCATGGTTTATAGATAAATCTAATACATGTTTTGTGACTACAGGATTGAGAGTGAACTCCATCCATTTGAAGTTGAAAAGAGCATGTTTAGGATCTTGAATGAAGAACCGAAAGAGGGTCGAAGCAAAGAAGGAAGAAAGCGGAAGAAAGAAAGAAAGAAAACAAGAAGAAAAGGAGACCAACCGGTCTTGACCGGTCGGCCAAGGAAGCCTGACCAGTCTAGACCGGTCAACCATGCATACCAAGGCTCTAATGAAGATGACCGACCGGTCTTGACCGGTCGGCCACAGCTGCTGGAGGATTGTTGAAGACGTCCGACCGGTCTTGACCGGTCAGGACATGCTTGCTAGACCAATGTTGAATAGGCCCGACCGGTCTTGACCGGTCGGCCACACTTGCTGAAACATTAATGAAGACGTTCGACCGGTCAAGACCGGTCGGACATGGTTGCTGGACTAAGGATAAACAAGGGCCGACCGGTCATGACCGGTCGGCCATGCGTAAGAACTTAGAAGTTTCTAAATACAACCCGATTGTCTCTGCGCTGTGTAAGTCTTACGCAATTTCTCGATTTTTCCGAAGTTGTGGAGCCTCCAAACTATAAAAGGACACCTAGGGATCGTTCCTAGGGTATCCTAGAAGGGTTCAAGCGAGGTTGGAGGCTGTGGAAGTGGAGATTGGAGTTTCACAACTCCTTTTGGTTTGCTTTGCTGTTTTCATGCTTTTTGTAGTTGTTTGATGTTTCCTTGGATCATGAGCAGCTGAACCTCTTAGTTAGGGCTAAGAGGTGAATCTTGTAGTGGATCCAAGATGTTTTAATTCGTAGTTAAGTGGTTTTAAGTGTGGAATTCATGATTATGAACTAAGGTTTGAAGTTTATACAAGTTTTTGAGTAGTTTTTCTTAGTCTTATGATGACTCATGGATGTTTGGGAGAATTACTTAATTGCTTAATTGGTTTGTGACGGTCTAGACCTGTATGATCCGAGGAATCAGAGTGCGCTCTAGTACTATGTTCTTCATAAAGGAACTTCCTACCAAAGTTCTACTTTTCTGATTTTTTTGTAATGTGTATGGACTGTGCATGTGATTTGAATCCAGTTCAAATCCTGATCTAGCCTTGTCTTGTGACAGGACTTGAGGATGGTTATGATTATGAACTAGACCTTTTGGAAAGGGGAATGACCTATGCAATTGAGCATGCTCAGATCAGCCTGCATTGAGTGAATCTTATGCATAGAACTTACATATTACAGACTGTTTGGTTTAACAGCTTTATCATCCGACTAGATAGACAGGAATGTCGATTCTAGTTGAGAGAATAAGAAACCACAGCGGATTGAACATTGAGGATTGCTACAAGTGGATCCTTGAACCCCTAGTGCCTTCTTATAATTAGTTACTTTCGATTTAATTCAACTTTTGTTACTCATATCAATTTCATACAACATTCTGGTTAATAGATTTCAATAGATACTTGTGGATGAGTTTTTGAAATTCTACATAAGTCCCTGTGGATCGACCTCGGTCTTACCGAGTTTATTACTACTTCGCAACCCTACACTTGGGGAAGCGAACAAGTTTTTGGCGCTGTTGCCGGGGATTCTTGACGGTTTTCACAAAATTCTGAAATTAGTATCTATTTAGGATTTTTAGGATTTTAGGACTAATTTAGTTTATTTATTTGATTTTTCTTTTCAGGGATTTCTAGGAAGCTAAAGAAGATACAAGGGTTTTAAGTGCGAATCAGGTTTTATCTTTCTTAAACTTACTCTTCTCCTTCTCCTATTTATTCCTATCTTATTCATCTCTTGTAGAGAGGGTGGAGACTCCTTTTGGATCTCTAAAAGGTCGGCCTTTTTGCCACCTGGATTCCTATTGGTCGGCGCTGCCGTCTTGGATCACCTTGTGCTCAGAGATTTCTTTTCTCATCTCTACTCCTCTTTCTCCTTCTTCTACACTTTTTCTCAAAAGATTCAAAGAGTGGGTGGGGAGTTCTCTGAACCCCTATTGACCAGGAGAAATCGGTCTCTATCCTTGCTTCTGGCCTAGCCATTGCAAGACACCTTGTGCTTCAGTCTTAGAGAAGAGTTAAGAAAAGGGAGGAAGAATTCTTCTTTCTTTTTGTTTCTTATTTTTGGTTTTGCATGCCACATTGGGCTCGGGATTCCAATAACCGACTCATAAGTGAAGGGGGGATAGTAGAAGGAATTGATAGAGAGCCACGTGCTAGGAGACATCTAGACTCTCCAATTTTATCTGAAAATATGGCTGCAAATCAACCTAACCCGGTCCAAAATCAAACTGAAACAGGGGAGAATGTAGTTGAGAATGTTCCCCGACCTAGGACTTTACGTGATTTCTTGCAACCTGCAAGAACGAGCACTCCCTCATGCATAGTATTTCCACCAAATGCAGGGAACGTAGATTTGAAACCGGGAGTGATTCAACTTCTCCCTAAATTCCATGGATTAGATAGTGAAAGTGCTTATCAACACCTCAAAGAGTTTGACGAGGTAATTACCACCATGCATTTTGCAAACGTAACGGAAGATGTGGTGAGACTTAAATTCTTCCCTTTCACTCTTAAAGATAAAGCTAAGGGTTGGCCTTATGCATTAAGGCCAAGATCAATTGGTGCATGGACTGATATGCACAGAGAATTCATAAAGAAATTCTTCCCTACTTACAAAACGAATATGTTGAAGCGCCTTATCATGAACTTTGCCCAAAAGGAAGATGAAACCTTCTTCCAATGTTGGGAGAGGTTTAAGGACCTATTAAACGCATGCCCACATCATGGCTATGAAATTTGGCGGGTTATAAGCTTTTTCTATGAAGGACTGACTTCACCCATGCGCCAATTTGTAGAGATGATGTGTAATGGGGAGTTCATGAATAAGGAAGCTGATGAAGCATGGGATTATTTGGAAGAATTGGCTGAGAGTGCACAGTCTTGGGATACATCTAAACCAACAAATTCCAAGACTGGCCAACAAAAGGAGAAGGGAGGAATGTATGTCTTATCAGAAGAAGATAGTATAAGTGCACGGTTGGCTAGCCTCACAAGAAAGGTCGAAGCCATGGAATTAAGGAAAGGAGAAACAATCAATCCACTGAAGTTGAAACTGTTTGTGGAATTTGTGCTGGAAATCAACATGCTACACCAGATTGTCCCACAATTTCAGCAGTCCAAGGCATCTTACAAGAACAAACAAATGCCATAAACAGTTATCAACAGCAATATGGTGCTCCAAACTCAAACACGTTTAATCCTAATTGGAAGAACCATCCCAACTTCAGTTGGAGAAATGGACCCAATGCAAATGCAAACAACACTCCAAAAGTATCACTAGAAGAGATGTTGGGTGCATTCGTATCGGTCCTAGAATGAGTATAACAAGACAAATTCTCTAAAAATAGATGGGTTCATGCAAGAGCAATTGAAATTCAATCAAAATTCAAACCAAGCCATCAATGAATTGAAAACATCTCTGTCTAGAGTTGAAGCTCACCTTAGTGTTAGAGAGAAGGGCACACTTCCTGCTCAACCTCTTCCTAACCCAAGGACCCAGTATGAGATACAAGATGCAAGCTCATCCTCCCACCATACGGAACATGTCCAAGCTATCACCACTTTGAGAAGTGGGAAAGAAATTGACAAATCTAATCCGGTGAAGGCTTCAAAGCCTAAGGATCCAGAAATTCCCAAAGAGGATGATAGCCCAAACAATATTCCACAAAAGAAAGAACCGGAAAGACAATACAAGCCGGTTGCCCCATTTCCACAAAGGTTGATTTCACCTAAACCTTTAGATAAAAATCTGGAGATTCTGGAAGTTTTCAAGCAGGTGAAGATCAACATCCCGCTGTTGGATGCAATAAAACAAATACCATCTTATGCCAAATTTCTAAAGGAATTGTGTACAGTCAAAAGGAAACATAACGTTCACAACAAAGTTCTTTTGGCTGAGAATTTGAGCGCCATCATCAAACAAGAGGTGCCCCAAAAATACAAGGATCCTAGGTAGTCCAACCATCTCATGCATCATAGGAGACTACCAGATTAAACAAGCCCTACTCGACTTGGGGGCAAGTGTGAATCTCATTCCATACTCGGTCTACGAACAACTTGGGTTAGGCGAATTGAAACCCACTAAAACCACACTCCAACTTGCTGATAGATCCATCCGGATACCGAGAGGAATGATAGAGAATGTTCTAGTCCAAGTTGATAAGTTCTACTACCCAGTAGATTTTATTGTCTTGGACACACATCCCGTGATAGGCACCAGTGCTCAAATTCCCGTCATACTTGGACGACCGTTTCTAGCTACATCAAACGCCATTATCAATTGTAGAAATGGACTTGTACAAATGTCCTTTGGAAATATGACCCTTGAGCTTAACATATTTGAGTTATGCAAACAACCGCGGGAAGTTGATGATGATGTCCACGAATTAAACATGATCGAATCATTCGTGGAGGATACAGTCCCCATATCACTATTTTCCAACCCTTTGGAGGCATGCATGGCCCATTCTCATGAGACAAATGATTACACAATGCAAGAGATGGATGCCATTCTAGAGATGATGCCAGTACTTGACAATAAAAGATGGAGGGCCCCAATTGAACCTTTGCCTGTAAATGAGAACAAGGCCCTCCCATCTAACATCAAGGCACCAACACTCGACCTAAAACCATTGCCAAGTGAGCTAAAGTATGCTTATTTAGGTCGAGATGAGACATATCCAGTGGTGATTTCTTCCCACTTGGATGAGGAACAAGAGAGTAGGCTAATAGCCACTTTATTAGAGTACAAGAGTGCCATCGGATGGTCAATTGCGGATCTCAAAGGCATAGATCCACTGATTTGTACTCACCGCATACACCTTGAGGAAAATGCAAAGACATCCTGGCAACCACAAAGACGACTAAATCCAAACATGAAGGATGTGGTTAAGGCCGAAGTGGTGAAACTATTGGATGTAGGTATCATTTACCCAATATCCGATAGCCAATGGGTGAGTCCAACTCAAGTGGTGCCTAAGAAATCCGGAATAACCATCGTAGCTAATGCCAATAACGAACTCGTGCCAACTAGAGTCACAACCGGTTGGAGAATGTGCATTGACTACAGGAAGCTAAACACTGTCACGAGGAAAGATCACTTCCCCCTACCGTTTGTTGATCAGATTTTAGAACGGTTGGCGGGTCATTCCCACTTTTGCTTCCTTGATGGCTATTCAGGGTACAACCAAATAGAAATTGCCCGTGAAGACCAAGAAAAGACTACATTCACATGTCCATTTGGCACGTTCGCCTATCGACGGATGCCCTTTGAATTATGTAATGCCCCTGCTACCTTTCAGCGTTGCATGATGAGCATCTTTTCTGACATGGTGGGGACCATTCTCGAAGTCTTCATGGACGTTTTTTCCGTATTCGGTTGTAGCTTTGATGAGTGCCTTGAGCACTTGAAATCTGTGCTGAAAAGATGTGAAGAGAAGAACCTTGTGCTCAATTGGGAGAAGTGCCACTTCATGGTTCAAAAGGGAATTGTACTTGGCCATATCGTTTCACAAAATGGAATTGAGGTGGACAAGGAGAAAATTGATCTTATCTCTAACCTCCCACCACCCAAAAGCATACGAGATATCCGGTCCTTTTTAGGACACGCAGGTTTTTACAGAAGGTTTATAAAGGACTTCAGTTCACTCTCTCGCCCTTTATGTAACCTACTTCAAAAGAAAAATTCATTCGAGTGGAATGAAGAATGTCAAAAGGCCTTTACCACCCTTAAAGGTATGTTGACATGCGCTCCAATAATGCAACCACCTGATTGGAGCCTCCCTTTTGAGATTATGTGCGATGCTAGCGACTATGCTATTGGGGCCGTGCTAGGCCAAAGAAAAGATAAAAAGCCATGTGTCATCTACTATGCAAGTAGAACCCTAAGCTCAGCCCAAGCAAACTACACCACTATTGAAAAAGAACTTTTAGCCGTAGTTTTTGCCTTGGACAAGTTTAGATCCTACTTAATTGGATCCAAGATCATTATATTCACTGACCATGCCGCGCTTAAGTATCTTCTTTCTAAGAAGGATGCTAAACCACGGTTGTTAAGATGGATCCTTCTACTCCAAGAATTCGACATAGAAATACGTGATAAGAAAGGAGTAGAGAATGTAGTAGCTGACCACCTCTCTCGACTTGTCCTCACTGATTCCCCTGAAACGACTGCAATCAATGACATGTTCCCTGATGAACAACTTTTTGCTGTTTCCCAATTACCATGGTATGCGGACATTGCTAACTATCTTGCTACAGGTACAATTCCTACATATTGGAAAAAGCAAGATAAGGATAGATTCTTCTCGGAGGTGCGGAAATTCCTATGGGACGACCCATACTTATTCAAGTATTGTCCCGATCAAATCATAAGGAGATGTGTCCCAGATGATGAGCAATAAAGTATCATCTCCTTCTGTCATTCTCAAGCATGTGGTGGCCACTTTTCAGCTAAGAAGACCACAGTGAAAATTCTGCAATGTGGGTTTTATTGGCCCACGATGTTCAAAGACACACATGAGTTTTGCAAAGCTTGTGAACCTTGTCAAAAATTAGGGGGAATCTCCCGTAGAAATATGATGCCACTCAATCCCATCTTAATAATCGAATTTTTTTACTGTTGGGGCATCGATTTCATAGGGCCCATTCCCATCTTCTTTTGGAAACCTATACATCTTGCTTGCCGTCGACTATGTTTCCAAATGGGTCGAGGCTATCCCTTGCCTGGAATAATGACCATAAAATGGTCATTAGATTTTTAAAAGAAAATATTCTCTCCCGGTTTGGAATGCCTCGAGTCATCATAAGTGATGGAGGGTCTCACTTTTGCAATCGCCCTTTTGAAGCCTTAATGAAGAAATATGGCGTAACACACAAAGTGAGCACTCCCTATCACCCACAAACTAGTGGTCAAGCTGAGATATCCAATAGGGAGATTAAACACATTTTAGAGAAAACGGTGAACCCCGATCGCAAGGATTGGTCGCTTCGGCTTACCGATGCGCTTTAGGCTTACCGTACAGCTTTCAAAACCCCTATTGGAATGTCTCCCTATAGACTTGTCTATGGGAAGGCTTGTCACTTGCCTGTGGAGTTGGAACATAGGGCATATTAGGCTATTAAGAAGATGAATTTCAATTCTGACAAGGCAAGCTCGTTACACAAACTACAATTGAATGAACTTGCAGAAATCCGGAATGAAGCTTATGAGAATGCGAGAATTTACAAGGACAAGACGAAGATATTCCATGATAAGAATATTCTTCGCAAGACATTCACGATAAATAAAAAAGTCCTCATGTATAATTCTCGCTTACATCTATTTCCGGGAAAATTGAGATCTCGATGGACCGTTCCCTACATTGTGCAAACTGTCTATCCATATGGGACTGTCGAGCTGTTGAATCCGAGGAACGGCAACATTTTTAAAGCGAATGGGCAGCGATTAAAGCCGTTCTTTGAGAAATTCCCTTCAGAAGGTATGTCCATACCTCTGAATGATCCTGTGTATCAGGATGATTGATCTCCTAGTCTGATGGAGGTATAGAGTAGTTAGGATTAGGATTTTGCTGCTTTTGTTTTCTTTTTCATAGGTTTGTTAGGAGGAAGATTTCCACTTTTCACTCTCTCAGGTACTATCATTCTTCACTCCCTTTTATTTTCAAATTGCTCTCATGTTTTGCTCATTGCACATCTTTTACATTGAGGACAATGCAAGATTTGGTTGGGGGGTGTAGGATCACTTGGATGAATCCAGCGTTTTGCAACATTTCAAGCAATCATGTGGAAATTTTTTTCAATTTTTCAAAAATTCGAAACTCTTTTGGAAAACACCGGTTCTATGCATTCAAGTTGATAAGAGCATAAGAGGAGGAGATATGAAGTGTATGGGGCTGGATGTCTGGAATCTCTCATAGCATAATGGTTTTATATGTGAACTCCCCTATTTTTGTGATTGATAGAAAACCTGAACACTTTTACACCTAGTTCACATTACACGATTTTCATGAGTTGAAGGGATTATGTGATTTATGGATTAGCTAGACTTTGAATTAAGGTGTTGAGAAATCAGGCCGGGGTACTTTGTCCATCCTTGTCCATGGGAAAATAATGAAAGATATGGATTTTTAAAAATCCTATCTAATTTAAAAAGAAAAAGGAAAAGGAAGGATGAAATTGGGAATGATGGAAAAACGGTGGAAAATTCCAATTAGGGCTACCTACTACCAATCGGGGGATGGTCTACCCGTAACCAAAGCCGGAAATGGGACGTAGTGTGAAAGTCGTCGGAAGGGCGGTAAGGCAAATTCCTGTCATTGGCTTGATATAGCTCTATGTACCTTGAGTTTTATAGTCTAGTTGATCTATAAAGAAGGTAATCCTAGAAACTCGTGAGATGAATTTTCACTACACACACTAGGTTTAATTTGTTCAAGTCCTTCTATTTATCAACCAATAAGCGGGAATTTCATATGAATGCTTATTATGTTTGGAGGATTTACGGTTTCAACCTTTGACGCCTAATCTTTTTGAATCTTACACTTATGAACCTTGGAATGTATAGAAGGATGGTTTCTGAAAGAGAGTTGAGTTTTGAAGAATGGGATTAGTTTCACGCATGTTTTGCTCGGGACTAGCAAAATGCTGGTTGGGGGGTGTGTTGAGCTCTTAATTGTGCATATTCTAACCCCAATTCATCACTCATTATGTAAGGTTTGCATGGTTTATAGATGAATCTAATACATGTTTTGTGACTACAGGATTGAGAGTGAACTCCATCCATTTGAAGTTGAAAAGAGCATGTTTAGGATCTTCGATGAAGAACCGAAAGAGGGTCGAAGCAAAGAAGGAAGAAAGCGGAAGAAAGAAAGAAAGAAAATAAGAAGAAAAGGAGACCGATCGGTCTTGACCGGTCGGCCAAGGAAGCCTGACCGGTCTAGACCGGTCAGCCATGCATACCAAGGCTCTAATGAAGATGATCGACCGGTCTTGACCGGTCGGCCACAGCTGCTGGAGGATTGTTGAAGACGTCCGACCGGTCAAGCTGGACCAATGTTGAATAGGCCCGACCGGTCTTGACCGGTCGGCCACACTTGCTGGAACATTAATGAAGACGTCCGACCGGTCAAGACCGGTCGGACATGGTTGCTGGACTAAGGATAAACAAGGGCCGACCGGTCATGACCGGTCGACCATGCGTAAGAACTTAGAAGTTTCTAAATACAACCTGATTTTCTCTGCGCTGCGTAAGTCTTACGCAATTTCTCGATTCTTCCGAAGTTGTGGAGCCTCCAGACTGTAAAAGGACACCTAGGGATCGTTCCTAGGGTATCCTAGAAGGGTTCAAGTGAGGTTGGAGGCTGTGGAAGTGGAGATTGGAGTTTCACAACTCCTTTTGGTTTGCTTTGCTGTTTTCATGCTTTTTGTAGTTGTTTGATGTTTCCTTGGATCATGAGCAGCTAAACCTCTTAGCTAGGGCTAAGAGGTGAAGCTTGTAGTGGATCCAAGATGTTTTAATTCGTAGTTAAGTGGTTTTAAGTGTGGAATTCATGATTATGAACTAAGGTTTGAAGTTTATACAAGTTTTTGAGTAGTTTTTCTTAGTCTTATGATGACTCATGGATGTTTGGGAGAATTACTTAATTGCTTAATTGGTTTGTGACGGTCTAGACCTGTATGATTCGAGGAATCGGAGTGCGCTCTAGTACTATGTTCTTCATAAAGGAACTTCCTACCAAAGTTCTACTTTTCTGATTTTTTTGTAATGTGTATGGACTGTGCATGTGATTTGAATCCAGTTCAAATCCTGATCTAGCCTTGTCTTGTGACAGGACTTGAGGATGGTTATGATTGTGAACTAGACCTTTTGGAAAGGGGAATGACCTATGCAATTGAGCATGCTCAGATCAGCCTGCATTGAGTGAATCTTATGCATAGAACTTACATATTACAGACTGTTTGGTTTAACAGCTTTATCATCCGACTAGATAGTACAGGAATGTCGATTCTAGTTGAGAGAATAAGAAACCACAGTGGATTGAACATTGAGGATTGCTACAAGTGGATCCTTGAACCCCTAGTGCCTTCTTATAATTAGTTACTTTCGATTTAATTCAACTTTTATTACTCATATCAATTTCATACAACATTCTGGTTAATAGATTTCAATAGATACTTGTGGATGAGTTTGTGAAATTCTACATAAGTCCCTGTGGATCGACCTCGGTCTTACCGAGTTTATTACTACTTCGCAACCCTACACTTGGGGAAGCGAACAGTTTTTCATGAAAAAGGGAGTTCGGGAGGCAATCCCGGCGCATGTGGTGGTGCACATGCGCCTGGACCTAAGGAGTGGGCGCATGTCCCTCCCAGACTTAGAGGAATTTCAAGATTTTTCGGCCACAAAAGTCGGCGCATGTGGGGGGAAAAAGCCGGCGCATGTGGGGGATATGCCGGCGCATGTGCCCAGCACGTAGAAAAATTTCAGGATTTTCTTCCTGAACTTGGGATTCCGGCGAGGAAATCCCTTTCCGGCGAGGGTTTTCGGCGAGGGAATCCACTCCGGCCAAGGCATCCGACGAGGGGAGAGAAAGTAAGCGCATGTGGTGCTTACATCACCCTGAGGTCAGCGGGGGATGATCTCGTGTTGATGAATGAAATGACTTCACTATTTATAGGGGATAATCGGGTTCGGGTCCACCCGTCGGGTATTTCTTGGCGCATGTGCCAGAAACAAAACCAAGCGTATGTGGCAGAAAGCAACCAAGCGCATGTGGAGGATCCGGGTTCATGTCCTTTACCGGCGCATTTCCCGGCGCTTTTCGAAAAAATGTTTAATTCACTTCCTTTCACTGATAGAGTGCAAGCACATGTGGTTGGAGGTCAAGCGCATGTGGTTGGAGGCCAGGCGCATGTGCTTTGCTGGCGCTTTCCCACTACTTAGCCAGATTTTCAGGATTCCAGCACTTAAAAAATTTCATCATTTCAGCTCCGACGAGGGACCTCCAAAGGACAGCTACCTTTTCTAGACATGCACTCACTGTCGCCAAGCCATTTTTAGGCTAGGATTGACCTCCTGAATGAACGGGGTGGGGTGTGGAAGTCCAGATGTTGCTGATTTTGGTACTTCCTTCCTAATTTGGAGCCTCCGGGTCGGCTTGTCGTATAGAAACATTGTTATGGGGAGCGCGCGCCTGGAAATACGCATCATAATGACTTCAAACTTACTATTTAAGGGTTTTGGGGCACTCTAGATCATTTGGCTGCAAAGTGCATGTCCAGTTCCACTCTGA
Organism: Liriodendron chinense; assembly: GCA_003013855.2. Classification (NCBI taxonomy): domain Eukaryota; kingdom Viridiplantae; phylum Streptophyta; class Magnoliopsida; order Magnoliales; family Magnoliaceae; genus Liriodendron; species Liriodendron chinense. Next base: position 153,564 of record ML058384.1, read on the forward strand.
AATGGTAGCTATAGGCTTACGGACCCTTTTTGGTCAGCTCTAAACAGGGATGAAACGTATTTCGAGGTGCGCAGGTAAAAATATGCACCGGATGACTTCGAAACTTGTAGGTTAAGGGTTTTAGGACATTTTGGATCATTTGGCGGTGAAGCGCATGTCCAGTTCCGCTCTGAAATGGTAACTGTAGGCTTACGGACCCTTTTAGTCAGCTCCGGGCAGGGACGAAACGCATTTCGAGGTGCGCGGGCAAAAATATGCACCGGATGACTTCAAAACTTGTAGGTTAAAGGTTTTAGGACATTTTTGGATCATTTGGCGGTGAAGCGCATGTCCAGTTTCACTCTGAAATGGTAGCTGTAGGCTTACAGGCCCTTTTGGTCAGCTTCGGGCAGGGACGAAACGCATTTCGAGGTGCACGGGCAAAAATATGCACCGGATGACTTTGAAACTTGCAGGTTAAGGGTTTTAGGATATTTCGGATCATTTGGCGTTGAAGCGCATGTCCAGTTCCGCTCCAAAATGCTGTTTACGAATTTTGGTCGCTACCAAGCGATCAGGGTTAGTGCAGGCATTTTCAGGGCTTTCCTGGCCTCAAAACTTATCCAAATCATTGTCAATAGACCATGGGATGTTGTTTTACAATGGGTGCAAATTTGAGCCCCAACAAATACTAATTTCAGAAATTTGTGAAAACCGTCAAAGTCCCCGGCAGCGGACGCCAAAAACTATTTCGCCTCCCCAAGTGTAGGGTTGCGATGTAGTAATAAACTCTGTAAGACCGAGGTCGATCCACAGGGACATATGTAGGAATTCACAAACACATCCAATAGTGTCTATTGAGAGATAACAATCAGATTTTGTATAAAATTGATGTAAGTAACAACTTTGAATTAAATTGAAGGTAAACAATTATAAAAAGGCACTAGGGGTTCAAGGTTCCACTTGTAGCAATCCTTGATGTTCAATCCACTGTGGTTTCTCATTCTCTCAGCTAGAATCAATATTAAGATCTATCTAGCCGGATGATAGAGCTATCAACCAACAATCGGTCATATGTATGAGCCCTGTGTATGATTCACTCAATACAAGCTAGGCTGAGCATGCGTTAATTGCATAGGTCAGTCCCAATTCCAATAAACTAAGTTCATAATCATGATCATCATTAAGTCCTGTCACCAGACAAAGTTAGATCATGGTTTGAACTTGAATAAAATCATATGCACAGTCCCATACATAATTCAGAAAACTAGAAAAGTAGACTTTGGTAGGAAATCCCCACATGAAGATCATAGTACTAGAGAGTACTCCAATTCCTCAGATCATACAGATCTAGACTAATACAAAGCAATTAAGAACTTAAATAATTCTCCCAAACATCCATGAGTCATCATAAGACTAAGAAAAACTACTTAAAACTTGTATAAACTTCAAACCATTGTTCATAAACATTAAAACCAATCTTAAAACCAACTTAGAGCGAATTGAAACATCTTAGATTCACTACAAGCTTCACCTCTTAGCCCTAGCTAAGAGGTTTAGCCGTTCATGATCCAAGGAAACATGAAACAACTAAGAAAAACATAAAAAACAGCAAAACAAACTAGAAGGAGTTGTGGAACTCCGAAATCCACTTCCGCCGCTTCCAACCTTCCTTAAACTCTTCTCAGATACTCTAGGAACGATCCCTAGGTGTCATTTTATAGTGGGGAGGCTTCGCGACTTCAAAATATTCGAGAATTTATGTAAAACTTACGCACTGCGCAAAGAAAATCGACGCCAGAAATAGAAGGTTTAAATCTTACGCAAGCAACCGGTCGCACGACCGATCGCCGTGGCTGGACGACCGGTCGTGGATGCTGGACGATCGGTCTCAAAATGGCCAAAAAGAGTCCAGTGAGTTTCGGCCTGGAAAATTAATTTTAGGACCGGTCGCACGACCGGTCGCAGAAGTGGACGACCGGTCGCACGACCGGTAGTGAACAGTCCAGAGAGTTATGGCCTCTGGGTCTCCTCTATGCATGTGCGGACCAGTCGGACGACCGGTCCTTGGCTTTAGACGACCTGTCGGACGACCAGTCGTGGGCACCTTCTTCTGCATTCTTTCTTCTTTTCTCTGACTTCTTTCTTTCATTCTTTGACGCTTAGCCCCTTTGATCTTCTTTGCTTCTAACTAGCATCTTTAAATCTTCAATTGATGCTTCCTCTCTCTCATCCCTACAACCACAAATATATGCATTAGATTGGTCTTTAAATCATGAAACCATGCATAATGAGTGATGAATTAGGGTTAGAATATGCACAATTAAGAGCTCAACAGTTATGCCGACCAACATTTCGATGTTCGTGTATTCCAGCGGTCACCTGTTCACAGTAACAGGCGCGGGCCCTGAGTTGCACCACTCGATTAAAAACCTTGTTCGGGAACGTTACAGAGTGCTCTCCTATGGTCACCCATCATAAAAATACGGGCGCGGGCCTTGGGTTATGCCGACCAACATTCGAGGATCGTGTATTCCAGTGATCACCTGTTCACAGTAACAGGCGCGGGCCCAGAGTTGCACCACTCGAATTCTGACAGTCTCTCAACCCGGACAATCCGAAAGAAAATGGGACATAGACATCCGGCGTGTCTAAGAAATGTGGCTCAGTCCATAACAAGAAAATAAAGGTCTATATGACCATGAACTCAAGACCATAATCCCCAGCGCATTAGTCTTTTGCCTTCCAATCAAGGGTGATCAACCGTTGATGTAATTAAAGGCTCGTGACCAATATCACAGCCTGGAATGTAAAAGATCTCAAAATCTCTGGAATAAAATTCGCCTTGCGATATCTCTCTCTTGTGTACACTTTATGATTGCTTATGATTTTCTATGAATGTCTCTATACTCAGAATTTTCCCAGAATAAAAGAAACACGAAAAAAAGTGACTGCTGACGAGCAGTTTGACTCTTTTTTCTAAGTTCTAACAAGGAGTAACGCTTGTAGCAGACTGTACAGACGTTCGATAGGCCCAAAGTGCATATGGGAGCATGTTTGACCAATCTTGATAAGTCATGACCATCTTCTCGAGTATCCTGACAATCATCTTGTTTGGGGCTTCTACGCCACCATTCATCTGAGGACGGTAAGGGCTCGATCGATGACGTTGAATCTTGAATTTGGTGAGGAAGTCATCCATCTTCTTGTTAACGAATGGGGTCCCATTATCTGTGATGATAGCGTTAGGGATTCCATACTGGCATATGATGTTGTTCTTCATGAATTTGATCACCTGGGATGCTGCAATCGTGGTGTAGGAGGCTGCTTCTACCCACTTGGTGAAGTAGTTGACTACCACAAGTATATACTTATGACCATTTGATGCTTTGTGACTCACCTTCGCAATGATGTCAAGACCCCACATAGATAAGGGCCAGGGAGTTGTCAGGTTGTACAGTTCTGATGAGGGGGCATGGATTTGATTCGCATGCTCCTGACACTTGAAGAATTTTCTAACGTGCTGGCAGTAGTCTGTTTCCATGGTGAGCTAATAGTAACCGAGTCGTAGAATCTTCTTTGCTATCATGTGCCCGTTCATGTGTGGGCCACATATTCCTTCGTGTATTTCTTTCAAGATTTTAGCAGCTTCCGTTTCGTCGATGCATCGAAGGAGGACTTGATTATAGGATCACTTGTAAAGAACTTCGCCACTGATGGTGAACTGGCCAACCAAACGCTGGATGATTCGACGATCTGTTGCTATTCTGCTTCCGGTACTCCTGGATTTTGAGATATTGCTTGATGTTGGCATACCAGGGTTTGTCAGGGGCGGCTTCGGCCTCTTCTATCTGCAAGCAGAAGGCAGGTTCATCTTGAGTTTTAACTGTGAGGTCCCATTCTGAAGCTCCTTTCGGGATCTCGAGTATTGATGCAAGTGTAGGGAGAGCATCTGCAAACTGATTCTTTGCCTTGGGACATGTACGAGAAGGTGATTTCTTTGAATTCTTCAACCAGATTTTCAAGGTATACATGATATGGTATCAGCTTCTCGTCCTTGGTTTTCCATTCGCCATTGGTCTGATTGATGATAAGCTGTGAGTCTCCAAATACTCGTAGCTTCTTGAAGCCCAAGATTATGGCTTCCCTTAGACCAGTGATGCATGTTTCATACTCTGCCATGTTGTTGGTGCACTCGAATGTTATGTGCCTTGAGGTAGGAATAGGGACATCGTCTGGAGAGTAGAGGATTGCTCCGATTCCACTTCCTTTAGAATTTGCAGCGCCATCGAAGAATAACGTCCACTCATCTTTCTTCTTCTTCTCTTCACTGTCGATGAGCAAGAGATCTTCATCAGGGAAGAACGTCTCGAGCGGTTGATAATCCAGGAGAGAATAAGCGACGAGATGATCGGTGAGGGCCTGCCCCTTGATTGCCTTCTGAGTGACATAGGTGATGTCGAATTCAGACAGGAGTAGCTGCCATTTAGCTATCCTTCTAGTGAGTGCTGGCTTCTCGAACAAGTATTTGAGCGGTGTTGGGACTCAAATTTGCACCCATTGTAAAACAACATCCTGTGGTCTATTGACAATGATTTGGATCAGTTTTGAGGCCGGGAAAGCCCTAAAAATGCCAGCATAACCCTAATCTCTTCGTAGCGACCAAAATTCGTAAACAACATTTCAGAGCATAACTGGACATGCGCTTCACCACCAAATGGTCCGGAACGTCCTAAAACCCCTAACCTACAAGTTTCGAAGTCATCCGGTGCATATATTCACCTGCGCACCTCGAAATGCATTTCATCCCTGCCCGGAGCTGACCACAAAGGGTCCGTAAGCCTACAACTACCATTTCAGACTAGAACTGGACATGCGCTTCATCGCCAAATGATCTGGAGTGCCCCAAAACCCTTAAATAGCAAGTTTGAACTCATTACGGTGCATATTTCCATGCGCACGCTCACCGGAACAACATTCCTATACGACGAGCCGACCAGGAGGCTCCAGATTAGGAAGGAAGTACCACAATTTGCAACATCTGGACTTTCACACCTCATCTCGTTCATTCAGGAGGTCAATCCTAGCCTAGAAGTGGCTTGGCGACAGTGAATGCATGTCTAGAAAAGGTAGCTGTCCTTTGGAGGTCCCCCGTCGGAGCTGAAATTCTAAAATTTTCTGTGTTGAAATTCTAAAAATCTAGCTAAGTAGTGGGAAAAGCGCCGGCAAAGACATGCGTCTGGCCTCCCACCACATGCGCCTACACCCTATTGATGAAAGGAAGTGATCCGAAAACTTTTTCGGAAAGCGCCGGGAAATGTGCCGGAAAAGGACATGCGCCCAGATCCTCCACATGCGCTTGACTTCTTTCTGCCACATGCGTCGGGAAATACCCGCCGGGCCAGACCCGAACCCGATTACCTCCCTATAAATAGTGATGTCACTTCATTCCATCAGCACGAGATCATCTCCTCCCAACCTCATAGCGATGTAAGCACCACATGCGCTCGCTTTATTTCCCCTCGCCGGATGCCTTGGCCGGAGCGGATTCCCTCGCCGGAAAGGGATTTCCTCCCCGAAATCCCAAATTCAGAGAGAAATCCTGAATTTTTTCTAAGTGCTGGGAACATGCGCCGGCTTTCCCAGCACATGTACTGGCTTTTTTTCGCCATAAAATCTGAAAATAAATTAAGTCCAAAAGGGACATGCGCCCACTATTTAGGTCCAGGCGCATGTGCACCACCACATGTGCTAGGATTGCTTCCCGTTTCTCATTTTTTCATGAAAAACAAGGGCACATGCGCCCGGGAGATGAGACATGCGCCCACCTCCTAACCACATGCGTCTGACAGCTGTACCAACCCCACATGCACCTGTACCATCCCCACATGCGCCTATACCATCCCCTCCATGCGCCTAGACGCTGGTTGGAGGGGTGGGCCTTCGATCGTGCGGCCCGCCTTCGTCCGGGATCGGATTTTGATCAAACCACCTCTCCTAGATGTATCTCGATAAGATCTATCCATCCCTCAGGATTAGATTCTCCAACGTTCAATGATAAATGGCCCAAATCAGTGTTTTGATCCAAAATGACCAACACTTAGCCAATTTGGTAGCTTTGGAAATCCCTCCGAAAGAGCCGAAACGGCCAAAATTGAGAAGAATCGAGCGGAATTGGACCGAGCCCGAGAGGGAAACTTTTCTTCTACATGACATGATACACCATAATCATGCACCATGATGAGGTTATTCAATCTTAGGACCCTCGAATACCCTAATCAAGCGGTCGGCGGGCTCGTTACTTAGTCATTTTCAGCCCCAGGGAAGTGCCCTGTTGGCCCGAAAATCGACTTACGCCAAGCGAATCGAAATGCGATCGCACCACAATCCTCGTGGACATAATCCACCCCTGTTCAAAGATGTTCATCGATGATATTCACCGATTTTCCTAATCAGACCGCAAACAGGTCCACTAATTAGTCGTTTTCAGCTTTGGGAAGTGCCCTGTTGGCCCACTGAGCGAATCGAAACGCGATCGCACCGTGATCCTCGTGGACATAATCCATCCTTGTTCAAAGACGGTTATCGATAATATTCACCGAATACCCTGATTATACCGCAAACAGGTCCACTACTTAGTCATTTTCAACCTTGGGAAGTGCCCTGTTTGCAAGAAAATCGACTGATGCCAAATGAAATCAACCGCGATCTCAAAGACGCCGAGGCAAAGCTGAAGTACTCAGGATATCCAACATCCGAGTTAAGCATTTACGGGGCACCGATCCCCATTATTCAGAAGAAATTGGCATATGTGGGTACCCATCGGACCCTATACTTAGCCGTTTGCAGGCATCGGAGACAGCCGATCCAGCTAATTGAATATTGAAACCCTCAAAAGATCTTGGCTTGACAAAGCCTATTTGATCCTAAACAGATCATTGGAAAATACTCAGAAGAAAGAGTGCTCTCGAAGACGAGTCGCCCAACTCCAGAAGAAATACATTTACTTTACTATACAAAGCTCCATTCATCCCGGATAAAGGTCCGATGCTAAACCTAAGGGGTTATGGTTACCACGAGAAACCACAAACAAAAGAGTTCAAACTAAGTTTGAAACATCTTGATATGGATTGCCACTATAAAAAGACAGTCGATGCCCTACCCATCGACAACGGGTCCGTCGGTTGAGTTGATGAGGCAGTTGCAGATTGCTTTCCTAAGGTCACCTGTTCAGAGTAACAGGCGCGGGCTTTAGGTTATGCTGACCAACATTTCGATGTTCGTGTATTCCAGTGGTCACCTGTTCACAGTAACAGGTGCGGGCACAGAGTTGCACCACTTGATTAAAAACCTCGTTTGGGAATGTTGCGGAGTGCTCTCCTAAGGTCACCCGTCATAACAATACGGGCACAGGCCTTGGGTTATGCCGACCAACATTCAAGGATCGTGTATTCCAGCGGTCACTTGTTCACAGTAACAGGAGTGGGCCCAGAGTTGCACCACTCGAATCCTAATAGTCTCTCAACCCAGACAATCCGAAAGAAAATGGGACATAGACATCCGGCTTGTCTAAGAAATGTGGCTTAGTCCATAACAAGAAAACAAAGGTCTATACAACCATGAACTCAAGACCATAATTCCCGGCGGATTAGTCTTTTGCCTTCCAATCAAGGGTGATCAACCGTTGATGTAATTAAAGGCTCGTGACCAGTATCACAGCCTAGAATGTAAAAGATATCAGAATCTCTAGAATAAAATTCGCCTTGCGATATCTCTCTCTTGTGTACACTTTGTGATTGCTTAAGATTGTCTATGAATGTCTCTATACTCAGAATTTCCCCCAGAATAAAGAAACATAGGAAAAAAGGACTGCTGACGAGCAGTTGATTTTTCTAAGTTCTAACAAACTGGTGACTTTGCTAGGGAATCGAAGAATACCAGAATCGCTGGTTATTTCTGAGTAAATAGACGTTCTGCGATAAATCATTTGCAAACACTAATGTGTATATGAGAAAGGCTATCGCAAGGAGAAGTGTTTGGCGCCTTCACGGGCGCCAAACTGGCGACTCTCAACGGGAGCGTTCTTCCCTTCATCTTTAAGTCAAAAGAATTTCGAAGCTTCGCCTAGCATGCATGTAGTTCGTACTTGTATGTTTATGTCTATCCACTGTCGAGCTGTATCGCGATTGGTAAGGCCGTGTCCCCTCTCTTTCCCAAGCGTGCGGAATATTCTAATGCATGTATGACTGTACAGAGAGAGAGAGAGAGAGAGAAAGATAGAGAGAGAGAAAGACAGAGAAAAAGACAGAGAAAGACAGAAAGAGAAAGACAGAGAAAGAACCAGACAAATGGCATCTACGATGATCTTCCTATCGTCTGGAGGATTCTACTTCCCCCATCTTGCGCCAACCTCTGAAGCCAGATGGCAGGTTGTGCAGAAGTGCAGGACAGTCAAGAGGACTGAGAACAAGAAAGTTATTCCAGCAGAAACAGGAATGACAGCAAGGGTACAGGGCGGAATGAAGAAACAGTGGAAGCCAGTCTACAAGAGCGAAGCCCACAACGCTAGCAGAACCACCGTGTCAGCTAGGCCAGAGTTCTCCTTCGCCGATATTGACTTCCCAGCGATACCGAAGACAGCACTGTTAACCAAGATGTCGAACCGATCCGCTGTCCAACAATCGACCGAGACGACGATGAAGACAATCCCTACTGAAGTCGCCATGATCAAGACGAGGCCGCAGCGAGCACAAGTAATGATGGTGCAGGTCACCGAAGGAGAGGTGAGTGAGCGATACCCAGAGCTGCCTCTAATCCAAGAACAGATAGATGAGATTATCCAGGTCCAAGAGGACACGGCCAGAGAGATGAGGGAGATGAAAGAAGCACTATTGGCTCTAGTTGCCCAGGGGGCAAACAGAAGCCCAGCCGTACCTACTCGACAGTCTGTGGACGAATGCCAGGGGGCAGCAGGAGAACCAGCTATCGCCGAACCATAAGCTCGCCCGAGAAATGTTGTGTTCGGACGTGTGCCGCCATTGCCATCTCAAGCCACGAGAGAAGAACTGTCTTAGACAGTTGCGGACCTGATGCGTAAGGAAAGAGAAAAGGAAAAGAGAGGAAAGTATGTATACCGGGTGCCATACTTACTCGAGGTCGACGACCTCTCATTTTCCAACAATTTCAAGCATTCGGACTTCCCCAAATTCGATGGCAGAGGATCGCCGGAGGAACACATGGCTCAATTCATGACAATGATGGGCAACCTGTCGACAATTCCCCAGTACAGTCTCAGATTGTTCGTCTCGACGTTCACAAGCAAGGCATTCCAGTGGTACATGTCGCTGCCTGTAGGGTCAGTCAAGTCCTGGGAGCAGATGCAGGACCTGTTCATCTCCAAATTCTTCTCTACCGAGCGAGAAGTCTCGCTGACAGATTTAGCCTTAGTTCATCAGAGGCAAGGGAGTCAGTCGAGAAGTTCATCGACAGATGGGGGACTATAGCAGCACAGTGCCGAGAACTACCCAGCGAATCTGAGCAGGTCAAGATGTGCATGTAGGCCATGGATGCGATGATTTCATTTGGCCTATCTGGACACAATTTCTCGACGTTTCGAGACCTAGCTACGAAAGCCCACCTCGTGGAAGGAACCGCGTTCAGAACGCAGTTCAAGGTAAAGAAGCCCAGGAGAGAAGCCGGAAGGATAATAACATCTAACTATGTTAACAAAGGAAAGGGTTCGAATGACAGGAAATGTCCGAACACTGAGCGTAGAGTCGAGGCCAGGCCAGTGACCGTGACTCAAGACAAAGGCAAGAGTTTTCAGAGGCTGCGACATCTTACGGTAGAAGAGCGTAATCGAGCAAATGGACCTTATACCTTCGACATGAAAGATCTAGTTCCGATCATGGAACAACTGGTAGAAGAAAGGTTGATAAGACTGCCAGAATGCACACGCCCGGAGGAAGCGAAGATGGTCGATCACCCCAGCTACTGCAGGTATCATCGCGTGACTAGCCACAAGACTGAAGACTGCTTTGTCCTAAAAGGCAAGATCCAGCGGATGATCAATGATGACACCATCAATATAAAGGCAGAAGAAGCGAGTTGGAACACTGCGACAGTGGTGTCTGCCCTCCCTGTACCAGTCCAAATTCGAACGGCGAATCCGTTCCCAGAACTGGAAGAGCCATGGACACTTGTGAGGAGCAAGAAGAGGCTAGAGAACAAAAGAAGACTCTTGGAGAAAGAGAGGAAGATGAAGAACAGAATGGGAAGAAGAAATGGTGGATAGGAACAGCCACATGCACAACCCGTTCAGTGCGCCATGGTCTCAGTGGTCGCTCAACCAGGGGCCAATGACAAGGAGCAAGTCTTAGAGAGAGGAGAAGTCAATGTAGTGGCTCTGCGGTCCGGAAAGCAGGTCGTGCAGAGAGAATTTACGAGGCGACCAGACCCTAGAAGTACGAATGTGGTCATAGGTGAGCCATCAAGGACACCTTGAGAAAAAGAACCGACATAAGTAGTCAACGAGCTAGCAGTTGACCAGTGAGATCACGATCGAGATAAGGCACCAGTGATTTATGATGTGGTGTCTCATCTGAAGAAGGTCCCGGCTCGACTCAACATCTACGATGCCCTGTGCCATTCAAAGAAATATCGAGAAATGTTGCTCAATGCATTGCTCGATCAAGAAGCTCTTGAGGTCATGATAGCAGATATCAAGTCAGAGTTGGAAGAAATGAAGATAACAGGAATTGAGGATCGAACCACAGAACAGGTCATGCAGATCGACCGATCGTCCATGATCACATTCTCTGAAGAAGACAGAATGATCAGCTTGACAGACCACAACCGTCCGTTGATGGTGACAGGTCTCATCCAAGACATAGAGGTCCGAAGATGCATGCTGGATGACAGGTCCGTTATGAATATTATGTCTCTGAAGACATTGCAGCAGTTGGGTTTCAGATAGACAACACTTCGCCCAAGCGCCATGGTTATCCAAGGGTTCAATCAGGACGGCCAGCGTGTCCTAGGGTCCATTACTATCATGCTGGAAATAGAAGAATTGAGCATTAGAGTCACCTATCAGGTAATCGATGCGATGACGACATACAATATCTTGTTGGGATGACCGTGGCTTCATCAATACGGTATCATTCCCTCGACATACCATCAATGCTTCAAGTACAATAGGGATGGCGTCTAGTATAAAGTGGCGGCAGACCCAAGGCCATACTCCATCACTGAATCCTTCCTAGCAGATGCGCAATACTATCAGGAGAGCGATGGAACTGAGACAGCCAGAAAAGCCAATGAACCGACAGAGGTGGCACAGGGGGCAGAATACCAGGGTGAGAATCCAAGACAAGTGAATGAAGCTCCGCGAGTGGTCGCTGAAGCGACAAGGGCTCACGGAGGAAATCCATTGCAAAGGAAGAAGTTTTACCTGATCCCGAAGCACCTCCGGAAGGAAGGGAAGTCAGTGCTGAAGTAGATGAAAAGCCAACAGATGAGCGTGTTACAGTCCAGCTTCAATATGCCAGTACCAAAGGTTGAGAGGATTCGTCCCTTCCCTAAAGCTCCGAGCTAGTTCTGTGTACCGCCGACAATGGGAGCCAGGCATGAGATAAGGTTTCAGGTTGGACTTCGCAACCCGTTGCAGATCGAAGAGAACGCAAAGAGAACGCCGGTAGAGACACCGTCCATTGAAGAAGAGAGATATAGCAAGGCCAGTAGAAACATCATGAGAAATATGGGGTTCATTTGTTCAGAACCGCCAGCTCGGAAAGGCATGCTAGCACCCTTCGAAGTAAAGACGAAGGTATACAAAGGAAAAGAAGCCCTGGGGGCTGGACGTGAGATCAGGCATATTAACATGGTGACGATTAGTCTCGTGGAAGAGGTGAGGCCCGCTGGACCGAATGAAGTCATACAGCCGAGTGCCGCGCCAGAGCAGATCGAAGATGGGGGTCAGCCCACTATAGATGAGCTACAAGAAGTCAATCTGGGGCCACCGAAGAGCCAAGGAATACTTATATCAGTAAGAATATTCCAGAAGAAGAGAGGGAGAGTTACATTCAACTCCTGAAAGAGAACAGAGACGTGTTCACATGGACCTATTCTAAAATGCCAGGACTGAACCAGGCAATAGCGATGCACAGGTTGAATATTGCGAAGGAGAAGAGGTCAGTCAAACAGCCATAGAGGCGCTTCCATCCTGACATCGTCCCGAAGATAGAAGAAGAGGTGAAGAAGCTGCTTCAGGCCGGGTTTATCAGGGAAGTTCAATATCCCAAATGGATCTCGAACATAGTACCTGTGAAGAAGAAGAGTGGCCAAATTCGGGTGTGTGTTGATTTTCGCAACTTGAATGAGGCTTGTCCTAAAGATGACTTTCCTCTACCCATCCCGGAACTCCTGATTGACAGCACGTCAGTATATACGACGATGTCCTTTATGGATGGCTACTCAGGGTATAATCAGATCCGAATGGCTCCAGATGACGAAGAGTCCACTGCCTTTCGCACGTCTCTCGGGATATTCTGTTATCGGGTGATGCCGTTCGGGCTGAAGAACATAAGCGCCACGTATCAGAGAGCGATGCAGGTAATCTTCCAAGACATGATGCACAAGCATGTGGAATGCTACGTCGATGACCTGGTAGTGAGGTTTGACGGCACATCAGCAGCATCGCGAACATTTGAAGTTAGTATTTCAGAGGTTGAGGGAGAAGAGCCTTCGCATGAACCCGTTGAAGTGCGCCTTTAGGGTGTCCTTCGAAAAATTCCTTGGCTTTGTGATAAGGCATCAGGGAATCAAAATTGACCCCGTAAAGATCAATGCGATTCGAGAAATGCTTCCTCCAAAGAACTTGAAAGAGCTGAAGAGCTTCCAAGGGAGAGTCGCTTACTTGCGGTGGTTCATCTCAAACTTGTCAGGTCGCTGCCAGCCTTTCTCTCGGCTGAACAAGAAAGACGTCCGCTTTGAGTGGGATGAAGCATGCCAGAAAGCCTTCGATTCCCTTAAAGATGTTATTCAGGAAAGCTCCAGTTCTCGCAGCGCCAATCGAGGGAAAGCCTCTAATACTATATGTAGCAGTGGGAGAGAACTCACTGGGGGCACTGCTCGCCCAGAAGAATGAAGAAGGAAAGGAGAATGCTCTGTACTACCTGAGCCGCATGCTCGTCGGCGCTGAGTTTAATTACTCACCGATTGAGAAGATATGTCTGGCCTTAATATTTGTTGTGAAGAAGCTGAGGCATTACTGCTTGTCATACCAGATTACATTGATCTCCAGAGTAGATCCTATCAAGTTCCTGATGAACCGAACTATGTTGTCCAGGCGATTAGCCAAATGGGCCCTACTGCTATCCGAGTTCGACATTACGTACCTGCCATCTCGAGCTGTTAAAGGGCAAGCGATAGCCAATTTTTTGGCAGCCCACCCGATACCAGATAACATGGAAATGGAATGTGATCTTCCTGACGACCAAGCCACGATGGTAAGGGTCACGAGGCAGTGGCGGATGTATTTCAACGGAGCCTCTAGAGCTGCAGGATCAGGGGCCGGTGTGATCTTCATCAGTCCTCAAGGCGACTTACTGCCCTACTCATTCACAATAGTGCCGTCGTGCACAAACAACGAGGCAGAGTATCAGGCCCTCATGATTGGGTTACAGTTGGCACGAGACATGCAAATCCGATCACTATAGGTATACGGTGATTCTCGGTTAATTGTGAGACAGCTTATGAAGGAATATGAAGTCCGCAAGCCAGAGCTGTCATCTCTTTGCCATCAGGCCCGAGCCCTATTTGATCATTTCCGGGACAGTACAGTGTTGCACGTCCCAAGAGCTAAAAATTCTCAAGCAGATGCATTGGTTAACTTGGACGCGGCTCTCGCGCACCCAGGGGGCAGCCCACTTCAAGTTACCATAGAAGAAAGGAGGATACTGCCATCCCTCACAGCGGCCGAGAATGTCACGAGTGCAAGCCCCGTACATTACTTTGAGATCACAGAAGAAGAAGATTGGAGAAGACCATTCTCTGATTACTTGAAGTATGGGTTCTTACCCGAGGATCTGCAAATGCGCACTCAAGTCAGAAGGCGTGCCAGCTCGTTCGTCCTCTTAGAAGAAGTACTATATCGACGCTCCAGCGATGGAACGCTGTCAAGATGCCTGGCCCGAGAAGAAGTTCATGATACGCTAAGAGAGGCGCACGGAGGAGAATGTGGTGCCCATCAAGGCGGTTGGAGCCTGCATCATCGAGTGCGGCACATTGGCTATTATTGGCCCACCATGGTGAAAGCGCAATTGACTACGTCAGGAAATGCCATCATTGTCAGATACATGCTGACATCATACATATACCTCCAGAAGAATTGCATCAGTCAGTGATGTCTTGGCCTTTTACGACCTGGGGTATGGATGTGATAGGCCCCATTAGCCCCTCTTCCTCTCAAGGGCACCGGTACATACTGACGGCAACAGATTATTTCTCTAAGTGAGCTGAGGCTGTGGCCCTGAAGAACATGAAAGCTAAACAAGTGGAGGGTTTCATCCAGAATGCCATCATCTACCGACACGGTATTCCCAATCGGATCGTCACGGATAACTGGCACGCCCTTTCGAAATGCTATGATCGACAAGCTGTGTGCCAAGTTTAAGATCAAGCATTGCTACTCAACGCCCTATTATCCTCCTGCAAACGGACTTGTTGAGGCATTCAACAAAACCATTGTGAAGATTTTGAAGAAAACGGTGGCAGAGAATAAGAAAGACTGGGACAAACAGTTGCCTAAAGCGCTCTGGGCATATCGTACTACACACCGCACAACAACGCGGGCTACTCCCTATTCACTAGTATACGGCACGGAGGCCATCGTCCAGATGGAAGTTCAGGTCGAGTCCCTGCGAGTTGCACTTCAGAACTCCCTGACAGATAAGCGAAATGCTGAGCTTAGGATGGTCGAGCTCGATGCCTTGGATGAGAAGAGGCTCGCGGCACAACAACGACTAGAGATGTACCAGAAGCATATCTCAACGGCATATGACAATTGAGTCAGGGGTAGATCCTTCAAGAAGGGTGACTTGGTACTCGTAATGAAGCGACCGACAGCCACGCACACTACAAAGAGCAAGTTTGACCCTAAGTGGGACCCGATATGCATCATAGAAGAAGTTTACTCCAACGGGGCCTACTGTTTAGTGAATTTCGACGGTGGAGGAGCCAGGTTTTTCAATTAATGGCCAGTTTCTGAAGAAATATTACCCTTAACGGTTAACCTGTTACTTGCTTTTTACATAAATATGAGAAATGTAAACTCCCCAAGAGAGGGAATGTAATAAGTAAGGATAGAAATGGAGAATGAAATGGAGTAGAATACATTAGATAAGCTTGTAGTTACAAAAGCTAATCAGTTGCTCCGTATTCTTGTAGGTCTTCCTTGCCCTTGCTATGGAGAAGTAACCAAGAAAGACCATTCGTCTACGATACGAGCATATCCTGAGCTTAGAAATCCAGGACACTCCCAAAATCGACGACAAAGGGAAGTATTACTCTTTTCATTTCATTCTACATTCGTCACTTATTAGAATTGTGATGACTATTATTATTGTTGCAAACCATTCTAACACACATTACACAAACATAACACGATAGAAAAAGTAATTGCTATTGTCATTTCATTTAACAAAAGTTTGGTTGACATCTTTTCGACGCCGTATACATGAATGGTCAAAAGGTAAGTATCTCTTACACCAATTACAAAAATTTCTAAAGGTAAGATCCTATGATCATTTCTATACATTTGAAGTCAAGAAAGAGAGAATCGGGAGTGAAAGATTAAAGCTTCTCCAAACATCCCGATATCAGCCTGATCACGGCCACCCTGGCAGTTTTCATCGTTGACTTTACTGCAGATAACACCTCCGCAGGATCAGGAACATGTTGAAGTTCAGCAGTCAAATCTTCCAACTGCTTGCCGCTGCTTCACCCTCACTTTCGAGCCACGTGACCGCTATCTGGCCTTGAGCAACTACTGACTCGAGACGAGCAGCTTTGAAGCTCACGACGATCTTCTCCGCCTGCAGACGCTTAATCTTAGCGTCGATTTCAGCTAGACGACCCAAGCACCCTTCATACTGAATTCTGTTATTTTGTAGGGATTCTCGTGCGTTTGCCATTGAATGCTCATGGCGTTCCACTGCAGGTCCCAAAGACTCCGCAATCCTCCGCTTCTCCTCAATAGCAGGATTGGGCTCGATGTGTTCGGCAGCCTGCTACGTTTGCGAGGGAGCTTTCGAACGCAGAGATGATCGAAAACCACGAGCGCATCAGACCCAACTACTCCGACACAAGCTTCCAGCGCTTTAATGCCAGCGCCCAGCATATGCCATTCTCGTGGATCAACCAATGCCTTCACGAGGCTAGACAGCAAACCCTTCAGCACGCTCTAACCAAAACAATCTAAATGTTCAAATGCAGGAATGTTCGGCATCATAGTAATGGCGACGTCAGAATCGACGACAGCTGTAAGGAAAATATGCAAGACAAACAAATGATGTGTTAGCAAAAATGAAAGCAGAAACCACAAGTCATAATCTAATGTAAAGTGTGAAGGAGTCGTACCAAGAATGGTAGGAAGATCAACAGCAGGCTCCGAAAGTCCCACAATGCATGTCCTAGATTCGACAACTGTTTCCAAAGCTTCGCCCGGCAGTTCAATAGTCACAACCGGAGACGATACAACGGAAGCGGCAGAGGCAAGTATCGACTTAATAAGATCTGTAGAAATAAGATAATAATAACAAAATATGGTTAGTATGATTATGCATGAATCAAAGAAGAAAAGTACAAAGCAGAACCACAATCGCATTTCTTACCTTGTGCTTGCGGAATGTCGGGTCCGACTTTGACTGTCACAAAGTGTGACGTATCCACGACCTCTAACTCAACAGGACAGTCTACTTGCAATGAACAGCCTGATGAAAGGACCGAAGAAGGATCGACGTTCCCCTCACGTATCTCAAGCTCAGGAACGGATTCCTCGGCATTATCTGCACGAACGGGCAAACAAGGATGAACATCCATCGGTAACCCCATAGTCGGTGTCGTAACAGCCTGAGAAACAAAGACTAAGGGCTCGGAAGAAGGCTGGACCCTGACATTGTCGTAGAGTTGTGCTTCGATCGTTGCTATGGCAACATCGTCAAGATCACCTGCACCTCCATATTGGCATCATTATCATAATAGTTCGCGAGGGAATCATCGTTGCTGTGATCATTGGCACGATCCACTTCCCAGTCACTGCCAGAATAATCTACAGGTTCATCTTCACGCTGCGACCCCGAATCATCGAGGCATACCACTCCCTGACCATCACCGACTTCAGAACCGCCTTCGGCATTGTCCCCCTCGACATCTGCAGGCTCGAACTCACCTCCGTCACGATTAGCGACAATCATATCTTCTTCGTTTGCAATCTCCTCTGTAGCACCAGACTGAAGCTCACCTTCTTCGTGACTATCGACAACAGTCGCACCTGCCACTACCTCTGGAGGATTGATCTGCAATGACGGATCCAAACTCCCCAACTTCTTGATATGTAACATTTCTGCCTTTCTTAAGTTTTTCTCATGTGCTGAAGGGCAAACTATTGGTGTGAGTTTTATCTTGACTCTCAACTGATCTCTCGCGTGACCCGGTGGAAGATCGTCAATGAAATCATCAGAAGGCTCTAACTCCTGCCATGCCTTCCATAGGCTCACCCTCTTCGACAGACGGAGGAGCAGTCTTTGCCGGAGGACGCGAAGATCCGACCTCTTGCTGACGCCTCTGTATAGGGACCCCAAAGCAATACCATCCGTCCAACGCTCCATCTTCTTTCCTACAAGTGATCGGCACGTTCAAGGAAGTCAAATGGCTGGTACCAGGAACTCCGACGGCCTCACGCTGCTCACGAAGATAACCAAGACCATCCTCAGGAACATCAGTCAACCTCGGAGGAGAGAGATAGAGAGGGAAATCGACAGGCTTGGCATCCCGGATGCACATGTACTGATGCCCCCACCATCTCATCCAACCATAAGAAGTCACGGGACGTCGACTACTGCCAGTCAACACGAACCTCACACCAGTCCGCATTAACAAAAGCTGGTCCCACATCCACTCCCAATGGACAGGACCCGTGCCATATGCTCGTTCTATCCTCGTCACGCTTGGAAGAGTCGACGGAACACCTTGATCGTAGCCGAACTATCTGGCGAACCTGGTCGGATAATAAGGCTCGCGCCAGAACTCCATGCCTTCGCGGAATGGGAGAGAGGCGGTCCGGATCGATATCAGGAATTCTCTGTCAGAAGAGTCAACCGAATCCTCATCATCGACGACTTCGATATCTTCATCAGCAATGGAAGCGGGAAAATGGTAGAAGTCAACTTCATTCTCACTGCAGATCCTTGAAGACACCCATTCTGGCGTCTTAAGCACCATCTTAGCCTTCATGAATCTGATAAGAGGCGCTCGGTCCGGAAAGAAATAGGCGTGAGGCTTCATGCCATATACCCATGGAAAATAAACGCCTAGCCAGCCGCAGAAATAATGTCACGGGCAATAGGCAGCATCCATTCCATCAGCAGGTTTGTCCGGATTACTGGCAACATAACCAAACGCCCTATAGATGCTGCAGAGTACAGGTGGCGCTATAGAAAGACGTTGACCACTGGTAAGGGCACCCGCCATGACGAAACAAGAAACCCTGACGCCATCAGCACTCTTCGAGCTGGGAAGCGTGACTGCGGACAACCAGTAGGCGAGGAAGCCTGCTATCTCGCAAGTGGGAGACAATATGTTCGGGCAAGGAAATTTTCGTTGGAACCAGTTGCCGTAAGGACCATATTCTTTTAACATCAACCTTATATTTCTCGTAGTCGATTTTGAAAGAGAGAAAGGAGAGAGAACTTCACATAAGAAGCTACACAAAAGGAAAGAGCATACATGATAAGAAGAAAGAAAGAGATGTCTCGTGAAGACTTACTTCAAGCTGTGGCTGAAGTAGACTGACCAATCTTCATAGTGTATCTTTGTAATGCAGTCGAACTGTTGCAATTCATGGAATAACTCCAAACACGCCTTGGAATGATAGGCCTTCAGATCACCTTCGCGTCTGAAGCTAGACAATTCTTCATCAGAGGGGATATATTCGTGATAATACCCGCCGCGTAAGGGCAAGCCCGCCATCACCTTAAGATCCCAGAGGGTTGTACTCAATGTTGGAGCTGGAAAATGGAATGTGACAACATTTCCCTGAAAATGGTGTTTTGTCACTCTGGGGTTCTGAGTAATAGAAACATTCATAGATAATCACAAGCATTCACAAAAGTACACAAGAAGAGATATCGCAAGGCGAATTTTATTCCAAAGATTCTGAGATCTTTTACATTCCAAGCTGTGATACCGATCACGAGCCTTTAATTACATCAATGGATGATCACCCTTGACTAAAAGCCAAAAGTAAATGAATGCATGCATCATAGATAAGTTAAATAAAGCATTAAGAGAGCATGAATGTAAATGAAACAAATCACAAACAACCTAAAGATTTTTACGTGGAAACCCTTGCGGGAGAAAACCACCGGCACAAAGCGACAAGATTCCACTATGAATGTAGATATACAATAGATGGAATGTTAGAAAGAAAGCATGGATAGATTGAGCAAGTAATTTAAATAGTCAGGGATTATGGTCTTGAGTTCATGGTCGTATAGACCTATTTGTTTTGTTATGTACTGAACCATCTTTCTATTAGTCAGATGTCTATGTCCCATGTTTTGGTCGGAGATCCGGGCAGAGACTGTCAGAGTTTTTACTGAGAGGGTACGACTCTGGGTCTGCAGCTGTCATGTGTGGACAGGCGACCTCGGGAAGACCGGTCCGCAGTTGTGTGTACTTGAGCAGCCTAACTGATGGATGCCGTTTGGATGGGTAGGGCATCGAATGTTGTGTTGTGGCAGTTCATAGCAATTGCTTTGTAGAGAATCTAAACTCTTTGATATGGTTTATCGTGATAACCGTAGTCCCGTTTGTTTAGCTTTCGACCCAAATCGGGTCACATCTTTACAGTAGATATAAATGATGACATATTTGCATAGTTCTGGATGCTGGCGGCTTCTTTTCGAGAAGTCATTTCATTCAACGCGTCGAATCAGGTCGAGCCTCGAAGATGCGCGATTCTGCTCAGTTTAGGGACCCCGGTACAGTCCGTTTGAACATTCCATTACGTCCGGAATGTTTGAAATACCCAAAATAGGCTCAAACGGAACTTGAAAACACTTAAAATTGAGTCCGGGGCACCCGTAAATATGTTCTGTAATTGGCTAATTTTTTGGGTGCGTGGGACTTAATTTTTGGGTGCGTGGGTTCCAACGCACCTATAAATTGAAGTTTTGAATTTTTGATAAATTTAGGGGTTCGTGGGGCATTTTTCGAGTGCGTGGGACCGAATTTGCAAATCTGAGTTTCGTTGAATTTATGGAAGCATGGGACCCGAATTTATGGACGCGTGGGCCATTTTTCGGGTGCGTGGGACACCAATATACAGATCTAAATTACATCGATTTATGGATGCGTGGGACCGAATTTATGGATGCGTGGGCCATTTTTCGGGTGCGTGGGACCATTTTATGGGTGCGTGCCCACACTTATTGATTTTCAGGATTCAGACCTGTGGTGGAGTATCGGTGATCGGAAGGAGTTCCGACGAGGGTTTTCGGCGATCGAAAAAGTATTCCGGCGAGGGTTTCCGGTGAGAATTTCGAATTCCCAGAGGATGACAGTTCTCTCTTTCTCTGAATCGTCCAAATGACTCGGTGGACGGGGTATTTATAGCAGAAGATGTCAGATTTTCGCCAATGAGGGGCTGCCATGTGCCACGCACCCCTAAAATACCCTCCATGCACCTAAAAATTGGTGTGCGGAGGTCCGACGCACTTAGAAATGATTTCTGAAAATATCTGATTTTTTGGGTGCGTGGGACTTAATTTACAGGTGCATGGGACTCAACGCACCTTTAAATTAAATGCCTGATTTTTTTATCGAATTAATGGATGCGTGGGGCATTTTTCGGGTGCGTGGGAATCCGAAATGCCTTTAAAATGATGGATATCAAATGAGTCGAATTTAAGGGTGTGTGGACCCATTTTATAGGGTGCGTGGGGCACCAAAATACCTTTAAACGAGAATCCTGAAATGAGTTGAATTTAAGGGTGCGTGGACCCATTGTTGGGGTGTGTGGGACTTCACGCAACCCTTAAATCAATTTCAATTTTTTGCTAATTTTTCGGGTGCATGGGTACCCGAATTTATGGGTGTGTGGCACGTAAATGTGAACACCACCATTTGGGTTTTGAATTTTGACTCGTTTGTGGGGCCCGTTTGATCGTGAAATCGCATGCACTGTCCATCATAAATCACAAAGAAGTTATGGGTCCGATTCCGGATGGTTCTGATCACGGTGATTCGCGGGGCCCGCTGGAGATTTCAGCCAAAATTGGCTAAGGAAATTTTTATAAATCTCCATTTTGCGTGCATCAGAAGGTGTTTCGTGTGATTCTTTTGGAGGTATATGGCTGTTTTGCTTGTTTTAAGGGCCCCTACCTTTTGGGACCCCAACAGATGCCCCTCCGATGCGTTATGATGGATATATGATTGTTCAGTGTGACGTATTGGACCGTTGGGTCCCTACTATAAATATAGAAGATGGCCATTCTCGTTATTTCATCATTTCTCATTGGATTTTCCAGGCCCTTCCCACGCACCTTTTTATTCACCAACGCACCCAAAAATTACCTCCAACGCACTTTTTAATTTCGCACGCACCCTTTCATTCAAGGTCAAATGATTTTTCGGGTGCGTGGAGGCTCACGCACCCAGGAATTCGAACTTCGAATTTTGAATATTTTAGGGGTGCGTGGGGTATCACGCACCTAGGAAATTTTGAACTTTGGGGGAATTTTTAGATTTTGGGGTGCGTGGGGGCCCACGCACCCTTCGTCGAAACATATGGAGGGTTTTGGCCCCTTCACGCACCCAAAAATTGGGTTTTGACCGGTTTTAAGGGTGCGTGAGGTCGCATGCACCCCTCGTCAGATTTATCTGAGGGTTTTTTCCTCTACGCACCCAAAAATTGGATTTTGACCAGTTTTAAGGGTGCGTGGGGTCGCACGCACCCCTCGTCGGATTTATCGGAGGGTTTTTTCCTCTACGCACCCAAAAATTGGGTTTTGACCGGTTTTAATGGTGGACTTGGCGAAAATTTTAGCGCGTTTCGAGGTGCGTGGGGGCTCACGCACCCTGAAATTGAGCTCTCGGTGGATTGGGGAATTTTGGGGTGCGTGGGACCTTACGCACCCAGAAATTGGACTGTATTTTGGGGTCCGTGAAGCCTCTTGCACCCAGATCATAGGACTTGTGGTTTTTTTGAGGATTTGTGAAATCCCGTCTCATGGTTCTTGTTGTACTAGATTTCTAAAGGGTATGAGCCCCTATACCTTCATCTCGCTTTTGCGTGTATGTGACAGTTATTTTGAGGAGGTGTAGGGTCTCGTACACTTAAAAGATGTCTAGATCATGTTGGGTTAAAGGTGTAATTCTAGTGATTAATTTGAGTGATGTTTTTAGTGTACCTTTACATGCCTCTTTTTTTACTTTAGACAATGTGGATGTCTTTATGCCCTTTCTCTCTTTCCTCCTTTTGTTAAGTTGCTATGGTTCTCAGATCGGGTTGTTAGCCTTGTTTTCCAGCAGACAATGGTCATAACTCGTGCTTCCTTGCGTGCGGCCAAAGATTGTCTACGGTGGCTTCTTGGCTCCCTGGATCATCCTGAGGCTTGGTCATCTCTCACCGCTCAGCATGATGAGGTGGCTGAGGCTCTGACCCGGCTAGGCGCAGACTCTTGCCCCGTTCTGAAGGCTATCCGGAATGTCTCCCTCATGGCCTCCATTTCTAGCGAGCATAAGGAAGTTATCCTTAACTCCATCTGTGATTCTTCTTTTCCAGAAGAGTTGAAGCGGCGGAGGCCCCTTTGGCTGCTTCTTTCCTGGCCCTATTGAGCCGGCTTCACTCCTTAAAGAAGGAGAAAAGGAAGAATAATCGATTCCTTGCTTGGGCTCTCCCGCTGGCGGAGGCCGAGTTTCCAGACCATCGCGCCAGAATCTGGAGAATGGTCAGGGAGGCCTTGAGGGAACATGACAGACTCGCGATCGACATCTCCATCGTGAGGAACTGGACCACCTCCGAACACTTGAACTTCGATTTCATGTAGCAATGCATCTCCTACTTAATGGACCTGATTTCTAAGGAAGCCTGGGTCCAGGTGAAGGTGGATGAGTTGAGGCTCGGATTCTTCCGCTGCCGCAGGACTGAGATCCTTTTTCTGACCATGGGGAGAGGGCCCCACAATTTTGTGTCATCTTATGACAGGCGTTAACTTTGAACACTTAAACAATTGATATACCAATCCAAACATTTTGGAATTGTTTTCATAGTCGATGGATGACGATTATATCACTTTCTTTCTTCTTCTGTCCTCTCTTGTTTGTATATGTGATGATGATGTCATGGTTGTGAATGTTGTCGCATTATTTCCTTCTCTGCTGGTCTGGGTGTGTTTTACTGAGGTCTTGATTGACGCTTGCATTTTCTCTTACCTGCTGCTTTGTATCCCTTTGGATTTTGCGAAGGTCGATTTTTTTTCTACGCGTATTTCCTTTTCTTTGCTCTAAGCTATATCAAGCTTCTTGCATGCCGTTACTGATCGTAATGGCCAGTGATCCCTCGCAAGTTGGGCCTTCAGGTCAACCACTGACTCCATCAAAGCATAAACAGGGCAGGTCCACAGAGGGTCAATCGTCCGTCTGATCAGAATCCTCAATGGTTAATGCCTCCAGAAACCTTCAACTTTTATGAACGCATCCTAACGCTGTCCAAGGATATGCAGAAGAAAATCCTTTGCGGCAAGGTCGTGCCACCTCCTCCGGATAGGGGTACATAAGAGCAATGGGATCTTGGTACGCTCCCCTACGTGGTTTTCAATCGGACGGGATCGTAGGATCTGAAGATGGTGAAGCGAGCCCGACCGTACCTGCTCAGCTTATCAGGCGCGGTCATCCGAAAAGGGCTGGGAAGGGTGCCAAGCAAGTATATTTAGAAAATTAGGCCAAATCCAAGTCTGACAAGATGAGGATCACTTGGTCTACGGTCAAGTTGGTGACGGTGATGATGGTAATAATGGGATTGATGGAGGTGTTAATGCCGAAGGTAATGATGTTGATGGTGATGATGGTGCTGATGGAGATGGTGATGATGGTAATAATGGGGATGATGGAGGTGCTAATGCCGAAGGTAATGATGTTGATGGTGGTGACGGTGATGATGGTGCTGATGGAGATGGTGCAGATGATGGTGATGATGGTGCTGATGGAGATGGTGAAGATGATGGTGATGATGGTGCTGATGGAGATGGTGAAGATGGTGCTGATGGAGATGGTGAAGATGATGGTGATGATGGTGCTGATGGAGATGGTGAAGATGGTGCTGATGGAGATGGTGAAGATGATGGTGATGATGATGAAGGTGGTTCAGCAGGGATTGTATCGACAAGTGGTCAAAGGGGCCAAGGGAATTTTCCTAGATGTCCTAGTCTTGGGGACAGTGGTAATAAGGTGTTGTCTGAACGAGCCGGCCCCCGAGTGAGAACTGCCTCTAGTCTTCCTGTTACTTGAGGGGGTAAGAAGATCAAGGAGATGTGGAAATTACACAGGGCTGAGCGTTAATGAAAACGACTCTCCAAGGATACAGGCGACGCTCCAACTGTCAACACAGATGAGGTCAGGGAAGAAGGTGAATCAAGCTCTTAGGCCAACATAAGTGAAGACTGCCACACCCGGGAGAGCAATGATAATGAGCCAATATATGAGATGTCTGTCCCTGAGGAGGACACTGGAGCCGTCTTTATGGATCTGGATGATGATGCACCGGCTGAATCTGTTCTTCCTCCTAATCCTCATATTGAGTTAAACGTGTCGGAGCCTATCATCGGAGCACCTTCCACTGCTGAGCCACCATCGACTGAACCTATTGTGGAGGCTCCTCCTTCTGTTGAGCCACTGTCAACTGACCTTGTCAGTCAATGTATCTCCTGCTGTCGTGCCATCATCAGCCGAGCTCGTCGCTGAAGTTCCTCCCATCGTTAAGCCAACGTTTAATGCCAATATTCTCGAGGTCGTGGTGCTATCTTCTCCAGAATTACTTGAACCATTGATCGAGAGAATAACTGGACCTGCCCTAGTATCGCCTGCGTTCGCTGCCTCATCGAGTGGCTCCTATTGTTGGTGTTCCCGAAGTCATTGGTGTATCATCCGTTTTTGCTATTTTGTTTGTTTCCTTTCTGATGGTGGTTTCCTTGTACTGACATTTATCGCTTATTTTGTCAGCAGCAGTTCCGATTCGTGCCCCTACCCCTGTTGTTTTGCCTGAAGCACTCATTTCTTCTCTTCGAGGCTTATTGAAGATAAAGGAGAATCTTTTGAAGAGTCTTCTGACAAATATCGCCGATTCTCTGAAGAACGAAGACGAATGGTGTATTTTGGATGAAGGGCTACAAGCACTTGAACACAATGCTATATGGCTCAGGATTGACGTCTCCTCGATGGTCAGTCACGTGGTCCGGTTCAAGGAAGGGATGGCTCGTGTCATTTATACAAAGCATCTCAGGCCTGATCCTTCTATTAAGGAGAAGCATGGCCAGTTGCAGTCCCTTCTTCCGAAGTTAGAACTTCACAGGGCAGACGTAGCCACGGCGAGGCAAAACTTAACTTTTTCAAGTTTAGTAGTCAGAAAGCTTGCTTGCAGTCGTCTATTGATCAATATGAAGCGAAGCGTAACGATGTAGAGGCCCATATTACAGAACTGCAGCAGTTTCTTCAGAACGCTCCCAACCCTGCATAAGTTTTAGCTGAAGCAGAGGCGGCACAAAGGGATATCCAAAATTCTGCAATTGATATGTTAGAACAATGTATGAAAATTTTAGATGGAACTGTAATAGTCTCTATTTGTAACTTAAAATATGTTGTAATGGATATTGTAATGATATGTATACCATTCACATGATTTTTATTATGTTAGTCACAAATAAAGTGATAAGTGAATCAGGAGATGTGATAAATGGATTGAAAGAGGATAAGTATTTGGCAAGATTACTTCCCTTTTGACTTTCCCGATCTTCGTTTGCATGTCGTTACTTTGGTGAATATATAAGCTTGTTGTGCTTCATGCTTATCTTCAAGAATCCAAAAATGTATCTTTAAGTCTGACATAACTTGACGACATAAGATTCAATCTATACTCACGACATGGAGATTATATCGGGACTTGATGAAGAAATCTCCTTGCTTTAGGAATCCATATCGAAGGCCAGCTAATCATAATCTTCAAATGCATGCTCTCATTGTAAAACAATTCATAGGAGAAAGTCGAAGATATTCTGATGCGAAATAAGATATAATAGAATGTCCGAACCATCTTTGTATGAAACCGTATACCAAGCATGCAAGGGAATAGCATCATATACCAAGATTCAAATTTATAAAGATACTTTAATGAACACTTCTCTACTTTAGGAATCCGTATTGAAGGTCAGTTGATCATAATCTTCAATCGCATGCTTTTGTTGTGAAACCATTCATAAGAGAGAGCCGAAGATGTTCTGAGGTAAAATGCAGTAGAATGCCCTAACCATCTTCATATGAAGCTATATACATATAAGATATCATTAACTCTGAATCACCCCATATAGAGTAAAAGAAGGCCATAACGATAGTAAGAAAACCCCTGATGGAGTAATGATATGAAGTGTTGGATCTTATGTAGGTCTTCCATATAACGAGCTTCTCTAGTCCTGACTAAACCGATTCAAAATTCTGAATGATTGTGGTCGACGATTATGATCTTCAGCCTTGGATTTAGAACTGTATTGGTTCAGTTTAGACCCATAGCCTAGGGTATCTTAGAATTGTATTGGCTGGTTTATACCAGAAGCCTGGGGTATTTTAGAATTGTATTGGCTGGTTTATACCCGAAGCCTGGGGTATTTTAGAATTGTATTGGCTGGTTTATACCTAAAGCCTAGGGTATTTTAGAATTGTATTGGCTGGTTTATACTCGAAGCCTGGGTATTTTAGAATTGTATTGGTTCAGTTTATCCTCGTAAACTGGAGGCTGTATGGTTCAGTTTATCGTCGTATCTTGGAGGCTGTGGCAATTACGGCACTTATGAAAAGCCTTTTGGAGTTTGTCTTTTCACTTCCCCTCTGATTACGGTACCTGTTGTCAAGGAAAGCCACGCTGACATTTCATATTTTATAGATGCAATGGTACAACGTAAGTGGATGCATAAATGTATAGAAAATGTAGTGCATGAATAAAATGGGTGTATGCATGAACGCGTGTACACCCCTACCTCCCTTCTAGCTTTCTGCAACTATTCGTAAGCGTTCATGATTTTTCGAGTTTAGGAGACGAAGTCCCTGGGCAAGTGTTTTCTTGAGTTGTGTCTGCTGAAGCCATTTCGGGTCGATTCTTCCTGAGTTCTTCGATTCTCAAGTTGATGATGCCTTGGATTATCATCCTCTGAATCTTTCCTTTTAGGGTGAAACAGTTTTCAGTTCTGTGTCCCATAATTCGGTGGTACTTACAATAGTTAGGGTCTCCTACGCATCTGTTGGGGCTCAAATTCAGACCCATTATAAAACAGTATTCAGCGATCCATCTACGATGATTTGGACCGATTTCGAGACCCGAAATACTCAGAAAACTCCAGTGCAACCCAAACATGCGCGATCATGACCGAAACCTACAAATGTTATTTCGGGCAAAATCGGACATGCGGATTACTGCCAAATGATCTGAAACACCCTAAAACCCTTAACCTGCAAGTTTCAAAGTCGCGCGATGCATATCCTTACTTGCGCGCTTCCAAATACGTTTTACCGGTCTAGAGCTGACCCAAAGGGCCCGAAAGCCTACAGGTACCATTTTGGGCTGGAATTAGACATGCGGATGGCCGTCAAATGATCCGGAATGCTTGGAAAACCTTAAGTAGCAAGTTTGAAGTCCTTGCGATGTATATTTCTACGTGCGCGCTTCTCAGAATAATATTCTTGTACAAAGAGCCGATCGGGAGGGTCCAAATTGGGAAGGAACTACCAAAATTCACAGTAGATGACCATCGATACCCCACCCCGTTCATTCAGGAGGTCGATTATGACCTAAAAGCGGTTTGGCGTCAGTGACTTCGGTCTCTGAAAATGTAGCCCCCCTTTGAAGATCGCCCATCGGAGCCCAAAACCTGAAATATTTTAAGGGATGGAACATGCATTCGTTCACTCTCTCTCCACATGCATTCGTTCACTCTCTCCCCACATGCATTTGTTTCTCTCCCACATGCATTCGTTCACTCTCTCTCCACATGCATTCGTTCACTCTCTCCCACATGCATTCGTTTCTCTCTCCACATGCATTCGTTCACTCTCTCTCCACATGCATTCGTTCACTCTCTCTCCACATGCGGATGACATGAGGAGACATGCATTTGCCCTCTCACCACATGTGCATGAGAGCTCTCTCTCTCCAAATGCATGCGCATGCCCTCCCTTTTGCAGACAACATGCGCCAGGTACCCGATACTCGATTAACATACTATAAATACCCCTCTACTTGATGAGACAGGGACGAGATCATCACTCCCAGAGCACTCTTCTTGCAGTGGTAAAAATTCCTCACCGGAATCCTCATCGGGATAGGGACATGCGCCCATCCCTTCGCCGGATGCCCTCGCCGGAAAGGGATTTCTCCCACCGGAGTAAAATCCTCCAAGTCCCATGGGACATGCGCTCATCCTTTTATTAGAAGCAAATGGGAAATTTCTCAAGTCCTTGGAGGACATGCGCCTAAGGGAGAAGCCACATGCGCACAAAAGGGCAGGCACATGCGCTTACCTCCCTTCCCTTCCCTCTCTCTCCTCACTTTTCTCTCACATGCGCTTGAGGGAGAGGGCACATGTGCCCACCTCAGCCACATGCGCCCACATCCCATAGTAGATGCGCCTGGACGCTGATAGGGAGGTGGGGCCTTCTGTGATGTGGCCCGCCTTTGTTGTGGCCCACCTTCTGATCGTGTCAGCGCTCCTAGACACACATCAATGCCCTCTATCCATCCCTTGGACCGGAGTCGCCAACGGTCGATGTTAAGTGGGCCAAATCAGCAATTTGATAAAAAAGGGCCAACACTTAGCCAATATTGCAAACCTCGAAAACCCTTCCGAAAGAGACAGGAACGGCCGAAATCGAGAGGAATCGAGCGAAATTTGACTGAACCCGAGAGGGAGACTTCTCTCCGCCATAACATGATATATCATAATCATACACCGCAACAAGGTTATCCAAACTCAGGAGCCCCAAATACCTTAATCAAGTGGTCAGCAGGCCCACTACTTAGTCATTTTCGATCCTGGGAAGTGCCCAGTCGGCTCAGAAATAGACCCATGCTAAACAAATAGAAATGCGATCGCATTGCGATCCTCGTGGACATAATCCACCCCTATCCAAAGACGATCGTGACAGGTATTCACCAAATCCTCCGATCAGATCGTAAACAGGCCCTGGGAAGTGCCCTGATGGCCTAAATATCTACAAATGCCAAGTGAAATCAATCACGATCGCAAAGACGCGAGGGCAAATATCAATGACACAAAGATATACACGAAGCAGATTGATCAAATTAAATGCATAATTTGTCTGATACACTGAACATCTAGCATAAATGCAATCCTCTCTCGAGCATGCATAAAGCATAGTTACTTTGTACTGTACTCATTTGCATCCATTGCATGAATTTATTTCATCTCGGACGAGTTAAGAGACTAAATCGAAGGGGACTATGGTTATCATCGAAAACCATAATGAAAGAGTTCTAAACGTCTGAAACACTTCATCGTTAAGACCAGTTGATGTGCGTCCTGTCCAAGGCGGGATCCGTCAGTTGAGTGGCTAAGGGAATGAGTGCCTTCCAGTAAGTCACCCGTCCCATCAGAGACGGTCACTTGCCCTAGTTGCAGTAAGTGGACACTGTGAAGTGTATCTCTGAAAGTCATATCGTCCACAGAGACGCGTCATGACACTGAGATATACGACTCGGTCGAAACCCTGTTTGCATAAAGAACCCATGGAGTGCCTTCCAGCAAGTCACCCGTCCATCAGAGACGGTCACTGGCCCTGGTTGCAGTAAGTGGACACCGTGAAGTGTATCTCTGAAAGTCATATCATCCACAGAGACGCGTCATGACACTGAGATATACGAATCGGTCGAAACCTTGTTTGCACAAAGACCCCATGGAGTGCCTTCCAGCAAGTCACCCGTCCCATCAAAGACGGTCACTGGCCCTAGTTGCAGTAAGTGGACACCATGAAGTGTATCTCTGAAAGTCATATCGTCCACAGAGACGCGTCATGACACTGAGATATACGACTCGGTCGAAACCCTGTTTGCACAAAGACCCCATGGAGTGCCTTCCAGCAAGTCACCCGTCCCATCGGAGACGGTCACTGGCCCTGGTTGCAGTAAGTGGACACCGTGAAGTGTATCTCTGAAAGTATATCGTCCACAGAGATGCGTCATGACACTGAGGTATACGACTCGGTCAAAACCCTGTTTGCACAAAGACCCCATGGAGTGCCTTCCAGCAAGTCACCCGTCCCATCAGAGACGGTCACTGGCCCTAGTTGCAGTAAGTGGACACTGTGAAGTGTATCTCTGAAAGTCATATCGTCCACAGAGACGCGTCATGACACTGAGATATACGACTCGGTCGAAACCCTATTTGCATAAAGACCCCATGGAGTGCCTTCCAGCAAGTCACCCGTCCATCAGAGACGGTCACTGGCCCTGGTTGCAGTAAGTGGACACCATGAAGTGTATCTCTGAAAGTCATATCGTCCATAGAGACGCGTCATGACACTGAGGTATACGACTCGGTCGAAACCCTGTTTGCACAAAGACCCCATGGAGTGCCTTCCAGCAAGTCACCCGTCCCATCAGAGACGGTCACTGGCCCTGGTTGCACTAAACGGAAACCGTCAAGTGTATCCCTGAAAGTCATATCGTCCATAGAGACGCGTCATGACACTGAGATATACGACCCGGTTAAAATCCTGGTTGCTACTCAACTAGGAACGCCCGAGGAGTATGGGACCGACATCTAACTGTTCTTAACAATGGCTTAGTCCATAATAAATCCTAGACTTGGTTTCTGCGACCATGAACTCGAGACTATGATCCCTAACGATTTAAACTACTTGCTCGATCTATCCGAGCTTCATTCCTTTAATATTCCATCTATTGTATAACTGCAATTCATAGTGGAATCTTGTCGCTTTGTGCCATGGTTTTCTCCCATAAGGGTTTCCACATAAAAATCTCTGTATTGTCTATGTTATTTATATTTATGCTCTTTTAATGCTTTATTTAATTCATTTATGATACAGGCATGCATTTACTTTTGCCTTCTAATCAAGGGTGATCATCCATTGATGTAATTAAGGGTTCGTGACCAGCTCACAGCCCGGAATGTAAAAGATCTCGGAATCTCTGGAATATAATTCACCTCGCGGTGCTTTCTCGTGTATACTTTGTGATTGCTTATGATTGTCTATGAATGTCTCTGTACTCAGAATTCCCCCAGAACAATGAAACACATTGGAAAAAGACTGCTGACGAGCAGTTTTCGATTTTTCTAAGCTCTAACAGCATCCTATATCATTTGGCCGGATGGGCTATGGTAATTGTAACTCTCCTCCTTTGATTAACTATTCCATAATCGGGACCAAGTCATCCGCATCAAATGTGTGTGATCTGTTTGCCCCATTCCTTTCAACAATCGTTGCCTATCGCGGGTCCTTGATCCCTTGCCCTTGTCTTGAGCTTTTGATATCTTGATTTCTATCTTGCATCCTAACCCTGGTTGCTTTCGATCCTTAGGGTTCTTTCTCTCGTCAACGTCGGTCATTTCTCCCATTTCATGTCTTAGTCTTTTTCTTTTAGCCTTTTGAGATAACATTTTTCTCGTCATCCGCGATGGTAGCGTAGCAGTATGCTCGAATGAGACATTTCTAGGCCGAACCCGTGGCTCTACAACCATAGGTCTCTGAGCTGCCCCTTGTGATTCCTCCATCGATTATTTAGTGAGCACAACGGTGCTTTGAACTGCCCCTTGCGCAACTAGTGCTGTTAGAATCTCCTTGATTTCTCTCATTTCCATCGTCATGTCTTCTTGGGCTTGAGCCAACTTATCAATCTGTTCTTGGACAGTTGGTGATTCATCTTTTTGGTCAGTTGGCTCTTCTTCCTCGACAACCTGGACCATTGCGACTTGTGCTAGTTGCGGTTTCTGCTCTACCATGATGACCTTTGTGATGGATGCCTCTGTTATTTCTTCATCTGCCTTGCGAGTTGTAATCTTAGTCCTCTTCTCGACTAGATGGGTTATTCTTGACAGCGCTAGGAGTTCATCGGCTATAAAGATGAAACTCTGAGCTCTCTTTGTTGTCGTAATCCTACTGGTTTTATTGACTTCGTTAGTCTAAATATACTACTACTATTTCTTGATCACATGGTGTGGCTCAACGATATTCTTCTTTTTGCATGAGGTCCTTGTCACTGCTTTCTTTAATCCTTTCTTTTGCTCGCACTTGCGAACCAGCTGCCAGTCTGATTTGAGAACGGCTGTCACAGTTGTGGCGAAGTGGGGGAAGCTAAATCCCCCTGCGGTGAGGAAGACGCAGGAGCTGTGACATCTCTCCTGTCTTTGTCAATATCTTGCTAATTCTGTGGTGTCAGAAAATCATTAGAACAGTTCATAAATGCGGCCGGGAGCGTGAACCCATCGATCGCGGTGCATAAACTAACAGAAATAAGCAAGAAGGAGAGAAGTACGTGTGGCTGTGAAAGTTTGTGGTTTAAAAACCTTTAATTTACCGTCTATTGCCTTAAAGATGAAGGGAAGAACGTTCCCGTTGAGAGTCGCCAGTTCGACGCCGGTGAAGGCGCCAAAACATTATGCCTCACGTTAGCTTTCCAGTATATACATTCGTGTCTGCAAATGATTAATCTTAGAGTGTTTCTATACTCAAAGCTAACCAGAGATTCTGCTATAGTTCTTGTCCCCAGCAGAGTCGCCAGTTTGTTGGAGCTGGAAAATGGAATGTGACGACATTTCCCTGAAAATGGTGTTTTATCGCTCTGGGGTTCTGAGTAATAGAAACATTCATAGACAATCACAAGCATTCACAAAAGTACATAAGAAGAGATATCACAAGGCGAATTTTATTCCAGAGATTCTAAGATCTTTTACATTCCAGGTTGTGATACCGGTCACGAGCCTTTAATTACATCAATGGATGATCACCCTTGATTAAAAGGCAAAAGTAAATGAATGCATGCATCATAGATAAGTTAAATAAAGCATTAAGAGAGCATGAATGTAAATGAAACAAATCACAAACAACATAAAGATTTTTATGTGGAAACCCTTGCGGGAGAAAACCACGGCACAAAGCGACAAGATTCCACTATGAATGTAGATATACAATAGATGGAATGTTAGAAAGAAAGCATGGATAGATCGAGCAAGTAATTTAAATCGTTAGGGATTATGGTCTTGAGTTCATGGTCGTATAGACCTATTTGTTTTGTTAAGTACTGAACCATCTTTGTATTAGTCAGATCTCTATGTCCCATGTTTTGGCCGGAGATCCGGGCAGAGACTGTCAGAGTTTTTACTGAAAGGGTACGACTCTGGGTCTGCAGCTATCATGTGTGGACAGGCGACCTCGGGAAGACCGGTCCGCAGTTGTGTGTACCTGAGCAGCCCAACCAATGGATGCCGTTTGGATGGGTAGGGCATCGACTATTGTGTTGTGGCAGTTCATAGTAATTGCTTTGTAGAGAATCTAAACTCTTTGATATGGTTTATCATGATAACCATAGTCCCGTTTGTCTACCTTTCGACCCAAATCGGGTCACATCTTTACAGTAGATATAAATGATGACATATTTGCATAGTTCTGGATGCTGGAGGCTTCTTTTCAAGAAGTCATTTCATTTAACGTGCTGAATCAGGTCGAGCCCTCAAAGATGCACGATTCTTCTCGTTTAGGGACCCCGGAACATCCGTTTGACCATTCAATTGCGTCTGGAATGTTCAAAATACCCAAAATAGGCTCAAACGGAACTTGAAAACACTTAAAATTGAGTTCGGTGCACCCGTAAACATATTATGTAATTAGCTAATTTTTTGGGTGCGTGGGACTTAATTTTTGGGTGTGTGGGTTCCAACGCACCTATAAATTGAAGTTCCAGATTTTTTATGAATTTATGGGTGCGTGGGGCATTTTTCGGGTGCATGGGACCGAATTTGCAAATCTGAGTTTCGTCGAATTTATGGATGCGTGGGCCATTTTTCGGGTGCGTGGGACACCAATATACAGATCTAAATTACATCGAATTTATGGATGCGTGGGACTGAATTTATGGATGCGTGGGCCATTTTTTGAGTGCGTGGGACCATTTTATGGGTGCGTGCCCACACTTAGTGAGTTTCAGGATTCAGACCGGCAGTGGAGTATCGGTGATCGGAAGGAGTTCCGGCGATCGAAAAAGTATTCCGGCGAGGATTTCGAATTCCCAGAGGATGACAGTTCTCTCTTTCTCTGAATCGTCCAAATGACTCGGTGGACGGGGTATTTATAGCCGAAGACGCCGGATTTCCGCCAATGAGGCGCTGCCATGTGCCACGCACCCCTAAAATACCCTCCATGCACCTAAAAATTGGTGTGCGGAGGTCCGACGCACCCAGAAATGATTTCTGAAAATATCTGATTTTTTGGGTGCGTGGGACTTAATTTACTGGTGCGTGGGACTCCACGCACCTTTAAATTAAGTGCCTGAGTTTTGATCAAATTAATGGATGCATGGGGCATTTTTCGGGTGCGTGGGACTCCGAAATGCCTCTAAAATGATGGATATCAAATGGGTCGAATTTAAGGGTGCGTGGACCCATTTTATGGGGTGCGTGGGGCACCAAAATACCTTTAAACGAGAATCCTAAAATGAGATGAATTTAAGGGTGCGTGGGACTTCACGCAACCCTTAAATCAATTCTTATTTTTTGCTGATTTTTCGGGTGCGTGGGTACCCGAATTTATGGGTGCGGGCACGTAAATGTGAACATCACCATTTGGGTTTTGAATTTGACGAGTTTGTGGGGCCCGTTTGATCATGAAATCTCATGCACTGTTCATCATAAATAACAAAGAAGTTATGGGTCTGATTCCGGACGGTTCTGATCACGGTGATTCGCAGGGCCCGCTAGAGATTTCAGCCAAAATTGGCTAAGTAAGGGAATGTTTGTAAATCTCCATTTTACATGCACCAGAAGGCGTTTTATGTTATTCTTTTGGAGGTATGTGGCTATTTTACTTGTTTTAAGGGCCCTTACCTTTTGGGACCCCAACACTCATCTCTCCTTGAGGAAGATGGAAAGAATTGGTAATGGAACTCCAGTAATTTAAGAAGCCCCTGAGAATCGTTGGATCTGATGAAAAGAAGCCGGCAGTCGCCTCGATGGCATAGTAGAGCCCGACCTCCCTCAGCACAGTCTCGTGTCGGATCAGAATCTCCTTCGGCCATGGTATGTAGCTGTCACGACGACTCAGATGCCCTCGTGTACGGAAGCTCGAAGTCTCCCACATTGCGGACGTGCTCATAGGAAGGAACCTTTGACGCACCGTCTCAAAGAAATGAGTCAAATAAGGCATATGGGGATCACATGTAGGCATGAGGAAAGTCATTTCCTTAATCTAACCAACCTTCTATTGCTTCCCGTTGCTTCCCAGAGTGGCGGTAAGTAATCTCTCAGGAACTGAAGACCATCTCCCCACTCCATAGAATTGGCTAGGTCTACGAACATCAGATGGCTCGATGCTTGGAAAAGGTTTACACCTCATAAGAGACCTCTGGTGCAAGATGACCTTGCCATCGTAGGGATTCGTGATGCAGATGCCACGCTTAGCAACAATCTTATTGCTCTCCCATCCAATCTTCATCCTTTCATACTTCAAGTCGAGGAGCTGTGTCAATCGCTCTGCTTGACTGAGCGCTTTGATCAGTTGTTTTCCGCATCCTCCTTTCTTCTTAGCCTTCTGACCTGTCAGATTTTCTTCTGCATTTTGGACAGGTATATCTTGAGGACCTGCCTCGATGGCACTCGCCACACCATCAAGTTGGGCATACCAATAGACCCACTCTTGTTTTGTTCCCTGCTTTGGAGGTTTGCGCGCCGTTTTATTGACAAAGATGCGCACCAGCACTTCATGAGGAAGCTGCCCAATACGCTCCGAGAAATCCTTTATCTCGGGCTCGACCGCAGGAAAGAAGCGAGAGTTACATCTTGGAGGAGGAGGGTTGAAAGGACCTTCAGCCGTTCTTTTTCGACCGCCCTTCATCGGCGTCGGACCAGAAGCATGCGACCCAAAGGTTTCACTAGAAGATCCCATTGTCGCTACTGCAATTCACTGCAACGTGCAAACAGAACAACATCAGAAAACAACTCGATACATGTTCACTCCCCAAGTGTAGGGTTGCGAAGTAGTAATAATTCGGAAAGACCGAGTATCGTTCCCACAGAGATTTATGTATGGGTATCTTCAGAATTTAACTAAAACAACTAGTAATTGAGACCCTATCAAGAACTAAAGCTGGAAAATAGGAAGTTCGGTTTAAACAGTGAATAGGTAAGGTAAATTCAATCTAAAAAGTCACTAGAGCGCCAAGGATCCACTCTTGATACGTTTCAATGCATCAACACAACTAGGTTTCTCATAACTCAATCGGAATCAAATTCCTTTCTTTATCCGATTGGAATATAGAGCGGTTCAATCAACAATTATCTGAAACTAGTGCTTATTAACTGATTTGATTCCCACAACCAAGCTCAGGCCTTGGGCACACTCAATTGTATAGGCCAAGCCTCTTTCCAATCTATTTGAGATTCACAACCATAGTTTACACCAAATCCTGTCACTAGATCTGATTACAACTCATGATTTGAACTCTAATTAAATCAAAAAATCAATCACTAAACAACTATTCCAGATTAAACACAAAAGATAAGAACTTTAGTTACATGAGTTCCCACATGAAAAATAGGCCATTGTACACAAGGCAATCAAAGGTCTACCATGCCCGGAGTCGATGGTATATCAATGCATTACACAAGCATAAACAATGCTCAAAAGCTAAGATACTAAGTTAGGATCACTAAGAATCACATGAGCCCGGAGTCATCAAGAGATCAAAGTGAAAACCAAAATAGTACTTCATTCAAACTCAAATTGAACTAAAATTCATCAATTAAAACATAAAAGGAAACCTAGGTTGCATCAATCCATAAAAAATGAATCAAAAGCTTCACCTCTTAGCTCTAGCTAAGAGGTTTTAGTTCATCTCTAACATCCTTGAACTAAAAGCCTCTAAAAACATGAAAAACTACTAAAACAGGAATTCTGAAGTAGAATCCGTCTCCTCAGCAATCCCCACGTCGTAGCCTCTTTTGGTATGAAGAGAAGAGGTCCTTTTATAGCTTAGAGGAGTCCTTTACGCAAGAAAGTTCCATAATTTGCGTAATCTTACGCTATTGCGCAATGAAATCCGGAGTTCCAAGAATAGAAACAGCTTTCTACACACAGCCGACCGGTCTGGACCGGTCGGTCTTCACTTGCAATGGTCCAGAGAGCACAGCCGACTGGTCTGGACCGGTCGGACTGTATTGAGCTTGTTCCAGCAGCTATGCCCGACCGGTCATGACCGATGACCGGTCGGGCCTATGAATCCTTTAGTCCAGCAGTAGTAGCCGACCGGTCATGACCGGTCGGACTGGCTGGTCAGCTGTCCAATGCATTCCTTGTTGTGGCCGACCGGTCTTGACCGGTCTGGCTGCCTTGGCCGACCGGTCAGTCGACCGGTCTGGCTTCTTTTTCTTCATTCATTCTTTCTTTCTTTCTTCTTTTCTCTTCTCTCCTTGCTTGTCTTTCTTTGATCCTTCTTCATGCTTCATCTAATGGTCTTTAACACTTGTAAGAAGCCTCATTTAGCCTTCAAATGGTGAACTCTCCATCTTGTTCCTACAATCACAAATCATGTATTAAGTTGGTCCTCTAAACATGTATATCATGCATAATGAGTGATGAATTTGGGTTAGAATATGCACAATTATGAGCTCAACACACCCCCCAACCAGCATTTTCTTAGTCCCGAGCAAAACATGCTTGAGACTAGTTTCATTTTCCAAAACCCAACTCTCCTCTGGAAACTATTCTTCTATATATTCCAAGACACATAAGCGTAAGAATCAGAGAAATTAGGTGATAAAGGTTGCAACCTTAAACTCTCAGAACATAATAAGTGTTTATATAAAATCCACGCTGATTGCTGGATAAATAGAAAAACTTGAACAAATTCAACCCAGTGTGCATAGTGAAGGTTCATCTCATGAGTTTCCAGGATTATCCTCTTCATAAATCAACTAAACTTCCGATCTCAAGGTATATAGAGTAACAACAAGCCTATGACAGGAATTTGCCTTACCGTCCTTCCGAAGACTTTCACACTACGTCCCATTTCCGGCTTTGGTTATGGGTAAACCATCCCCCGGTTGGTAGTAGGTAGCCCTAATCGGAATTTCCACCATTTTTCTTTCCTTCCCGATTTCATCCTTTCATTCCTTTTTCTTTTAAATTAGATAGGATTTTCAGAAATCCATATCTTTCGTTATTTTCCCATGGACAAGGATGGACAAAATACCCCGGCTTGGTTTCTCAATACCTTTAAATCAAAGTCTAGCTAATCCACAAATCACATGATCCGTTCAACTCATGAAAATCGTGTAATGTGAACTAGGTGCAAAAGGTGTTCAAATTTTCTATCAATCATAAAAATAGGTGAATTCACATATAAAACCATTGTATTAAGAGAAATTCAAAGCTTGCAACATCCCTCACTTCGTATCTCATCTTCTTATGCTTATGCTATCTCGAATGCATATAATCAAAGCCTTCCAAAAGAGTTTCGAATTTCAGAAAAATCGAAAAATTTCTACATCTTTGCTCGATTTGTGACTTAAGATGCCTTAAGATTTGTGACTTAAGATGCCTTCATCTTCTTCAACTTCCTAAAAATCCCTGGATTAGACCTATGTTAGAATCCTGCAAAAATCAAAACAAACTAAGTTAATAATTAGAAGAAAACCTACTCCAAAAAGCAAAACAAATCCTAAATCTATCTTAACACAATCTCAACTAAAAGTTAATTCAGAAAATTCTAAAGATACCGCATAGAAATCCCCGGCAGCGGCGCCAAAAACTTGTTCACTCCCTAAGTGTAGGGTTGCGAAGTAGTAATAATTCGGAAAAACCGAGTATCATTCCCACAGAGATTTATATATGGGTATCTTCAGAATTTAACTAAAACAACTAGTAATTGAGACCCTATTAAGAACTAAAGCTGGAAAATAGAAAGTTGGGTTTAAACAGTGAATAGGTAAGGTAAATTCAATCTAAAAAGTCACTAGAGCGCCAAGGATCCACTCTTGATACGTTTCAATGCATCAACACAACTAGGTTTCTCATAACTCAATCGGAATCAAATTCCTTTCTTTATCCGATTGGAATATAGAGCGGTTCAATCAACAATTATCTGAAACTAGTGCTTATTAACTGATTTGATTCCCACAACCAAGCTCAGGCCTTGGGCACACTCAATTGTATAGGCCAAGCCTCTTTCCAATCTATTTGAGATTCACAACCATAGTTTACACCAAATCCTGTCACTAGATCTGATTACAACTCATGATTTGAACTCTAATTAAATCAAAAAATCAATCACTAAACAACTATTCCAGATTAAACACAAAAGATAAGAACTTTAGTTGCATGAGTTCCCACATGAAAAACAGGCCATTGTACACAAGGCAATCAAAGCGTCTACCATGCCCGGAGTCGATGGTAGATCAATGCATTACACAAGCATAAACAATGCTCAAAAGCTAAGATACTAAGTTAGGATCACTAAGAATCACATGAGCCCGGAGTCATCAAGAGATCAAAGTGAAAACCAAAATAGTACTTCATTCAAACTCAAATTGAACTAAAATTCATCAATTAAAACATAAAAGGAAACCTAGGTTGCATCAATCCATCAAAAACGAATCAAAAGCTTCACCTCTTAGCTCTAGCTAAGAGGTTTTAGTTCATCTCTAACATCCTTGAACTAAAAGCCTCTAAAAACATGAAAAACTACTAAAACAGGAATTCTGAAGTAGAATCCGCCTCCTCAGCAATCCCCACGTCGTAGCCTCTTTTGGTATGAAGAGACCTTTTATAGCTTGGAGGAGTCCTTTACGCAAGAAAGTTCCAGAATTTGCGTAATCTTACGCTATTGCGCAATGAAATCCGGAGTTCCAAGAATAGAAACAGCTTTCTACACACAGCCGACCGGTCTGGACCGGTCGGTCTTCACTTGCAATGGTCCAGAGAGCACAGCCGACCGGTCTGGACCGGTCGGACTGTATTGAGCTTGTTCCAGCAGCTATGCCCGACCGGTCATGACCGGTCGGGCCTATGAATCCTTTAGTCCAGCAGCAGTAGCCGACCGGTCATGACCGGTCGGACTGGCTGGTCAGCTGTCCAATGCATTCCTTGTTGTGGCCGACCGGTCTTGACCGGTCTGGCTGCCTTGGCCGACCGGTCAGTCGACCGGTCTGGCTTCTTTTTCTTCATTCATTCTTTCTTTCTTTCTTCTTTTCTCTTCTCTCCTTCCTTGTCTTTCTTTGATCCTTCTTCATGCTTCATCTAATGGTCTTTAACACTTGTAAGAAGCCTCATTTAGCCTTCAAATGGTGAACTCTCCATCTTGTTCCTACAATCACAAATCATGTATTAAGTTGGTCCTCTAAGCATGTATATCATGCATAATGAGTGATGAATTTGGGTTAGAATATGCACAATTATGAGCTCAACAATACACACGGGCAAATAGCCTAACAAAATTGTATCGCGAACACAAGCACAACACATAGAGCACAAGCAACAAAGCATGAAAGCAACCAAATCAAGAGCATAGCATATCAATCATCATACGCATTTCACAATAAAGCAATTGCCATCATACATACACATGTACATGTGGTCGATGCACACACAAAATCACAGATTAAACCCACAATACATCCATGCATTTAGCCCAAAAGTAGCCTTGA
This sequence comes from Liriodendron chinense, assembly GCA_003013855.2. NCBI lineage: Eukaryota > Viridiplantae > Streptophyta > Magnoliopsida > Magnoliales > Magnoliaceae > Liriodendron > Liriodendron chinense. The sequence goes on from ML058384.1 coordinate 194,972, forward strand.
CAAGTCCAGGTGCTTCTAAGCAGGTACTGGACAAAGTCAGGAAATGGTTTCGGCATCATATATATGCAACTGCTCGCACACAGCAACTTCAAAGGCGATCAGAATGCTATAAGCGCACTCCGGCAGACATACTCTGAACCTGCCTAAAAATAGACAGTTATAAGCTGTGACAAGCCAAAGTAGGCAGCCAACTGCAGGCCTAAGGCGCTGAGTTCCAATCGTGCTTGAATTTTAAGAGATCTAGCCTCAAGCAACACTGAATTTTACTGAGAAACGGAGCCAAAAATGCCATTTCCTCACAGAGTGCAAAGCAGGGGCTAAAAATGGGAATTTTGGCTAAGTGTTGGGCTCACATAAGCCCAAGGTGGAGCCCCAAGTGCATGTGGCCCCTCACATGCTCACATGCGCCCAATCCATAAAATTTGAAAGTGTAAGTTCATCACACAAGGCCTCAGGCGCATGTGCAATCGACATGCGCCCGGCTCAGAAGAAAGAAATGAATGAGTTTGGAATTCAATGCACCAGGCGCATGTGCATCACCACATGTGCCCACCTCTAATTTTTGGGAAAACACAAGTCCTGGGGCATGCGCCCACTCCCGGATGGCACCCCACATGTTTCTGGAGGGGAGTTTCTTCGCCGAAAAATGGATGGCAGGCCACATGCGCCCACAAGGGGACCACATGCGCCTGTACCCTGAGGGTGACCTCTCTCACCTTGGGAGAATTAGATTTTTCTAACACAGAAAAATGTCAGAATGACTCAGTGAGTTAACTATTTATACTTGAGCCTAATGGACCGGTGCACTGCACTAGCATGACGTAAGCATCCAGCGCAGCACACCGGGGGGCACTTGTTGGGGCTCAAATTTGCACTCATTGTAAAACAACATCCCGTGGTCTATTGATAATGATTTGGATAAGTTTCGAGGCCGAAAAAGCCCTGAAAATGCCAGCACAACCCTAATCTCTTGGTAGCGACTAAAATTCATAAACAGCATTTTGAAGCATAACTGGACATGCGCTTCACCGCCAAATGGTGCGGAACGTCCTAAAACCCTAACCTATAAGTTTCGAAGTCATCCGGTGCATATATTCACCTGCGCACCTCGAAATGCATTTCATTCCTGCCCGGAGCTGACCAAAAAGGGTCTATAAACCTACAGCTACCATTTCAGAGTGGAACTGGACATGCGCTTCATCGCCAAATAATCCAAAATGTCCTAAAACCCTTAACCTGAGAGTTTCGAAGTCATCCGGTGCATGTATTTACCTGTGCACCTCGAAATGCGTTTCGTCCCTGCCCGCGGCTTACCAAAAAGGGTCCATAAGCCTACAGCTACCATTTCAGAGCAGAAATGGACATGCGCTTCACAACCAAATGATCTGGATCACCCCAAAACCCTTAAATAGTAAGTTTGAAGTCATTACGGTGCATATTTCCATGCACGCACTCACTGGAACAACGTTTCTATACGACGAGCCGACCCGGAGGTTCCAGATTAGGAAGGAAGTACCAAAATTTGTAACATCTATACTTCCACACCCCATCCCGTTCATTCAGGAGGTCAATCCTATCCTAGAAGTGGCTTGGCGACAGTGAGTGCATGTCTAAAAAAGGTAGTTGTCCTTTGGAGGTCCCGTCGGAGTTGAAATCCTGAAATTTTCTAAGTGCTGGAATTCTGAAAATCTGGCTAAGTAGTGGGAAAAGCGCCGGCAAAGACATGCGCCTAGCCTCCTACCACATGCGCCTACACCCTATTGATGAAAGGAAGTAATACGAACACTTTTCTGGAAAGCGCCGGGAAATGTGCCAGAAAAGGACATGCGCCCGGATTCTCCACATGCGCTTGACTTCTTTCTGCCACATGCGCTTGACCTTGTTTCTTCCACATGTGTCGGGAAATACCCGACGGGCCAAACCCGAACCCGATTACCTCCCTATAAATAGCGATGTAACTTCATTCCATCAGCACGAGATCATCTCCTCCCAACCTCATAGCGATGTAAGCACCATATGCGCCCGCTTTGTTTCCCCTCACTGGCTGGAGCGAGGAAACAATGCCTTGGCCGGAGCGGATTCCCTGGATGGAATCCCTCGCCGGAAAGGAATTTCCTCGCCGAAATTCCAAATTCAGAGAGAAATCTTAAATTTCTTCTAAGTGCTGGGAACATGCGCCGACTTTTCCCCCACATGCGCCGGCTTTCCCAGCACATGCGCTGGCTTTTCCCCGCCGGAAAATCTAAAAATCCACTAAGTCCAAAAGGGACATGCGCCCACTACTTGGGTCCAGGTGCATGTGCACCACCACATGTTCCTGACAGCTGTACCAGCCCCACTGCGCCTGTACCATCCCCACATGCACCTGTACCATCCCCTCCATGCGCCTGGACGCTTGTTGGAGGGGTGGGGCTTCGATCGTGCGGCCCGCCTTCGTCCGGGATCGGATTTCGATCAAACCGCCTCTCCTAGATGTATCTCGATAAGATCTATCCATCCCCTGAATCAGATTCTCCAACGATCAATGATAAATGGCCCAAATCAGTGTTTTGATCCAAAATGACCAACACTTAGCCAATTTGGCAGCTCCGGAAATCCCTCCGAAAGAGCTGAAAACGGCCAAAATTGAGAAGAATTGGGCGGAATTGGACCAAGCCCAAGAGGGAAACTTTTCTTCTACATGACATGATACACCATAATCATGCACCACGATGAGGTTATCCAATCTCAAGACCCTCGAATACCCTAATCAAGTGGTCGACAAGACCGTTACTTAGTCATTTTGCCTTGGGAAGTGCCCTGTTAGCCCGGAAATCGACTTACGCCAAGCGAATCGAAACGCGATCGCACCACAATCCTCATGGACATAATCCACCCTTGTTCAAAGATGGTCATCGATGATATTCACCAATTTCCCTGATCAGACCGCAAACAGGTCCACTACTTAGTCGTTTTCAGCCCTAGGAAGTGCACTGTTGGCCCAAAAATCGACTTCTGCTGAGCGAATCGAAACGCGATTGCACCGTGATCCTCGTGGACATAATATATCCCTGTTCAAAGGTGGTTATTGATAATATTCACTGAATACCCTGATTAGACCGCAAACAGGTCCACTACTTAGTCATTTTCAACCCTGGGAAGTGCCCTGTTGGCCTGAAAATCGACTGATGCCAAATGAAATCAACCGCGATCTCAAAGACGTCGAGGCAAAGCTGAAGTACTCAGGCTATCCAACAGCTGAGTTAAGCATTTACGGGGCACCGATCCCCATTATTCATAAGAAATTGGCATATGTGGGTACCCATAGGACCCTATACTTAGCCGTTTACAGGCATCGAAGACAGCCGATCCACCCAATTGAATATTGAAATCCTCAAAAGATCTTGGATTGACAAAGAATATTTTATCCCAAACAAATCATTGAAAAATACTCAGAAGAAAGAGTTTTCTCGAAGACGAGTCGCCCGACTTCAGAAGAAATACATTTACTTTACTGTACAAAGCTCCATTCATCTCGGATAAAGGTCCGATGCTAAACCTAAGGGGTTACCACGAGAAACCACAAACAAAAGAGTTCAAACTAAGCTTGAAACATCCTACTATGGATTGCCACTATAAAAAGACAGTCGATGCCCTACCCATCGACAACGGGTCCATTGGTTGAGCTGATGAGGCAGTTGCGGATTGCTTTCCTAAGGTCACCTGTTCACAATAACAGGCGCGGGCTTTAGGTTATGCCGACCAACATTTTGATGTTCGTGTATTCCAGCGGTCACCTGTTCACAGTAATAGGCGCGGGCCCAGAGTTGTACCACTCGATTAAAAACCTCGTTCGAGAACGTTGCGGAGTGCTCTCCTAAGGTCACCCGTCATAACAATACGGGCGCCGGCCTTGGGTTATGCTGACCAACATTCGAGGATCGTGTATTCCAGCGGTCACCTGTTCACAGTAACAAGCGCGGGCCCAGAGTTGCACCACTCGAATCCTGACAGTCTCTCAACCCGGACAATCCGAAAGAAAATGGGACATAGACATCCGGCTTGTCTAAGAAATGTGGCTTAGTCCATAACAAGAAAATAAAGGTCTATACGACCATGAACTCAAGACCATAATCCCCGGCGGATTAGTCTTTTGCCTTCCAATCAAGGGTGATCAACCGTTGATGTAATTAAAGACTCGTGACTAGTATCACAGCCTGGAATGTAAAAGATCTCAGAATCTCTAGAATAAAATTCACCTTGCGATATCTCTCTCTTGTGTACACTTTGTGATTGCTTATGATTGTCTGTGAATGTCTCTATACTCAGAATTTTCCCCAGAATAAAGAAACACAGGAAAAAAGGACTGCTGACGAGCAGTTGATTTTTCTAAGTTCTAACAAGCGGATCCATGCGAGTGAGGAGGAGAATAAGGAACGCAATCATGTATTGATGGAGTCGCTGAGTTTCCTAGACTAGGGCGGGGCAAGTCTTCTCGATCGGGGAATACCTGGTCTCGTAGTCGGTGAACTTTCTGTTCAAATAGTATATTGCTTGTTCCTTCTTCCCGATCTCGTCGTGCTGGTGTTGAGCTCTTAATTGTGCATATTCTAACCCCAATTCATCACTCATTATGCAAGGTTTTCATGATTTATAGACTATTCTAATGCATGAATTTGTGATTGTAGGATGAGAGAGAGATGCATCAATTGGAGACTTAAAGAAGTCATTTACAAGCGTAGAAGATCAAGAGGCTAAGCATCAAAGGATGAAAGAAAGAAGTCTGAGGAATGAAGAAAGAAAGCAGAACAGAACACTCATGACCGGTCGTTCGACCGGTCGTCCAAGACCCAGGATCGGTCGCCTGACCGGTCTACACACTCAACAGAGGGGATCTAGAGGCCACAACTCTCTGGACTATTCACGATCGGTCGTCCACTGCTGCGACCGGTCGTGCGACCGGTCCTTGAATAAAATCCTGGATTCGAAATTTCCCAAAACTCACTGGATGTTTTTCGCGCTTTTGAGATCGGTCGTGCGATCGATCGTCCAGTGGCTCAGACCAGTCATGCGACCGGTAGTCTGCGTAACGAAGTGTGTTCGACAAGTTTCGAAATTCTTTGCGCACTGCGTATGTTTACGCAAATTCTGGAAGTTTCCAAGGTTGCGGAGCCTCCCCACTATAAAAGGACACCTAGGGATCGTTCCTAGGGTATCTTAGAAGAGTTTGAGCAAGGTGGGAGGCGACGGAAGTGGATTTCGGAGTTCCACAACTACTTCTAGTTTGTTTTACTGTTTTATGTTTTTCTTAGTTGTTTCATGTTTCCTTGGATCATGAATGGCTAAACCTCTTAGCTAGGGCTAAGAGGTGAAGCTTGTAGTGGATCTAAGATGTTTCAATTCGTTTTTAGTTGGTTTTAAGATTGGTTTTCATGATTATTAACAATGGTTTGAAGTTTATACAAGTTCTAAGTAAGTTTTTCTTAGTCTTATGATGACTCATGGATGTTTGGGAGAATTACTTAAGTTTTTAATGGCTGAATGTTAGTCTAGACCTGTATGATCCGAGGAATTGGAGTACGCTCTAGTACTATGATCTTCATGTGGGAACTTCCTACCAAAGTTTTACTTTTCTGGTTTTCTGAATTATGTATGGGATTGTGCATGTGATTTAATTCAAGTTCAAATCATGGTCTAGCTTTGTTTGGTGACAGGACTTAATGATGATCATGATTATGAACTTAGTTTACTGGAATTGGGACCGACCTATGCAATTTAGCACGCTCATCCTAGCTTGCATCGAGTGAATCATGTACATTAGCCTTACATATGACAGATTGTTTGGTTTAACAGCTCTACCATCCGGCTAGATAGATCTTAATATCGATTCTAGTTGAGAGAATGAGAAACCACAGCGGATTGAACATCAAGGATTGCTATAAGTGGATCCTTGAACCCCTAGTGCCTTTTAATAATTGTTTACCTTCAATTTAGTTTAAAGTTGTTACTTACATCAATCTCATACAAAATCTGGTTGTTAGGTCTCAATAAACACTATTGGATGTATTTGTGAATTCCTACACAAGTCCCTGTGGATCGACCTCGGTCTTACCGAGTTTATTACTACATCGCAACCCTACACTTGGGGAAGCGAACAAGTTTTTAGCGCCGTTGCCGAGGACTTTGACGGTTTTTCACAAATTTCTGAAAATAGTATCTATTTAGGATTTTTAGGATTTTAGGACTAACTTAGTTTGTTTTGATTTATTTTTCTTTTTCAGGGATTTCTAGGAAGTTGAAGAAGACATAAGGATCTCAAGTGCTCGAATCAAGTTCTATCTTTCTAAACCTTACTCTTCTCCTTCTCCTTCTCCTATTCATTCCTATCATATTCATCTCTTGTAGAGTGGGTGGAGACTCCTTTTGGATCTCTGAAAGGTAGGCCTTGTGCCACCTGGATTCCTATTGGTCGGCTCTGCCGTCTTGGATCACCTTGTACTCAGAGATTTCTCTTCTCACCTCTACTCCTCTTTCTTCTTTTTCTGCACTTTTCTTAAAGGATTCAAAGAGTGGGTGGGGAGTTCTTTGAACCCCTATTGACTAGGAGAAATCGGTCTCTATCCTTGCTTCTGGCCTAGCCATTGCAAGACACCTTGTGCTTCGGTCCTAGAGAAGAGTAAAGAAGGGAAGGAAGAATTCATTTCTCTTTTCGTTTCATATTTTTTTTATTTGCATGCCACATTGGGCTTGGGATTCCAATAACCGACTCATTAGTGAAGGGGGAATAGTTGAAGGAATTGACAGAGAGCCACGTGCTAGGAGACATCTAAACTCTCCAATTTTGTCTGAAAACATGGCTGCGAATCAACCTAATCTGGGCTAAAACCAAACTAAAATGGAGGAGAATGTGGTTGAGAATGTTCCCCGACCAAGAACTTTACGTGATTTCTTGCAACCAGCAAGAGCGAGCACTCCCTCATGCATAGTTTTTCCATAAAATGCAGGGAATGTGGATTTAAAACTGGGAGTGATCCAACTTCTCCCTAAATTCCATGGATTAAACAGTGAAAGTGCCTATCAACATCTTAAGGAGTTTGATGAGGTAATAACCACCATGCACTTTGCTAATGTGACTGATGATGTGGTGAGACTCAAATTCTTCTCTTTTACTCTTAAAGATAAAGCTAAAGGTTGGCTTCATGCATTAAGGCCAAGATCAATTGGTGCATGGACTGATATGCATAGGGAATTCATAAAAAAATTCTTCCCTACTCACAAAACAAACATGTTGAAGCGCCTTATCATGAACTTTACCCAAAAGGAAGATGAAACCTTCTTCCAATGTTGGGAAAGGTTTAATGACTTATTAAACGCATGCCCACATCATGGCTATGAAATTTGGCGGGTTATAAGCTTTTTCTATGAAGGACTGACTTCACCCATGCGCCAATTTGTAGAGATGATGTGTAATGGAGAGTTCATGAATAAGGAAGCTGATGAAGCATGGGATTATTTGGAAGAATTGGCTAAGAATGCACAGTCTTGGGATACATCAAAACCAACAAATTCCAAGACTGGCCAACAAAAGGAAAAAGGGGGAATGTATGTCTTATCAGAAGAGGATAGCATAAGTGTATGGGTGGCTAGCCTCACAAGAAAGGTCAAAGCCATGGAATTGAGGAAAGGAGAGACGATTAACTCTAATGACGTTGAAATTGTTTGTGGAATTTGTGTTGGAAATCAACATGCAACACAAGATTGTCCCACAATTTCAGCGGTTCAAGACATCTTACAAGAACAATCAAATGCCATAAACAGTTATCAACGACAATTTGGTGCTCCAAACTCAAACACGTTTAATGCTAGTTGGAAGAACCATCCCAACTTCAGTTGGAGGAATGGACCCACTGCGAATGCAACCAATATTCCTCAAGCTCAACCTATACTAGGTCCATCTCTAGTCATTACACCAAAAGTTACTCTAGAGGAGATGTTGGGTGCATTTGTATCGGTTCAAGCTGAGTACAACAAGACAAATTCTCTGAAAATAGATGGGTACATGCAAGAGCAATTGAAATTTAATCAAAATTCAACTCAAGCCATCAATGAATTGAAAACATCAATGGCTAGAGTTGAATCTCATCTCAGTGTTAGAGAGAAGGGCACACTTCCTGCCCAACCTCTTCTTAACCCAAGAACCCAATTTGAGATACAAGATGCAAGCTCATCCTCCCATCATACGGAGCATGTTCAAGCTATCAGCACTTTGAGAAATGGGAAAGTAATTGACAAAACTAATTCGGTGAAGGCCCCAAAGCCTAAGGATCCGAAAAATTTCAAAGAGGATGATAGCTCAAATAACACTCTACAAGAGAAAGAACCGGAAAGAAAATACAAGCCGGTTGCCCCGTTTCCACAAAGGTTGATTCCACCTAAGCCTTTAGACAAAAATTTGAAAATATTAGAAGTTTTCAAGCAGGTGAAGATCAACATCCTGTTGTTGGATGCCATAAAATAAATACCATCTTATGCCAAATTTCTAAAGGAATTGTGTATGGTCAAAAGGAAACACAATGTTCACAACAAAGTACTTTTGACTGAGAATTTGAGTGCTATCATCAAACAAGAGGTGCCCCAAAAATACAAGGATCCGGGTAGTCCAACCATCTCATGCATCATAGGAGACTACCGGATTAAACAAGCCTTACTCGATCTGGGGGCAAGTGTGAATCTCATTCCATACTCGGTCTACAAACAACTTAGGTTAGGTGAATTGAAACCCACCAAAACCACACTCCAACTTGCTGATAGATCCATTCGTATACTGAGAGGAATGATTGAGGATGTTCTAGTCCAAGTTGATAAATTCTACTACCCAGTAGACTTTATTGTCTTGGATACACATCCCGTGATAGGTACCGGTGCTCAAATTCCCGTCATACTTGGCCAACCGTTTCTAGCTACTTCAAATGCAATTATCAATTGTAGAAACGGACTTGTACAAATGTCCTTTGGAAATATGACCCTTGAGCTTAACATATTTGATTTATGCAAACAACCACGGGGGGTTGATGATGATATCCACCAACTAAACATGATTGAATCATTCGTGGAAGATACATTCCCCTTGTCATTATATTCCGACCCTTTGGAGGCATGTGTGGCCCATTCTCATGAGATAAATGATGACACAATACAGATATGGATGCCATCTTAGATACGATGCCAGTGCTTGATAACAAAAGATGGAGGGCCCTATTTGAGCCTTTACCCGTAAACGAGAACAAAGCCCTCCCATCTAATATCAAGGCACCAACACTCGACCTAAAACCATTACCAAGTGAGCTGAAATATGTCTATTTAGGTTGAGATGAGACATATCCGGTGGTGGTTTCTTCCCACTTGAATGAGTGTTATAGGCAAAATAAGGGAGATCAACTCAGGTGTTAAGATTGTACACGGATGCCCATTGGACTCTCGAGAACATCTGAGCGAGAGTCGCAGATCGGGTAAATACGGAAGTACCCATTGGACTCTCGAGATCATCTGATCACAAGTCGCAGATCGGGTAAATACGGAAGTACCCATTGGACCCTCGAGATCATCTGATCACAAGACGCAGATCGGGTAAGTGCGGCATGCCCGTCTGACTCTCGAGATCATATGCTCGAGAGTCGTAGGATGGATTGATACGGAGCACCTACTCGCAAGGCGTCGAGCTCCCATAGCCGATGGTCAGATAAAGCAAAGCAAAGATTCCCTTCTTGAACCGCGAGCAGACCTTCTCACAAGTCGTTGAAAGGTGTTACATCAAAATGAGCGGGCACTTGGACTCGCGACCATGTTCCAACATGCGAACAGCTTTTTCTGCGGTGACATCTCTTAGCCTTCAGTACCAGCACCCGATTCCCGTCGAGCAGCTTGTCCAATCCCTCTGCGATGCTAGGCAGGGCTACACCCAGTTCGGTGGTTTCCGTCTTGTCGGCGTCTCCTTCCTTTTCGCTGGCTATGACTCCAACTACGGTTTCCAGCTCTACATGAGCGATCAACGCTACTACTACGCCTACCGGCAGCCCGTATAGGTCGGTTTTGGGTTTATCTTCTCTGGTGGTTCCGGATCTCAAGGGATGGCCATCAAGGAACGTAATTGCCGAAATAAGTCATTGGGTTAGATCTCGTCTCTAAGGATGAGGATCTTATCCCGCGAAATCAGCGGGATCTCAGTATCGTACACGAAATCAGCGGGATCTCGATATCTTACGCACCAGATTGGATCGCTTCAGATCTATAAGAAGGGATGACTCCATTAAAAAAAGGTACACACAATATTCGATCTCTGTCCCGTTTTGCCTGGTTACTCTTCTTCTTGCTTTGACCTGACTTAAGCATCGGAGGGCTAACGGCTGAACCCCAGCCACCCTTAGTTGCTGTCTGTCTTCTTTCAGGTTTGGTGGAGAAAATCTCTATGAGAGAGAAGGTGAGCGTCCGAAGGATCCTATTATAAAATCTGACATTAACAATGAGGGACAAGAGACTAGGCTGATTGCCACTCTATTAGGGGACAAGAGTGCCATTGGGTGGTCAATTGCGGATCTCAAAGGCATAGACCCACTGATTTGTACTCATCGCATACACCTTGAGGAGAATGCGAAGACATCTAGGCAACCACAACGACGACTAAATCCAAACATGAAGGATGTGGTTAAGGCCGAAGTGGTGAAACTATTGGATGTGGGTATTATTTACCCAATATCCGATAGTCAATGGGTGAGCCCAACTCAAGTGGCGCCTAAGAAATCCGGAATAACCATCGTAGCCAATGCCAATAATGAACTCGTACCAACCAGAGTCACTACCGGTTGGAGAATGTGCATTGATTACAGGAAGCTAAACACCGTCACAAGGAAAGACCACTTTCCCTTACCTTTTGTTGATCAAATTTTAGAAAGGTTGGCGGGTAATTCTTATTTTTGCTTCCTTGATGGCATTCAGGGTACAACTAAATAGAGATCGCCCTTGAAGACCAAGAAAAGACTACATTCACATGTCCATTCAGCACTTTCTCCTATCGATGGATGCCGTTTGGACTATGTAATGCCCCTACCACCTCTCAGCATTGTATGATGAGTATATTTTCTGATATGGTGGGAACAATTCTCGAAGTCTTCATGGATGATTTTTCAGTATTTGGTTGTAGCTTTGACGAGTGCCTTATGCACTTGAAAGCTATGCTGAAAAGATGTGAAGAGAAGAACCTTGTGCTGAATTGGGAGAAGTGTCACTTTATGGTTTAAAAGGGAATTGTACTTGGTCACATCGTTTCACAAAATGGAATTGAGGTGGATAAACGAAAATTGATCTTATCTCCAACCTTCCACCACCTAAGAGCATACGAGATGTGCGGTCCTTCTTGGGACATGCATGATTTTATAGAAGGTTCATAAAGGACTTCAGTTCACTCATTCGTCCTTTATGTAACCTACTTCAAAAGGGAACTTCGTTCGAGTGGAATGAAGAATGTCAAAATGCCTTTACCACACTTAAAGGTATGTTGACATGTGCTCCCATAATGCAACCACCTGATTGGAGCCTTCCTTTTGAAATTATGTGTGATGCTAGCGATTATGCTATTGGGGCTGTGCTAAGCCAAAGAAAAGAGAAAAAGCCATGTGTCATCTACTATGCAAGTAGAACCCTAAACTTAGCCCAAGCAAACTACACTACTACTGAAAAAGAACTTTTAGCTGTAGTTTTTGCCTTGGACAAGTTTAGATCCTACTTGATTGGATCCAAGATCATTATATTCATTGACCACGCCGCGCTTAAGTATCTTCTCTCTAAGAAGGATGCTAAACCACGGTTGTTAAGATGGATCCTTCTGCTCCAGGAATTTGACATAGAGATACGTGATAAGAAAGGAGTAGAAAATGTAGTGGCCGACCATCTTTCTCGACTTGTCCTTCTTGATTCCCCTGAAACGACCGCGATCAATGACTTATTCCCTGATGAACAACTTTTTGAAGTTTCCCAATTACCATGGTATGCGGACATTGCTAACTACTTGCTACAGGTTTGATTCCTACACATTGGAAAAAGCAAGATAAGGATAAGTTCTTCACTGAGGTGCGAAAATTCCTATGGGACGACCCATACTTATTCAAGTTTTGTCCCGATCAAATCATAAGGAAATGTGTGCTAGATGATGAACAACAAAGTATCATCTCCTTCTGTCTTGCTCAGGCATGTGGTGGCCACTTTTCGGCTAAAAAGACCACAGCAAAAATTCTGCAATGTGGGTTTTATTGGCCCACCATGTTCAAAGACACACATGACTTTTACAAAACATGTGAACCTTGTAAAAAATTAGGAGGAATTTCCTGTAGAAATATGATGCCACTCAATCCCATCTTAATAATCGAAATTTTTTATTGTTGGGGCATCGATTTCATGAGCCCATTCCCATCTTCTTTTGGAAATGTATACATCTTGCTTGCCGTTGACTATGTATCCAAATGGGTCGAGGCCATCCCTTGCCGGAATAATGACCATAAAACGGTCATTCGCTTCTTAAAAGAAAATATTCTTTCCCGGTTTGGAACACCTGGAGTCATCATAAGTGATGGAGGATCACACTTTTGTAATCGCCCATTTGCAACCTGAATGAAAAAATATGGCGTAACACACAAAGTGAGCACTCCCTATCACCCACAAACGAGTGGACAAGCTGAGATATCCAATAGGGAGATTAAACACATTTTAGAGAAAACAGTGAACCCCGATCGCAAGGATTGGTTGCTTCAGCTTACCGATGCGCTTTGGGCCTATCATACTGCTTTTAAAACCCCTATTGGAATGTCTCCCTATAGACTTGTCTATGGAAAAGCTTGTCACTTGCCTGTAGAGTTGGAACATAGGGCATATTGGGCCATTAAGAAGATAAATTTTGATTCTGACAAGGCAAGCTCGTTACACAAATTATAATTGAATGAACTTGCAGAATCCGGAATGAAGCAATGAGAATGTGAGAATTTACAAGGACAAGACGAAGATCTTCCATGATAAAAACATTCTTCGTAAGACATTCACGATCAATCAAAAAGTCCTTCTGTATAATTCCTGCCTACATTTATTTCCGGGAAAATTAAGATCTCGATGGACCGGTCCCTACATTGTGCAAACTGTCTATCCATATGGGACCGTCGAGTTGTTAAATCCAAGGAATGGCAACATTTTTAAGGCGAATGGGCAGCGATTAAAGCCGTTCTTTGAAAAATTTTCTTCAGAAGGTATGTCCATACCTCCTGACTGATCCTGTCTACCAGGATGATTGATCTCCTAGTCTGATGGAGGTATAGAGTAGTTAGGATTAGGATTTTGTTGTTTTTGTTTGATTATCATAGGTTTGTTAGAAGGAGGACGAATTTCACTTTTTACTCTCTTAGGTACTACCATTCCTCACTCCCTTTTTATGTTAGAATTGCTCTCATGTTTTGCTTATTGCACATCTTTTACATTGAGGACAATGCAAGATTTGGTTGGGGGTGTAGGATCACTTGGATGCATCCAGCGTTTTGTAACATTTCGAGCAATTATGTAAAAATTTTTCAATTTTTCTAAAATTCAAAAACTCTTTTGGAAAACTTTGTTTCTATGTATTCAAAATGATATGAGCATAAGAGGAGGAGATATGAAGTGTATGAGGTTGTATGTCTGGAATTTCTCATAGCATAATGGTTTTATATGTGAAGTCCCCTAGTTATGTGATTGATAGAAAATTTGAACACTTTTACACCTAGTTCACATTACACAATTTTCATGAGTTGAAAGAATTATGTGATTTGTGGGTTAGCTAGACTTTAATTTAAGGTGCTGAGAAATCAAGCCGGGGTCCTTTGTCCATCCTTGTCCATGGGAAAATAACGAAAGATATGAATTTCTAAAAAGCCTATCTAATTTAAAAGAAAAAGGAAAATGAGGGATGAAATTGGGAATGATGGAAAAATGGTGGAAAATTCCGATTAGGGCTACCTACTACCAACCGGGGGATGGTCTACCCGTAACCAAAGCCGAAAATGGGACGTAGTGTGAAAGTCGTCGGAAGGATGGTAAGGAAAATTCCTGTCATAGGCTTGTTGTTGCTCTCTATACCTTGAGATCTATGGTCTGGTTGATCTATGAAGAAGATAATCCTAGAAACTCATGAGATAAATTTTCACTATGCACACTAGGTTGAATTTGTTCAAGTTCGTCTATTTATCAACCAATCAGCGGGAATTTTATATGGACACCTATTATGCATTGGGAGTTTATGATTTCAACCTCTATCACCTAATCTCTCTGAATCTTACACTTGTGTGTCTTGGGATGTATAGAAGAATACTTTCTAAAAGAGAGTTGGGATTCGGAGAATGGAATTGGTTTCACGCATGTTGTTGATGTCAGATTTTGTAACAGGATCCTCCGGACGTTCACCTTCTCTCCACCGGAGATTTCCTCCGCCAAACCTGAAAGAAGACAGACAGCAACTAAGGGTGGCTGGGGTCCAGCCGTTAGCCCTCCGATGCTTAAGTCAGATCAAAGCAAGAAGAAGAGTAGCCAGGCAGACCGGGACAGAGATCGAATATTGTGTGTACCTTTCCCATAATGGAGTCGTCCCTTTATATAGATCTGAAGCGGTTCAATCCGTTACGCAAGATATCGAGATCCCGCTGATCTCATGTACGATACTGAGATCTTGCTGATTTCTTGGGATAAGATCCTATCTTTAGAGATGAGATCCAACCCAATGACTTATTTCAGCAATCACGTTCCTTGATGGCACTCCCTTGAGATCCGGAACCACCAGAGAAGATAAGCCCAAAAACTGACCTATGCGGGCTGCCGGTAGGCGTAGTAATAGCGATGATTGCTCATATTGAGCTGGAAGCCGTAGTTGGAGTCATAGCTGCCGAAAAGGAAGGAGACGCCGAAAGGACGGAGACTACCGCGCTGGATGTAACTCTGCTTGGAGCCGTCGAGGGATTTGGACAAGCTGCTCGACGGAAATCGGGTGCTGAGACTACGAAGATCGTCCAAACCAAAAACAAAGGCTCATGATTGCTCTGATTCGGGAGCTGCTCGTGTCAGGACTGCTCGCATCCGGGAGATGCGACCCCTTCTGGTGAGCACGAGCCGAGATGCTCGCATCCGGGAGATGCGACCCCTTCTGACGAGCACGAGCCGAGCTGCTCGCATCCGGGAGATGCGACCCCTTCTGGCGAGCACGAGCCGAGATGCTCGCATCCGGGAGATGCGACCCCTTCTGACGAGCACGAGCCAAGCTGCTCGCATCCGGGAGATGCGACCCCTTCTGGCGAGCACGAGCCGAGCTGCTCGCATCAGAGAGGTGCGACCCCTTCTGGCGAGCACGAGCCGAGCTGCTTACATCAGAGAGGTGCGACCCCTTCTGGCGAGCACGAGCCGAGCTGCTCGCATCCGGGAGATGCGACCCCTTCTGACGAGCACGAGCCGAGCTGCTCGCATCCGGGAGATGCGACCCCTTCTGGCGGGCACGAGCCGAGCTGCTCGCATCAGAGAGGTGCGACCCCTTCTGGCGAGCACGAGCCGAGCTGCTCGCATCCAGGATGTGCGACCCCCTACCGCGAGCTCGACCTGGACTCCTCGCATTCATATTGCCGCGATCCTTCACTTCTCGCCAGACTATATTTGCCTATAACAGATGCCCCCCAAACCCTTGGTATTGAGGAACTATGCCAAGGGTTTGCTAGTGCTGACAGCTGGGTGCTGGGAGACAATCGCTCATGATTCACTTAACGTGCTTCTGCATTTATGATGGCCAGCTTTCGCGCAGCTTTTCC
This sequence comes from Liriodendron chinense, assembly GCA_003013855.2. Classification (NCBI taxonomy): domain Eukaryota; kingdom Viridiplantae; phylum Streptophyta; class Magnoliopsida; order Magnoliales; family Magnoliaceae; genus Liriodendron; species Liriodendron chinense. The sequence continues at coordinate 210,808 of ML058384.1, forward strand.
TGCCGCCAGAAATGAGGCGTCGAGCGCCACGTGTTTCCGTATTTAATGCTAGCGTCCGTTCGTCTGGTGCGCCGGATGAGAAACTGCCGCGTGTCCAGCAAATCAGATGGAATAATTGCGTATAAATACCGGACTTAGAAGAAATTCCTTCATTTTCAAATTTTCTGCTGCGGCGCTCTCTGCTTTCTTCTTCTTCCTTTGCTTCTGGTGCGAAAAACCTCTTCACAGAGGTAGTCTTTCTCCAACTTTCTCCCTTCATCTCTGCTCCCTTCATCTTTCTTTCTTGCTTTTCTACTTGTGATGGCGGGGTCCTCAGATGAAGAGATTGTTCCCTTGGGAGATCACACCCCTGATTCTTCCGAATCCAACAATGCCAGAGTACCGGCTGGTAGATATTCTGCCTCCGGATATTCTTCCATCTTGACGGAGGAGAGGCTCTCTAACCTTAGAGAGGCATACAGAGTCCCAGACTCTGTTTTATTTAGATTACCTGGGAGAGGGGAGACAGCCGATGCCCCACCACCAGGGTGTGTGGCTTTTTACGAATATTTTTTCAAAGTAGGTGTACGTCTTCCCCTCCACCCTTTTATACGAAACTTTCTCCGTCTCTACAAGATTGCCCCGGGCCAATTAATAGTAAATGGCTGGCGGGTACTCCTGAGTGCTTTCGTCCTCTGGAAGCAAGCGGGTAACGAGGAGTTAACCGCTGAGGAATTTTTAAGGTTATTCCAGCTGAAGAAGGCGCCAGCTAGCGAGGGTTGGTATTACCTATGCTTCTGGCATCGGAATAACTTTATTTTGGGGAACCCTTCCTCCAACTGCCCGGGATGGAGAAAGAAGTGGTTCTATGTCTCCGGCAACTGGGAGTCCGAAATGGGCTCCGACCCCAAAGGCCATAACGTTAATCGCCATTTTGGCGAAGGTGGGTCAAGTGCTTGTTTATTTGTCCGACAGAGACAATAGCTTTGCTATATTGACGACTTAATGAACTTTCTTTTCTGCTTGTAGGAATCCCAATTGGTGTGAAACCGAATCTGCGGGGAGGACTCAAAGAGAAATTAGTTAGAGTCTACAAGCTTCCTACGGCTACACGACACGTCAACGTCGTATTAGAGTCCCATCACCTCTGTGCAGCGGGTCTCATCTCCAAAGAAGAAATGACGAATGCTGGCGAAAAAAGAGGTGCACTAGGGGTGCTTCCCCGTCTGAAGGGCGCGGTCTCGAAGAGGCAAAAGAAAAATGGGGGGCCCTCAAATGCACCTGCTCCCGCTGATGGGACTGCTCGCGGTCTTCAATCGCGAGGGATCAGTACGGGTGGGGTCGCTACGACTTCTCGTACGACCACGACCCCTCCGGTTATCGCGACCCCTCTATCCGCCGTGCCCCATCCGGCTACTGCGACTCCACCGTCGGGTGCTCACGGCCAGCCGGTGATCGAAGTCGCCGACAATTCACCGAAAGGCGATCGGAGGGAGGGAGGCCTCCCTCTTAAGGATATGAGATGCGAGCCTACTGGTGCTCGCGAGTCTGCGACACCTTCCATGGGTGCCGTGGGTGCTCGCGAGACGGGCTCTGGCGAGATGGTAGTGGCCCAACCTTCCGGGTCGGGGGTTTTTGTTATCCCCTCGCACTTGCATCCTATATGCAAGTTTATGTTTGATAACATTCCTCCCAACTCCTTCGGGAGTTTGCCTGAGCCAAGCCCAGAGGCTCTCTCCACTGATATTGAAGTGAGATTGGTTCAGGTAAACAACCTTTTTCCTTTTTTACCAATCTCTTCAGGATTTTATAAGATGACTAGCAATCTAATCCTTCTTTCTTTATTTGTATCAGAGCTTGGATCTCACGCTCCGCGTTAGGCGGGATGTCGACACAGCTCGCCGCAGCGTGGAGGATGCGGAGAAGAAGAAAAAGGCCATGGAAGCGGAGGTCCAAGGGCGGGACCACTTGGTGAAAGCTCTGGAAGTGCAAATCACCAAGCTGGATGAAGAGAAGAAAATTCTCTTCGTCAAAATCCAATCCCTGACTGAGCGCTTTCAGTCAGTGGATCTCCAACTCGCCAAGCTTCAGGAGCTCCACACCAAGAGCGAGAAGGAGAAGGAAATCTTCCGCCAGGATAAGATCCAACTTGAAGGGTGGCTCAAGGACGCGCGAACCAAGCTTGAGGAGACCCAGAAGAAACTCGAGGAGGCCCAGCAGCAACTTCACCAGTTGAAGGATGACTCCATCCACTGGGAAGAAGAGCGAGTGGCCCTCGTTCAAATGGTATCTGATGAGGGTCCTCGCGCAGTTCAGGAGTTCCGGACTTCCCAACTTTACGATGAGGAGCGATATGACGCGTATATCGCTGGTCACGATTTCGCGGTCAGAGTTATGCAGATGATCGCTCCAACTTTTAACGTTGAGGAGTTCGACAGAGTGGCATTTGAGGTTGCAGCTAAAGAACGGGCTGCCGCTGAGAACGAAGTCACCGAGGCAACAGATGCCGCTCCTGCTCCTGAGGCTGGTCCTGAAGCTGAGAGCCGCGAGCCTGCGCAAGATGAGGATGACCAACCCTGACCTTGGCAGCTTCGTATATCATGTATTTTTTTTTTTTTTGAGAAGAGATTTGTAATTGTCATGACCTTTGGGTCATTATTTTAATGAACATTTACTTCTTCAGTGTTGTGTATTCTCCTCTTTCCTTTCTGCTTTGTGTTGATCCCATCTGACTCATTCGAGGATACTATCCTTATTCGAGCACGAGCTGCGCTGCTCGCAGTAAGGGTACAGACTGCGACCCTTGAATTCGTGCACGAGTTGCTCTGCTCGCATTCTGGAAGTGCGATCTCTTTCACCAGTGCGAGCATCTAATTCATGAAAAGATGAATTAGACTCAATCCGGGGGTCGTGTGACCATGTCCGCGTTAAGATAGACTGATCTATCGATTGAGATTCTGATTCCACCAAGGGTAGAAGATTGGTCAAGAGAGCACGTATGCTCTCTTCGGGGCTGTTTTTAATCCATAAAATGGAGAAGCAACCAATTAATGACAACTTCAATCCTACCAAGGGCAGGAAATTGGCCAAGAGGATGTGTATATTCTCTTTGGAGCTATTCGAGTCCAAATAAATGGAATAGCGACCAAAAGATATCTTCAACTTTATTCATAAAATGTTGTTATGAACTACATCAAATCTAGGGGAAGTATTGTAGCAAATGCTCCACGTGCCAAGGGCGACGCACGGGTCTGCCCTGCATGTCTTCAAGATAATAGGTACCGGGTCGCACAATCCTAATAACCCGATAAGGGCCTTCCCAATTTGGATCCAGCGAACGAGAAGGGACTCCGAGCTTTTGTCTCAGGACCAAATCTCCAAGCTGGAAGGATTTAGGCCGCACCTTCGCGTTTCGATAACGAGCAATATGTTGTTGATATGCTGCCGCTCGTACTTGGGAGGCGTTTCTACGTTCTTCCAAGAGGTCAAGATGAAGGCGAAGGTCTTCCTGATTACTCGCGGGGTCATATTGCTCGATCCGATACGAGGGCACTTGAATTTCCACTGGTACTACTGCGTTGACACCAAATGCTAAGGAAAAAGGGGTCTCACCCGTTGACGTACGAGTTGTGGTCCTATACGCCCATAATACTTCTGGTAGAAGTTCTGGCCATTCGCCTTTGCATTCACCAAGCTTGGTTTTTAAATGGTGCTTAATGATTTTGTTCACGGCCTCGACTTGCCCATTCGCCTGAGGATGATATGGAGAAGTGCGGAGATTACATATCTTCCATTTGTCACAGAATTCATCAAAGGTCGCGTTGTCGAACTGCGTTCCATTATCAGTAATTATGGTATGAGGGAGTCCGAAGCGGCATATGATATTTCTCCATATGAACTTGGTAGTTTGCTTCTCAGTAATCTTGGCTAATGGTTCTGCCTCGGCCCATTTGGTGAAGTAATCAACTGCTACAATCGCGAACTTATTTTGTCCCTTTCCCATGGGCAAGGGTCCAATGATATCGACCCCCCACTGAGCGAAAGGCCAAGGGCTATCAACTGGAGTCATCTGTTCGGAAGGTACATGGGGTATAAGTGAATATCGCTGGCACTTGTCACATTTTTTAGAAAATTCAATTGCATCTGCTTTCATAGTGGGCCAATAATATCCTTGCCGCATCGCCTTATATGCTAGGGATCGCCCCCTGGGGTGATTACCACATGCCCCCTGGTGTACTTTGTCTAGAACATGAAGTGCTTCTTCTGGATGAAGACACCTTAAATAAGGCAAGGAGAAACTCTTTCGCAACAATATTCCGTCTTGTAAGGTGTACCTGGAAGCTCGAAGCCGAATTTGTCTTGCAGCTTTCTTATCGTCTGGTAGGTATCCGTCTCTGAGATAAAGGATGATGGGATCCATCTAGCATGGAGACGATTGTACCGATATTACTTGCTCAAGAGCTGATTGGTCGATACTTAGGGTCTGACGATGCTCGATGGGGATCGAGTGTGCTAGCTCAGATTCTGGTGCGGAAGCGAGCTTAGCCAATGAGTCGGCAAGTTGGTTCTGCTCGCGAGGAATATGAATTATTTCATAGGTCTTCAGTTTCGCGAGCAGGATGAGTACTCGAGACTTGTATAAGGCCATCCTTTCTTCTTTGGCTTCAAATTCACCAAGGACTTGTTTGACAATGAGCTGGGAGTCGCTATGAATTAACAGATTTTGAATTGCAAGGACAATGGCTAGTTCGAGGCCAACGATCAGGGCCTCATATTCTGCTTCATTATTTGATACGTGAGAATCGAAACGTAGAGCATATTGGAAATGCGACCCGTCGGGAGCCACTAAGATCAGGCCCGCTCCACTGCCAGTGGCCCGCGACGACCCGTCCACGAAGAGTGACCAAGGAGGCTGGTCGCTGGTCGTGGTGTTACTATCAGAAGAGTATGTAAATTCGGCGATAAAGTCAGCCACGGCCTGGCCTTTGATGGCGGTCCTAGGACAGAATGAGATGTCGTGTTCGCTGATCTCGACCGCCCATTTAGTCAAGCGTCCGGAAGCCTCAGGTCTCTGAAGGACTTGCCGTAGTGGATGATTTGTTGGTACTAGAATAGCGTGGGCTTGAAAGTATGGTCGCAGTTTTCTAGCTGCCATGACTAAGGCCAGGGCTAGCTTTTCCATATCAGAATACCGAGTTTCTGCATCAACCATTGCTCGACTAACATAGTAAACGGGCCTTTGCACCCCGGAATCTTCTCTTATTAATGCGGCGCTAACGGCCGTAGCGGACACACATAAATAAATAATAAGTTGCTCGTGTGCTATAGGTTTAGATAAAATGGGAGGTGTGCTCATGTATAGCTTCAATTGTTGAAAAGCCTCTTCACACTGAGGTGTCCATTTCCAATCAGACTTGGCCGTTGCACGAAGAAGTTTGAAGAATGGTAAGCACTTGTCGGATGCTCGCGAGATGAACCTATTCAATGATGCGATGCGACCAGCCAGACGCTGGACGTCCTTCAGAGTGGTGGGGGATTTCATCTCTATCAATGCTTTTATCTTCTTAGGATTTGCCTCGATTCCGAGCTGGCCGACCATGAACCTAAGAAACTTTCCTGCAGACACTCCAAACGCACATTTTTCTGGGTTTAGTTTCATTTGATACTTCCTCATAAGGTCGAAGGCTTCTCGGAGATCATAAATATGATCATCTTCTATGGTGCTTTTCACGAGCATATCGTCAACATAAACTTCCATATTCCTACCGATCTGAGCAACGAATATTTTATTGACGAGACGTTGATAAGTGGCTCCTGCATTTTTAAGACCGAACGGCATTACCTGGTAACAATATAGTCCTCGATCCGTGATGAAGGCAGTATGCTGGCTATCGGGTGGATGCATCATAATCTGGTTATAACCAGAGTAAGCATCCATAAAACTGAGCAGAGCGTGTCCAGCTGTTGAATTGACCAGCTGGTCTATCCGTGGTGTTGGAAAACTATCTTTGGGGCATGCTTTGTTCAGATCTGAATAATCGATGCACATTCTCCACTTACCATTAGCTTTTCGGACGAGAACTACGTTCGCGACCCACTCTGGGTAATCAACTTCTTTTATGAAATTGACCGTAAGTAGCTTCTCGACTTCACCTTTGATCGCCATTTGCCTTTCTGCAGTGAAGGCACGTCGACGCTGGTGTACGGGTTTATGCTTTGGGTCGATATTGAGACGATGTGCGATGACATTGGGGTCGATGCCTGGCATATCCTTATGAGACCAAGCGAACACGTCCTGATATTCGGTAAGAAAAAGGACCAGATCTTCACGATGGACGCTGGTTAAAGAGGATCCAATGTATACGACCCTGGATAAGTCGTCTTTGGCTAAGTGAATCGCCACTGTATCTTCCCCTGGAGTTCCCGATTTAAGAGCACTCTCTCTCGGATCCAGCGAGGTGTTGGGGGAGAAGTTGGGTGAACCTTGTGCTATCTCCATGACGGGTACTGCTTGAGCCTTCTTTCGATCTTAGAGGGCAATCTGGTAGCAAGACCGTGCCTTCTGTTGACTTCCTCGCACGACCCCGATACCATTTGGGGTAGGAAATTTGACACACAGATACGAAGGGTGCAAGGCTGCCCTGACCTTAGTAAGAGATGACCGCCCCAAAATGGCGTTATACGCTGATTTTCGGTCCACTACGAGGAAGTTTATGAAGACGGTGGTCTTCGCTGGACTTTCTCCGAAAGTAACTGGGAGATCGATGCTTACTTCAGGCGTTACTACCTCACCTCCGAAGCCGACGAAGGGGGTCGATACTGGCTTGAGAAGGCTTCTGGAAAGTGCCATTTTGTTGAAAGCCTCCAAGTATAGAATATCAGCTGAGCTACCTGTATCCACCATAATTCGATGTGTCAGATAATTTGATACCTTCAATGTGACTACGATGGAGTCTTCATGAGGGAAATGAATTCCCTTCGCATCTTCGAGAGTGAAGGAAATTGGAGGATGGCTGGTTTTTTACGAGCTAGACGTCTGTTCCAGCCAATAGATTTGCTGGGGTTCTTTGGATGCCTTTCGAGCGTATGCTTTCCTCGAAGCTTGAGAGTCACCCCCGCAAGCTGGTCCTCCAACGATGGTGCGGATTTCTCCCGTGGGCTCAGTGTCCTCTTGGTCAGTTTGATGATGAGGCGGTTCCTTTTGGCGAGATAAGGTCTTCGTCCTTTCTGGTGATTGATTTTTACGAGCAACATAATCCTGGAGATGGCCTTTTCGAATAAGGGCCTCGATTTGGTCTCGCAGAGAGATGCAGTCCTGGGTTCTATGCCCGTGATCTTTGTGGAAGTAACAGAACTTGCTCTTATCTCTCTTCTCGGGATCGGATTTGATCTTTGCAGGCCAGTTTACATATGGCTTGTGTTTAATCTCCATTAGAACCTTTTCATGAGACCGATTAAGAGGAGTGTAGTTATGGTATTTACCGGAGTAAGGCTTCTTGTGAGAATGATCGCGTTGATCACGACGATATTTTTTATCTGCAGAAGAGGTTCCCTCTGGCTTGCGTTTCTTACCCTGTGCCCCCTGACGTGTCAATGCGACTTCTTCTGCATTGATGTACTTCTGAGCTTTGGCTTGGAACTCTGCCATAGTTTTCGGTGGGCTTTTATCCAAGGCAAACCTGAATTTCTCGCTCGTTATTCCCGCTATGAGGGCTGCGAGCCCTTTTTCTTCAGTATAACCTTCAGTTTGAACGGCTTCAGCGGTGAACCGTACTGTGAACTCCTTTATCGTTTCCCCATGCTGCTGTTTTAGATTCATTAGATGGGAGGCTCGCTTCTTGATGCGGATGCTTCCCATGAATTGAGAAAGGAATATCTCCGATAACTGAGAAAAGGAGCTGATGGAACGAGGCTTTAATCCTCGGAACCACGTGCGAGCCGCCTCCTTCAATGTTAGGGAAAAAGCCCTGCACATGATTTCTGAACCATGTCCCTCCAACTCCATGAGGGACCTGTATGTTTTCAGGTGTTCAAGAGGGTCACCAATACCTGTGTACGGGGTGATAACAGGCGTTCGATACTTTCTGGGTAACGGGGCTTCCATAACCTCGCTGGTGAAGGGGGACTCGGATTGATGTACCGCCGCCATGACTGCTGATGGCCGATTTGCCTGGTATCGCTGTTCCATGACATCAAAACGATCATGGATTCTTTTGAGATCTCCTTCCCATGGTAGGGTATAGCTTGATGTTTCGGCGGTGGAGCCCTACGGTTGAGGTTGTCGAGATGAACTAGAATGTATAGAATGTGGAGACGGCACAGGGGGATGGCTGCCAAGTGGTGGGACCTGTGTTTCGTCCATAGAATGTCTGGAGGCCACTGGTATGGGTTGCGGTGGTAACCCTTCGGAGGGTTGTCTCTGCGGTTCAGGGAAATGCTGGTCAAGCCGATTTGATAGGGCCTGAACTCCGGCATTCAGAGTTAGAAGAGTATTTCCGAGGAAACGCAAGACATCGTCTTGACTTCCAGAAGCCTCCAATAATGGGTTTGTGGATGGTATATTCGGGGCTCCTTGAGGGATACTCGTCGACGCGGGCGGAAGAGCAGGTACGGATTCCGCCTCATCGGGCGGAGGTGGTGCCTGCCTTGAAGTCGAAGGATGAACAGCCTTTTTAGGAGGCATCACCAGAGGATTTTGCTCGGTAGAACGATTGATTTCGACGATCAAATCGTTCCCACAGACGGCGCCAAACTGTTGATGTCAGATTTTGTAACAGGATCCTCCGGACGTTCACCTTCTCTCCACCGGAGATTTCCTCCGCCAAACCTGAAAGAAGACAGACAGCAACTAAGGGTGGCTGGGGTCCAGTCGTTAGCCCTCCGATGCTTAAGTCAGATCAAAGCAAGAAGAAGAGTAGCCAGGCAGACCGGGACAGAGATCGAATATTGTGTGTACCTTTCCCATAATGGAGTCATCCCTTTATATAGATCTGAAGCGGTTCAATCTGTTGCGCAAGATATCGAGATCCCGCTGATCTCGTGTACGATACTGAGATCTTGCTAATTTCTTGGGATAAGATCCTATCTTTAGAGATGAGATCCAACCCAATGACTTATTTCAGCAATCACGTTCCTTGATGGCACTCCCTTGAGATCCGGAACCACCAGAGAAGATAAGCCCAAAAATTGACCTATGCGGGCTGCCGGTAGGCGTAGTAATAGAGCTGATTGCTCATATTGAGCTGGAAGTCGTAATTGGAGTCATAGCTGCCGAAAAGGAAGGAGACGCCGAAAGGACGGAGACTACCGCGCTGGATGTAACTCTGCTTGGAGCCGTCGAGGGATTTGGACAAGCTGCTTGACGGAAATCGGGTGCTGAGACTACGAAGATCGTCCAAACCAAAAATAAAGGCTCATGATTGCTCTGATTCGGGAGCTGCTTGTGTCAGGACTGCTCGCATCCGGGAGATGCGACCCCTTCTGGTGAGCACTAGTCGAGATGCTCACATTTGGGAGATGCGACCCCTTCTGACGAGCACGAGCCGAGCTGCTCGCATCCGGGAGATGCGACCCCTTCTGACGAGTACGAGCCGAGATGCTCGCATCCGGGAGATGCGACCCCTTCTGACGAGCACGAGCCGAGCTGCTCGCATCCGGGAGATGCGACCCCTTCTGGCGAGCACGAGCTGAGCTGCTCGCATCAGAGAGGTGCGACCCCTTCTGGCGAGCACGAGCCGAGCTGCTCGCATCAGAGAGGTACGACCCCTTCTGGCGAGCATGAGCCGAGATGCTCGCATCCGGGAGATGCGACCCCTTCTGACGAGCACGAGCCAAGCTGCTCGCATCAGAGAGGTGCGACCCCTTCTGGCGAGCACGAGCCGAGCTGCTCGCATCAGAGAGGTGCGACCCCTTCTGGCGAGCACGAGCCGAGCTGCTCGCATCCAGGATGTGCGACCCCCTACCGCGAGCTTAACCTGGACTCCTCGCATTTATATTGCCGCGATCCTTCACTTCTCGCTAGACTATATTTGCCTACAACACATGTTTTGCTCCGGACTAGCAAAATGCTGGTTGGGGGGTGTGTTGAGCTCTTAATTGTGCATATTCTAACCCCAATTCATCACTCATTATGCAAGGTTTTCATGATTTATAGACTATTCTAATGCATGAATTTGTGATTGTAGGATGAGAGAGAGGATGCATCAATTGGAGACTTAAAGAAGTCATTTGTAAGATTAGAAGATCAAGAGGCTAAGCGTCAAAGGATGAAAGAAAGAAGTCTAAGGAACGAAGAAAGAAAGCAGAAGAGAACACTCACGACCGGTCGTCCAAGACCCAGGACCGGTCGCCTGACCGGTCCGCACACTCAACAGAGGGGATCCAGAGGCCACAACTCTCTGGACTGTTCACGAACGGTCGTACGACCGGTCGTCCACTGCTGCGACCGGTCGTGCGACCGGTCCTTGAATTAAAATCCTGGATTCGAAATTTCCCAAAACTCACTGGACGTTTTTCGCGCTTTTGAGACCGGTCGTGCGACCAGTCGTCTAGTGGCTCAGACCGGTCGTGCGACCGGTCGTCTGGGTAACGAAGTGTGTTCTACAAGTTCCAAAATTCTCTGCGCACTCCGTATGTTTACGCAAATTCTGGAAGTTTCCAAGGTTACAGAGCCTCCCCACTATAAAAGGAAACCTAGGGATCGTTCTTGGGTATCTTAGAAGAGTTTGAGCAAGGTGGGAGGCGACGGAAGTGGATTTCGGAGTTCCACAACTCCTCCTAGTTTGTTTTACTATTTTATGTTTTTCTTAGTTGTTTCATGTTTCCTTGGATCATGAACGGCTAAACCTCTTAGCTAGGGCTAAGAGGTGAAGCTTGTAGTGGATCTAAGATGTTTCAATTCGTTTTTAGTTGGTTTTAAGATTGGTTTTCATGATTATGAACAATGGTTTGAAGTTTATACAAGTTCTAAGTAAGTTTTTCTTAGTCTTATGATGACTCATGGATGTTTGGGAGAATTACTTAAGTTCTTAATGGCTGAATGTTAGTCTAGACCTGTATGATCCGAGGAATTGGAGTATGCTCTAGTACTATGATCTTCATGTGGGAACTTCCTACCAAAGTTCTACTTTTCTGGTTTTCTGAATTATGTATGGGATTGTGCATGTGATTTGATTCAAGTTCAAATCATGATCTAGCTTTGTCTGGTGACAGGACTTAATGATGATCATGATTATGAACTTAGTTTACTGGAATTGGGACTGACCTATGCAATTGAGCACGCTCATCCTAGCTTGCATCGAGTGAATCATGTACATTGGCCTTACATATGACAGATTGTTTGGTTTAACAGCTCTACCATCCGGCTAGATAGATCTTAATATCGATTCTAGTTGAGAGAATGAGAAACCACAGCGGATTGAACATCAAGGATTGCTACAAGTGGATCCTTGAACCCCTAGTGCCTTTTTATAATTGTTTACCTTCAATTTAGTTTAAAGTTGTTACTTACATCAATCTCATACAAAATCTGGTTGTTAAGTCTCAATAGACACTATTGGATGTATTTGTGAATTCCTACACAAGTCCCTGTGGATCGACCTCGGTCTTACCGAGTTTATTACTACATCGCAACCCTACACTTGGAGAAGCGAACAATTGGCAGAGAACACAGCCAATGACTTTTGCTGCTACCGAGATTTATAACAATAGTGGTCGTCCGAGAGTGGGCGGCACTAGAACTGGAGAATTCATGAGTTACTTCTTGATGCGGTTGAAGGCGACTTGGCAATCATCATTCCATTCTTTTGGAACGTTCTTCTGAAGGAGCTTAAATATGGGCTCATAGATAGGTGTGAGCTATGCGATGAAATGACTAATATATTGAATTCTGCCGAGGAAACCACGGATTTCTTTCTCAGTTCTTGGAGGGGGCATCTCGATGATTGCTCTGGTTTTAGTTTCGTCGATCCTTATGCCATCCTCGCTCACCATAAAGCCAAGGAGTTTGCCTCTAGTTGCACCGAAGACACATTTCTGAGGGTTGAGACGGAGCTTGTACTTTTCTAACCTGTTGAATAACTTCTTCAGATCTTTAAAGTGTCCTTCAATTGTACAAGATTTGATGATCATATCGTCCACATATACTTCAAGCTCTTTATTCATCATATCGTGGAATAATGCTGTCATTGCTCGCTGATATGTTGCTCCTACGTTCTTTAGAGCAAATGGCATTACCTTGTAACAGAAGGCTCCCCATAGAGTGATAAACGATGTCTTCTCATGATCTTCGACGGCCATCTTGATCTGATTGTAACCTAAGAATTCGTCCATGAATGAAAAGTTCTTGTACCCTGCGGTGTTGTCGACCAGAGTATTGATATGCGGCAAAGAGAAGTCATCTTTAGGACTGGCTTTGTTAAGATCTCGGAAGTCGATGCACATTCGAACCTTGCCATCCTTCTTTGGTACTGGTACGATGTTGGCGAGTCATTAAGGGTAGTTAGAGACTACCAAGAATCCCGCATTGTATTGCTTGATGACTCCATCTCGAACTTTCAGAGCCCATTCTAGCTTCATTCTTTGAAGTTTCTACTTCACTGGCTTCATATCTGGCTTCGTTGGCAGATGATGTACAATGAGCTCTTCATCAAGCCCCGGCATGTCTTCATATGAGAATGCAAAGTTGGACAATCTTGAAGCTAGGAACTCTATCATCCTCTTTTTCATCTCTGGTGGCAACGATTTTTCAATGCGGACTTCCCTAGGGTCTTAGGTTCCCCAAGTTTACTACCTCAAAATCATCGGCTACAACATTAGCTTTAGATTCGAACTTTTTAAGGAGATCCTCTAGTTCGGGAGCCGGGTCATCATCTTCCTCATCCCGAGCTTCGTCCAGACTCATGAGCTCAAAGTCTAATTCGATGTCAAAATCATATGATTCGACTTCAAACTCATGCGACTCTTCAGACGAACTTGGCACATTATTGAATGTAGAAAAAGAAATATTTTTTGGTTTTTGAGAATTTTTTGGAATTGAAATGCTAGATGTTTTTGGTTTTTGAAATTTTTTTATTTTTTTAGATTTTTGAACTTCATGAGACCCTGAACAAGCTGGTATTGCAAACCATGATTGATCCCAGCTTGCCCCAGGATACCGATCGTTGCTTAAACCAGTGTTTTTTTTAAAGCCAGAGCCCTTGGATGACTCTCTGGCTGATTTAGAAGTTAAGGGAATAGATGACCATTCAGGATCCCACACTCCTTCCCCTGGAGAGGTAAGGGTTGTGATTTGGGCGAAGAATCAAAATCTGGCCCAATGACCATGATATCTTGCTGGTTGGGTTCGAGATCTGAGTCATACTTAGTCCCTCTTGGATCACTTACCTCGCATTGCAGTTCGTCTGGTTCCACGGTAAAACACAAGTTTAGAATCTGGACATCGGACTAATCCAGGGCTGACCATTTCCCTTTCTTGGTCCAATGGATGGACTGCTTCTAGCCCCTGGCTGATGATTGATGATGTTGATTCTGCAGAGATGGGCGGGTTGTGTCCCTTATTGATTGATGCTGAGATGGGCAAGCTGTGCCCCTGGTTGGCTGGAATTGAAGTGGGCAAATTGTGCCCCTAGTTGACTGGAATTGAAGCGGGCAAGTTGTGCCCCTGGTTGACTGATGGTGATGCTACAAGAGTAGGTATCAGAATACCCTGGTCATGAAGCTACTGTATTTGATTTTCTTCTTTTTCTTCATCATCTCCTTCTTCTTTTGGAGGCTTAGATGGTTTGATAATTGAGTTCCATCGAATGGGAGGCCACATGGCCCAAGCTAGGCTCATCAGAAGGCCTTTGTGTAGCGCAGTCGGTAGATCTCTTCTTGGATCTCTGCAAGGCTCTCCTGGCTTGATGAATTGAATGGGTGAGCACCAAAACTTCTTTTTTCTTTTGTCCATGATGACTGACCTGTACCCGAGTCCCCATTTGCGTTGATTATATACCAGCGGCATCTTTTTGAACTTGAAATAATTCTTCATATGATACTTGAGGCTCAGACGTTCTGTTGGTGAAAAGACACGAGCCACACTTATTGGTTCTGGATTGGCAATAACGTTCACGGTCTCGAACTCGAAACTATGGAACGAAACATCTTCTTCAGAGTGTTGGATGTCGATGACAGGGATATCTGGTTCAGTGGCAGCGACATTGGAAGGAATGATGAGCTCCTTCTCTACATGGATAGAGATCACTTGGTTCCCACGGATATACTTCACCCGTTGATGCAAAGTTGATGGCATAGCTCCGACCTTGTGCAGCCAAGGTCGTCCGAGCAACATGTTGAAAGAGGCGGATATATCCAGGATTTGGAATCTAATGGTGGAGACTTCTAGACCTATCTGTACCTCTATGTCGACTTCTCCTTCTACTAATCGACAGGTGTTATCGAATGCTCTAACGTACATGATGTTGGGTTAGAATGAGGAGGGACTGATTCCTAGGCGTTCCTCAGTCTTGAGTGGGCAGGCATTTAAGCTTAAGCCGTTATCGATAAGGACTAGCGGGACACAAAGGTCTTTGATATCGTAAGGCTATGTTGAGGGATCGCCCATGGTTGCATCCCTCTGGTGGCAATTCACTATCAGTGAAGGTGATGGCGCACGGAGCCAGGAGTTGTCCGACCATCAATGCTATCATTTCAGGTGCTGTGTTAGAGGAGACGTTGGCATCGTTCAGGGTCTTGGTGAATATTTCTCGGTGTATGCGAGACGTGCAGAGTAGCTCCCATACCGAGATTTGGGCAGGGATTGACTTGAGCTGAGTCGCAACATCATATGCAACTTCATTTTTGTTGCCGAGACCTGAGAGAGCACTTTTGGGATCTCCTTTGTTCTGATTATCTCTTTGGATGCAACGCCTATTGGGATTCATGTTCCCTACCTCTGCACATTCTGGATAGTGCCACAGGACTTCTTTGTAATTTTCCTCTCCTTTGCTTTCTAGGACCACTGGTTCTTGTAACGGTGCTGGTGTGGGTGCCAAGTCTTCCTCATATGGAGCCTTTGCCTTGAGGACTACATTGTTGCAATACTGAAGGGATAATATCAAGGCTTGTCTTCATAGATCACATAAGGTCGCGGCTTGGGCTTGACTGTTCATGGAGCAGGAGGTTCCCATGGAATGAACACTGGTCCTCTTGATATGGCGAGGGGTCTCTCTGTTTAACCCAGCTGCTGTAGTGTAATTAATATACCTTCAGGACGTCTTTGTGGCTCGGGGATTGGACTTGCCCCTTGCGATATGACTAGCTTGTTTGGAGGAGTCTCTTCTAAGACAATGGGTTCTTGCTACTGATACGTATAATCCCTCCATTGCGGATTGGGTTGTTCCTGAGATGAAGTTGCCCCTTGCAAAATGGCAGGTTCGTATGCGGGCTCGATGTATGATTGTACTCTTTCCAGGATGACCGGCTCCCAACATGAATGGTTGTAAGGTGCCCCTTGCAAGGGGACAGGCCCTTGAACAACAGGTGTATCATATGGAGGTGCTCCTTCGAGTACTAACGGCTCGAAGACTGAAGGAAGAAAGGAGTTTGTCCCTTGTAAGATAGGAGGAGAATTTGTTGGCCCATAAGTGTAAACATGAATGGACTCGATAGGGGAGAAAAAGTGATCGAGACGCTCTCCTTCTTTTATGTTGTTGACGGCAGGGCTGCGAGACGAACTGGGGTCCGTCTGATGCTAAGGTAGAGGATTCTAAAGGATGTTGGTAGGAGTTACTGGAGGAGTTCCAGGGACCGAGATGACGATCTTGCGGTCGTCAATCAGATTTTGTATGGCATTAGAGTCATGCATCGATCAGTGGTGTGGCCACGCCCTTGATGGTAGACATAATATTCAGTTTCTTGGTAGTTCAAAGGTAGAGGATTTGGAGGAGGCCCGGGTGTCATTAGAGTGAGTAACTGCTTTTGTACCAACATAGTCATGACTTGACTGAGTGACTGAGTGAGAGGAGTGAATTTTCTGAACTCCCTGTAATTCTGCCTGTTCTAATATGAGTATCGGCCATTCCCCTTGAATTGCTACTGCTGTCGAGGTGGTTGTGGTTGTGGTTAAGGATTTGGTTGCGGTGGGGGTGGCTGTGGCTGATACCTCTGAGGTTGATTTTGAGGCTGATTCTGCTAATATGGTTGACGTCCCTGTTGGGGAGCATATTGGTTGCCCTGGGTAGTGGCAATGATGTTGTTTACCTCTGTCGGGCGAGGAGGAGAACCGTTGTGGTTTCCACTCCCGTATCCAATAGGTCTTCCTTCCACTCTGTTTTGTTTGACGGGAGTAGCCTAATGAGGCCATGGTGAGAGTGTCCTTGCTCAGATTCCTGCTTTGACTTGCTCTCCAGCACAGATCAACTGTGAGAAATTAGCATATGGATGCGAGATGAGATATCTAGATATGCCAGGATATGTTGAATGAATAATCATGGAGATTTGTTCTTCGTCGTCGATGGGTGCATTCTGGCTGCTATAGCTCGCCAGTGTCCCACATAAGCTGACAACGTTTTGTCACTCCTTTGCCTAAGAGCTACAAGGTCGGCTCTCCTGGGTGCCATGTTGAGATTATATGCGAACCTATCAACGAAAGCCTGAGAAAGCTGTTCTCAAGTCCTGATGCGATGACAATCCAATGACGTGTACCAGTCTAGGGCATCGCCTTTCAGAGATTTTTGGAATAAGTGAATGAGAGCTCCTTTATTTCCTGAGATTGCACTCAGCTCTCCACAGAAAGCCTTGAGATGTGCTGTGGGACAACCATTGCCGTCGTATCTTTTGAATTTTGGTACCTTAAAGTTTTGAGGTATCTGAGCAACTGAAAAAGGACACAAGTCTCTGAACTTCGTCAAAGGTAGATCAATTCCTTATTATCTCTATAATTGATTTTGTAGGGTCTGGAACTGTTCCCACAACTCGTCCAATGCTGCATGATCTACTCGAGTGATTAGTGCCTCTTGCAGTAAGGCACGTTCTTCCTTGGCATAATGTCTTCAACCCTATGGGCTTGCTGGAAAGCAACCGTGGGTTACTGAATTTGATTCGATGATTGAACTGGATTCTGATGAAGTTGTGCTTGAAATGACTGTAATTGAGCTAGAGACTGTACTGAAGGTTGAACTGGAACTTGTTGGAATTTAATTGGAGTTTACTGAATTGAAGATTGCTGAAAATTAACTAGATTTTGCTAAATTGAAGATTGCTGGAAATTAACTGGAATCCCATCGGTGGGGATGTGCTGGAATTGAAAAGTGTTTCTGTTTGTAGAAGGCTGAGATGCTGGGAAGTGACCCCCTTGTTGGGTATTCGCCACTGTCCACTGATTGATGTGGGCTTGACACTGATCCCCATTGTGGGCATTAGTCAGTGCTGTCCTTGTTGCTGGAAATTGAATTGAAATCCCATCGGTGGGGATGTACTAAAATTGAATAAAGGTCCATCGGCGGGGACATGTTGAGAAAGGAAAGGGTTCCCATCGGCGGGGACGTGCTAGAATCTACTAAGATTGTTGCTTGCAAGATTGACTGGAAGTTGACTGGAAGTCCCTGCGGACGGGAATACTCTGAGACGGTCTTGTCGTCGCAGGAAGGTATTGAGGTTGTGCTTGATTTGAACTGGAGGCCGGAGGGACCCGACATGATTGTTGAGATTGCTGAACTGGGCCAACTTGATTGTTGGCTGCTGCGGTAGCTTGTGCTTACATGAATTCCAAGAACATTTCTTGCATTGCTCTCATTCCTTATGCCAATTCTTGTATGATTGACGTATTCTCGATTGGTTGTTGTGCTGGAGGTTGCGCATCGGCCATGTAAAGGGCAGGGAAGAGGTGAGCTTCTTCTTTGTGGTCGGACATGGCTTGTTGAGCTCGAGTGTAAATTATGGTGCGGAAGGGAAGTTTTTTCCGAAGACGTTGAGCCTGAGGAGGCGTAATGGTGAGGAATATGCTCTACTCTTTTTTTTGGGTTTTGGAATTTTCTATTTTTTTTGGATGGAATGCTATGTAGATGAGATTGTATGAGGACTATTAACTTTCAAGTATAGGAAGCATTTCGTTTTTCAAGTTGGATCACGATTACTGGGACTAGCATATCCCTAGTGGAGTCGCCATTCTGTGGACGCTCGCCTTTCAGCGCTTTCGGCCCTCCCTTTCGAAAAGGGGTTGCATGAATCGCCGTTGTGCCACTGGCTCACCTCATTCTCGAGGGCTTTTTTAGTTGTCGTGTTAAACTGGATATGTTTGAATGAGTTCGTATAAGACCAGAGTCACCACGAGCCAGTTACTTCGAATCTACAATCGGCTAGACCCCGTAGAAACGTTAGAGAAGGGAATCCAAAAATTCCTTCCTCTAAAATGACTCCTTTTGATCTGCGGTCAGAGATTTGAGGTAAGGGATCATGGTTACAGGGTGGGAAGGTGTTAGGAATCGACTTTCCCTGGACCTAAGTACGATCTTTACTTCACAGAATTGAACTAATACTTGAAAGAATGATTTCATCCTCGTACATTCTCATGAATGATATGATGCATAAATGTAAGTCTGAATAGTAAGAGTTTCTGATGGGTAGGTTTCCATTAATAGGCAAGCCTAGAGTATACGCTTGAACTGACAGGTGCTTTATACGGGATGCATGCTGTGGATTTGATTAATCAAAGTGCTTGTAATGAGATGATAAGCAGGGGGGTTGGAAGAATAGTAAATGTTGCACTTATGCTATATGCGAATGAGATGATGCTAATAAAAGAGTAACTGGATGGATGGAGGTGTCGCAAGGGTTTGCTTCAAGCGACTAAGATTGGGACTTAGGTAGCTTGGGAGACTTGGACCAAGGTCAGGCTGGGCTGAACCAGAGTTAGGCTCTTCTCACTCGGGCTCTCCTTGGTGGAGGAATGGGCTAAAGGGATGGAGCTGATTCAGAATTTATGGATTTGCTTTGGGTGTTGAAGGATGCTGTGAATGAGAGGGAGCGGGGGTTTTTATAGCTTGAGCAGTGGCAGTTCCTGTAAATATGTTTGGGCGGCCCCCAAGGGGCTGCCCGTATGGACAAGCTGGTTCAGCTTCAGAGCTTATGGCCACCGAACCTGAAGCAAAAAAGCTACAGGTCCGAGGTACGGAGTTGCTCCGAAGCTGTGGCTCAGAACTAGGTGAGTTGACTGGGTTGAAAAGATGGGTTTTAACATGGCGAGTCGACTGAGTGCAGGGGCTGGACTGACTCGGTGAGTCGACTCGGTGATTTGACTCACCAAGTTTGACTTTTTTTGGAATTTTTTGTCTGATTTTTCTTATGGGGGGTTTTTCGGGCTGATGTTTAGGGGGGAGTTGACTAGGTTCAGGCTTGAGTTGGGCTATGGATTGGGGCTTGCAAGGGTGAGTTTGGCTAGGTTTGGACATGGGGTTTAGGGGTATGGGCCTCCATCCATTCAGCTATCTCTACCAACATGGTAGCCGAAGGTGGGGTGTCTACAGAGGATTTCTATGAGGCCTACCTCAATGTGTGTATTTTATTTAAACTATCCATCCATTTTTACAACTCATTTTAGGGCATGATCCTTAAAAAGGAGATAGAATGAAGGCTCAAGTGGACCACACCATGAGAAATAGTAGATATTAAGTGTCAGCCGTTGATATTTTTTGTGGTCCACTTAGGCCTTCGATATTCTTCCTTTTTGGGATAATGCCCTAAAATTATGATTCAAAATTAATGGATGGAGTGGATAAGCCACATACATCATGGTGGGTCCCACGAGTTGCTGACAAGGTCGTCCGCCCTCTCGCACTCGTTCTTTCGCAGTCCTGGAGCCAAAGTTTTCCAAAAAAACCCCAAATGTGCCCTTATTCTCTCACGCCCTCCTCTCACACACTCTCAGCCCCTCACTCTCCCTCATCCTCGCCATCTCCCTCTCGCTCTCTTGCATGCCCTTGCCCTCGCCATCTCCCTCTCGCTCTCTCGCCCTTACCCTCTCCCTCGCCCTCTTGGTCCCTCTCCCTCTCTCAATCTCACTGCCTCTCCCGTGGGTGAAAACAGAGGGTTTCTTCCTCAAATTCGGCAATCCATCTTTCGTGCCTCCACTTCGCCATTGTTAGTATCTTTCTCTCTCTCTCAAACATTGAATATGTAAACCCTAATAAGGGTTTTAGTTGGGAATACACACTGTTCATCAGATCGTCAATGGCCATTATTTTTCTTTCTTTTTGAGTTTTTGAGATTGAATGTTGCTGTCATGTCTGACCTAAAATGGAAATGCTTGCTGCTTGAGAGGCTTTGAACTTGGTGATATGCTCTGAATTCATTATATTTTCCCACTTTTTGTTGAATTCTGTTAGTAGCAGGTGATTTTTTTAATATATTACTTTAGTGTTAGTTTTGATTTGAAATTTGAAAGGAGTAGGATTAGTAGCTCAGGTGCTTGTAATCTACTAAGTTTGGATTGAGTTTTTAAAGGGTTTTTTTCTTTTATTTCCTTTGGAAAAAAAGCTCTAATTTTCAAGTGGTATTTTTTTTTTTTTTAGAGGTTGATAGACAATTTCATTCTATGGAGGAATGAAGTACAAAATTTTGGGGTTTCCCCATGAACAAAGGAACCCATTCATTGAATGGTTAAGATCACCAGATATGGGAAATAAAAGGTGGCATGTGAACATATGGACATTCCATTATATTGTCATGGTGCATGAAGGTGTACTATAATAGTGAGATGCGTGACACACTTGGTGGTGATGCACTCGCATAATAAGAATGACAAACTAATCACCTGCTTTTGGGTGTATGCTGACTTAGCATAAAATCCTATTTTTCTTACCAACATCTCATATGTGCACATTGTTAGCTTTACAAAGCCTTGGAAGCAAAATTGAATAACCACACAAGAAAGAAAGAAAAATAAGATTTTCTTATTGCTGAATTTCTAATCAAGTGTAATACAAATGACTATTCATTACACCTATTTATAGATTCTTAGATAGACATAACTCTTTGGCTGTTACAAGGCTCTTCATTCTCATAAGGGTCACCTGTTACAACTCTTTCAATGAGACCCATGGAGAATTTCAAAGGTTGCTGAAACTGTTGGGAGATTGATGCTGACTGTTGTTGAAATTGTTGAGAAACCAAAGCTTTCTGTAATAGTAGTATTTTAGATTTCTACTTCTAACAGTCCCCTTCAAACCAAAACCGACTTCATTCCGAGCATTGATCTTAGTCAGTCTGAATGCATTAGTTGGCAGTGCCTTAGTGAATGTCTGCTACCTGTTCAGTAGTGTGACAGTACTCCAATTTCACCACTTTCTGCTTCACTTGATCTCTTAGAAAATGGTATCGGGTATCGATGTGCTTGCTCCTTCCATGCTACACTGGATTTTTAGTGAGCTCGATTGTCGACTTGTTATCCACATATATGACTGTGGATCCTTCCTGCAAATACTTCATCTCCTTTAGCAGGTTTTTCGAACAAATCACCTCACAGACTGTGGACAATGCTGCCACATACTCTGCTTCACATGTAGACAAAGTGACCACACTTTGCTTCTTTGAGTTCCATGTGAAGGCAGTCGACTCGAGATAGAAAACATATCTCATGGTGTTTTTTCTTTCATCTTGGTCACCTCCCCAATCACTGTCTAAGTATCCATATAGCATTGCATCATCATTGTATGGATAGAAGAGACCAAATTCCATAGATCCTTTGATATATCTAACTGATCCTTTTGCAGCAAGCCAGTGTGATTCTTTTGGTGCTTCTATGTATATGCTTAGAAGCCCAACGCTGTAGACTATATCTAGCCTTGTGATTGTGAGGTACAGGCTTTCAATTAGACTCTTGAATAAAGTTGAGTCCACGCTTCTTCCTTCTCCTTCTTTTATTTCGAAGCGTATTCATGACATTGCAATCGGCCATCTTGAACTTTTTAAGTTCCTTCACATACTTCTTCTGAGATATGTGGATGCCGCTAAGTTATTGTTTCACCACTAAGTCCACCATCGGTCATCTCAAACTCCTTAAACATGGCCTTCTTAAATTCATCAAACATCGGCTAGCTGCCTGTAAACAACAAATCATCAACATACAAGCATGCTATGAGCATATCACCATGAGAGTTCTTCTTGATGTAGAGTGCATGATCATATGGACATTGGGAGAAGCCATTCTCTTGAAACTGCTTCAAACCATATAGGTCTTTCTTCAGCCGATACACCTTGTGTTCTTCCCCTTGCACTACAAAGCCTTCAGGATGGTCAATATAGACATCTTCTTTAAGCATTAAATTTAAGAATGTGGATTTCACATCCAGTTGGTAGATCATCCAACTGTGATGGGCTACAAGGGAGATAATCATCTTATAGTATCAAGACGAGCAACAGGAGTGAAGACTTCTTCATAGTCCACCTCATACTTTTGTTTATAGCCTTTAGCCACGAGCCTTGCTTTATAGCGATCGATTTCTCCATCGGCTGTACGCTTGATCATGTACACAGATTGAGGCCAATAGTCCTTTGGCCTTGAGGAAGCATAGTCAACTCCCATGTGTTATTCTTTTTTATGGCATGGATTTCTTCATTCATGGCATTCTTCCAGCTGTCTTCTTTTACAGCTTCTTGGAATGAAAGTGGCTCATGATCTGCATATAAGTAAACCAGGTTTGTTTCTTTTGTTGCCTAATAGATTTCTACTAAGCTCCTTATCTTGACTGGTGTTACAGATGAGGAAGAACTGGCTGAACTTTGACTTGATGGAGTACTTCCAGGAGAGATGGAATGTACTCCTAGACTTCTGTGTACTGATGATGCAGTCGAAGAGGGTGTTGTAAGTGTTTGCCCTTAACGGTCAGTGCCTTTCTTCTGGTTCTTCTATTTTGACTTGAATATCTTTGGCCGATTCTTCCTCGTTTCATTTTCAAGCTTCTTTCTCGCTGAAGACTACATCTCTACTCACCACTACTTTGTTGGTTAGTGGATTGTAAAGCTTGTAGGCTTTGAATTCTTCACTGTATTTGATAAAGATACACTTTTTACCACTGATCATCGAGCTTCCTTCTTTTTGCCTTTGGGACTTGAGCATAGGCGACACACCCAAAGATCCTTAGGTGCGCCATGCTCGGCTTGTAGCCACTCCACGCTTCCTATGGTGTCATGTTCCTAACACTCTTGGTAGGACACCGATTGAGCAAGTAGGCACTACATTGAACCTCATCTGCCTATAAATTATTTGGCAGGCCTTTCTCTTTGAGCATGGTCCTCACCATGTCGAGAATGGTACAGTTTTTCGTTTTGTAATGCCATTCTGCTGTGGGGTGTAGGCTGTAGTGTGCTGCTTCTTGATGCATTATTCCTTGCAATAGTCTCAAAATGCATTTGAGGTGTACTCCCCACCTCTGTCAAATTTGAGAACTTTAATTTTATAGCCACTTTCCACTTCAACTGGGGCTTTGAAAATTTTAAAGATATTGAAAGTTGTCGATTTTTCTTTTATACAATACACCCGAAGTTTTTTTGTTAAAATCATCAATGAAGGTAATAAAGTATTTATTACCTCCAAGAGAAGATGTTTCAAGTGGGCCACAAATATCAGTGTGAACCAATTGCAATGATTATTTTGCTCTTCGGGACACTCCACTTAGAAAAGAATTCCTTTGTTGCTTGCCAAGTGTGCACGTCTCACACATATGTTTTGGAACTTCAATAGCATGCAGCCATGTACCATGATTGATGAGGACAAGAGTTTAAGGCCACTGAAATGGAGATGCCCAAATCGAAGATGTCATCTCCATGAATCATTCTTCATGAGTCCATAGAGGCACTTCTTAGATTTTATGTTAATTTGGAGTGAAAACATGCGATTTTTCGCCATTTGGACTTGTGCAACAAGTCTCTCATGCGCATTTCTCAAAGAAAGAGAATAGTTTTCCATGTGTATGACATACCCCTTCTCAAGGAGTTGGCCGATACTGAGGATGTTACTTTTCATGTTTGGTACATAATACACATTAGAGATAAAATTTGGCACACTATTCTTCTAATAGATTTTACTTTTCCTTTACATTTAACTAGAACTTTTGATGAGTCTCCTAGACTCACGTTGCCAGGAGCATCTTCTGCCAGTTCCACGAACAGTTCCTTCTTTCTATACATGTGGTTACTCGCACTAGAGTCGAGATAGCACATGTCTGGTCGATCACACGCCTTTTCTTGTGTAAAGAGGAGTGTGAAGTCTTCTCGCTCATGGCGTGATGCTTCAGCATAGTTGGATCATTCATCTTGATCCACTTTGCTCCAGCACTCAGAGGCATGGTTGCCGAACTTGTTACAATTATGACATTGAACATTTCTTGTATTCCCACAACCATGCATGGATCGGCCTCTGCCATTTCCTCTTCCTCGAAAATTTGTAAACTTTTGCTGATTTTGTCTTTGGCTTGAATGGTATCCACGCCCTCTTCCTCTTGCACGATTACTATTGGTGCAGTTATCTCGTTGTGAATTTCCTTGGCTGGACTTTTGTTCACTTAGAGTCAACCTTGTCTCCAATGCTTGTTCCAAAGCTATGGAACCAGTATTCTTTTGCATTCATTGCTTATAAACATACAAAGATCCCATCAACTCCTCAATGGAGAGCTTTTCAAGATCTTTTGATTTTTCAATGGCCACAACCACATGTTCAAAATTAGTTGTGAGGGATCGAAACACCTTTTCAATGACGCGAACGTCTTTAATTTTTTCACCGTTTCTTTTTAAATTATTAATGACTACGAGTAATAACGAGAAGTAGTCGGAAATATTCTCACCTTCCTTCATGTGAGCGACCTCGAACTCGGTGTTAAAACTAGAAAATGTGCAATGAGTTTTCTTATGTTTCCTTGTTCTGGGGAGTTTATGAATATAGAGACATTCATAGATAATTATAAGCATTCACAGAGTATACACAAGAAGATATATCGCAGGGCGAATTTTATTCTAGAGATTCTGAGATCTTGTACATTCCAGGCTGTGATACTGGTCACAAGCCCTTAATTACATCAATGGTTAATCACCCTTGATTAAAAGGCAAAAGACTAACCCACCAGGGATTATGGTCTTGAGTTCGTGGTCGCAAAGGCCTTTTTATTTTCTTATTATGTACTGAGCCATGTTTTTAGGCAAGTTGAACGACTATGTCCCATTTTCTTTCGGGTTGTCCAAGTTGAAGGATTGTCAGGATTTTTAATCGAGTGGTGCATCGCTACGCCCTCTTCCCGTATTTTTATGACGGGTGACCACTGGAGTACACGAACTACGACTATTGATCGGCATGACTCGAAGCCCTCTTCCCATATTTTTATGACGAGTGACCTCGAGATGGTACAATTCAGAGCCCTCTTCTCGTATTTTTATGACGGGTGACTGTGAGAAGATGCATCGCAACTGCCTGATAAGCTCAACCAGTAGATCCCGTTGTGGATGGGTAGTACATCGACTAGCTTTGTAATGGCAGTCCATAATAGGGCATTTTGAATGTTGCTGGAACTCTTTAATTTTGGTTTCTCGTGGTAACCATAGTCCCTTTGGTTTAGCCTTAGATCTTGATTCGAGATGAATAAAGTTTATACAGTACATGAATGAATACAAAGTAAACATGTTCGATCTTGAAGCTTAGCGACTCATCTTCGAGAACGTTCCTTCCTTTGCTCACATTCCGATTGTTGATACGAAATCAAATAGGCTGTATCAAGGATTTAAGTCTAATGGACTAGATTGCACATTTCGGGGCCTGAAAATGGATAAGTACTGGGACTGATAAATGCCCGTTTATGCCAATAACCGATAAACAGTGAGGATTAGTATCTCATAAGTGCTTGATTTAGTTGCCTTATAGTATAGAGATATTACATTTGCTTTGGCGTAAGTGAGATCGTGCTTAATTCTATTTGGCGTCATTCGATCTTCGAGCCAACATGGCACTTCCCAGAGCTGAAAATGACTAAGTACTGGGCATGTTTATCACTTAATTAGGATATTCACTAAATACCGATGATGATTACCTTCGAACAGTGCTGGATTATGTTAATTATGAAAGTACATCGGTAGTCTAACACGACACCTTCGTATGTGCGGAAGCTTAAAGAGCAACTAGAATTATGGCTAAACCTATAGGAGGGGGGTGATTAGGACCTTTTGTAAATTCTTGTCGCCTACTTACACAATTGAACAAATTAAACTAAGTAAGCAAGAACACTTCGGCTTCCAAGCTTAACTGGGTCCAATCATAAGACTAGCATATGGTTTTAAGCAATAAACATCCTAGTCTTAAGCATGCATAGATAATCAAATGATCTAACTAATCAAGCTCCCAATCTATGCATCCTATGTAGACTTATGAGAATGGATCAATGAGCTCAAGTCTACACTACTAGTGAAAGTACATCTTGTGTGTGGATGTGTCTATCTAGTGCCTAGCATACATTCCTATCAAGCATTCATAATTAAACAATTAAACATCCAATGCTAAGATATCAATGTGCTTAATTCAATCACAAACACAAGCATGTATAATGGTTCGACTTTAGGTCTACTCCACTCTCGGTTCAAGTACTCAACTCCTTTGAGCACACCGGCATTCACTATCGGAGGTTTTAAATGAGGTTCACCTCTCAACCTTTATACGGAGGTTTTACCGGTTCACCTCTCAATCATAACCGGAGTTTTGACCATAGGCTAACTCTCAACCCAACGCACGTTCACTCCCGTGTCGGAGGCTCCCCCTTGGAGACTTTGTTTAGGCCCGGCTAACGGGCCAAGTAGTGCTAAACAACCCTTAGTCTTTAGGTCGACAAACGGGCCAAGGAACAGCCAACGTCCCTAGATCGAGTTTAACAAACTGTTGAACCTCCAATTTATACATTGCATTGCCCAGTACATCACATTATATACACGGTTTTCATGCTTAAAAGGCCTATCTAATGCATGTTTTATGATTTCAGGGATGAGAGCGGACTTCACCAAATTGAAGACTAAAAAGGGCCATTTGAAGCCATTGGATGAAGAAGAAAAAAGGACCAAAGAAAGTAGAAAGAGAGGAGAAGAAAGAAAGAAAGAAGCAAAAGGAGAAAAGCAGAAACAGAGGCCAAGACCGGTCGTGCGACCGGTCGTCCGTCGCCAAGACCGGTCACCCTACCGGTCTGATTGTTTGCAAAAGAAGATTTTTCCACAGAGGCCACTGGACTATTCACGACCGGTCGTGCGACCGGTCGTCCGATGCCCAGACCGGTCGTGTGACCGGTCTTTGAATTAAAAAATTAAATCTGAATTTTGGCAAAACTCTCTAGACTAAAAAGTGATGTTTTACGACCGGTCGTGCGACCGGTCGTCAGGAGGCTCAGACCGATCGTGCGACCGGTCGTCTGCGTAATGAAGCTTCTCCGTGAAGCTCCGAAATTTTCTGTGCAATGCGTAACCTTACGCAATTTCTGGATGTTTCCAATGCAAGGGGCTTCCACACTATAAAAGGACACCTAGGGGCTCTTCCTAGGTCATCATAGAAGCTAAGGGACGTGGTTCTAGAGAGAGGAAGCTGCCGTGGAGCGTCTGCAACTCTCCAATTTTTGGTTTTTCTAGTTTTTATGCTTTTATTATGAATTCTAGTTGAAGTATGACAATGCTCGGCTAGAATCTCTCAGCTAAGGCTGAGAGGTGAAGCTTGTAGCTAATTTCATGTTTGATTCAAGTAAATTCAAGTACTTTTTAATTCAAGTTTGGATTTTTCATATTCTAGTTCTTAAAGTGGTAGTTTAAGATGTTTTATGAGAGTTCATGTGCTCCAGACATGAATTCCTTGCAATTCTCTGAGATTATCATATAATGCTTGTTTAGATTCGAATTATAGTAATCCTTGAGCAGGCCATAGTCCATAGGCATGGCTGTTACTCCGAAGGATATGGTTTTGAATTCTATATTGATTGAATGGGACTAGAACTTGGAAGTTCAACTTGGTTTGGATGGAATGTGTGTGAATGCTTTATTTTCCAACTAGATGAGAGATAGGACTTCAAATCTAGTTGTGTTCTCTACTTGGATTGATTGAATTGACATGGGATTGCTACAAGTGGATCCTTGAATGCCTTAGTACTTTAAATCACTGAATTTCCATTAAGTTACTGTTTTAGTTTAATTACCCAATTAAATCTGATTTTCTTGCAAAACTGAGTTGCTGGGGTAGCTTGGAAATTGTTTCTATTTCCCTGTGGATCGACCTCGGTCTTACCGAGATTTATTACTACATCCCAGCCTTACACTTGAGGCGAGCGAACACAAACAAACTGTAGATGGACTCTCAATAAAGACAACCTTACTTGTCGGATGAGCCTCTTGTTCAGCGCCGGTTCGGGTTGCTTGATCTTCGCTCTCCCGTGCTTCAATCAGCTTCCCTTGCTCCCACGATCGTGTTGCCGTTGCGTCGCCAATGCCTCAACTACACTTGATCAATCACCTGCTTGCGATGCCTTTGAGATGCCCAAGGTGATAGGAGGATAGGTTTGAGAGCTCTACAACTAATGAGAATGGGTTGCCTAGAGTCTCTCTCCTACAACGATCTCATCTTAGAGTTTTGGACAAGGATATGCCTATCAAGAAGGTTTCAAACTCTAGAGATCAAGAGGGGATGAAGGTCATCTTCTTCATGAGCTTATAATGCTCCAATCTTGTGTTAAAACACAAGGAAGATGCCTTGTATAGGTTGAGAATGAGCCTCAAATGGTCTCGAACAATGGTGGCTTCACTCCTCTCGAAATCACTCTCCTTCCCCCTCAATTCGATCCAAGCCCCTTTATAAAAGGTGCTCAAACGGTAAAAAAAGGGTAAAAAATGGCTCTGTCGACCTGTCTCGACCGGTCGACCAATGGCCAGAAAGAGACAGAGAGTTTATTGTCTGAGGGGGGAGCTATCCGACCGGTCGTGACTGGTCGGACCAGCCCAGCTGTTCGCTCGCCTCAAGTGTAAGGCTGCAATGTAGTAATAAATCTCGGTAAGACCGAGGTCGATCCACAGGGAAATAGAAACAATCTCCAAACTACTCCAGCAACTCAGTTTTTGGAAGAAAATCAGATTAATTGGGTAATTAACTAAACAGTAACTTTAATAGAAAATCAGTAATTCAAAGTACTAAGGCATTCAAGGGTCCACTTGTAGCAATCCCATATCAATTCAATCAATCCAAGTAGAGAACACAACTAGATTTAAAGTCTTATCTCTCATCTAGTTGGAAAATTAAGCATTCACACACATTCAATCCAAATCAAGTTGAACTTCCAAGTTCTAGTCCCATTCAATCAATATAGAATTCAAAACCATAGCCTGCAGAGTAACAGCCATGCCTATGGACTATGGCCTGCTCAAGGGTTACTATAATTCGAATCTAAACAAGCATTATATGATAATCTCAGAGAATTGCAAGGAACTCATGTCCGGAGCACATGAACTCTCATAAAACATCTCAAACTACCACTTTTGGAAACTAGAACATAAGAAAAATTCAAACTTGAATTAAAATTACTTAAATTAAACTGAATCCAACATGGAATTGGCTACAAGCTTCACCTCTCAGCCTTAGCTGAGAGGTTCTAGCCGAGCATATTCATGCTACAACTAAAAACTCTTAATGAAAGCATAAAACTAGAAAAATCGAAATAGAAGAGTTGCAGACGCTCCACGACAGCTTCCTCTCTCCAAAACCACGTCCCTTAGCTTCTCTGATGACCTACGAAGAGCCCCTAGGTGTCCTTTTATAGTAAGAAACCTCCCTTGCATCGGAAACATCCAGAATCTGCGAAGGGTTACGCAGTGCGCAACAGTTTTTGGAGTCCTGATTTAGAAAGAACTCGACTTATGCAGAGCCGACCGGTCTAGACCGGTCGGACTGGACTTTTAAACAGTCCAGGGAGTACAACCGACCGGTCAAGACCGGTCGGGCTTGTTTTAACAGGATGGACAGCGTGCATAGCCGACCGGTCAAGACCGGTCGGGCTTCATTCTTGCTTCCAGTACGCATGGCCGACCGGTCAAGACTGGTCGGTCTGGCTTTCTTCTTTGGTTAGTGCACATGGTCGACCGGTCAAGACCGGTCTGGCTCCTCTGGCAGACCGGTCAAGACCGGTCAGCTCTCTTCATTTTGTTCTTCTTTCTTTCTTTCTTTGCTTTATTCTTTCTTCGGTCCTCTTTCATCCTTCATCTACTGGCTCCAAAGGCTTCCTTTTAAACCCTAATTGAATGAAGTCCGCTCTCATCCCCTATAATCACAAAACATGTGTTAGATGGGCCTTTCAATCATGAAAATCATGCAAACCATGTCATATAATGGGCAATGCAATGTATAAATTGGAGGTTCAACACCAGCCAACTGGTCAAGACCGGTCAGTCCTTAGCCTGAACATCACAGCAAGCTTGCTGTTGGGTCTGGAGGCCAGTCTGACCGGTCGGACCAGTCCAGCCAACCAGTCTTGACCGGTCGGATAGGCCTGGGTTCAGACAGATGTTTGCTGACCCACTCATTTCATAACCCACCTCAAATGGCCAAGGTTTGGGTGATCTTTTGGGACACTTAGGGCCAATATATGATGACTAAACGTTTCCTAATATGGTTAAGGTCATCAAAGAGGATAAAGGGTTGGGTTTTGGTCAAGGTTAAGGCACACAAAGGCATCACATTTACCTGTTTCTTCTTCCTTGATACAGCAAGGCCACTTGAGTCTTTGGTCTTCGTCTTCATTAAGCTCAACCGACACTAGACTCAATGACCTAAGTAATTGACAAACAAGGTGCACCAGTATGCCACGAAAAGGTGCACTAACAAATTGCGTTATAAAGATGTTAGATCCACTTTGGTGTCAGTCAGATTCTACTTAATTCTACTTGGTGTCAATCAATCTTCGAGCCAACGGGGCACTTCCCAAGGCTGAAAATGACTAAGTACTAGGCCTGTTTACCGCTTAATTAGGGTATTCGAAAAATACCGATGATGATTACCTTCGAACAGTGCTGGATTATGTTTATTAGGGTTGTGATGATGTTAGATCCACTTTAGTGTCAGTTAGATTCTGCTTAATTCTACTTGGCGTCAGTCAATCTTCGAGCCAACAGAGCACTTTTCAGGGCTGAAAATGACTAATTACTGGGCCTGTTTATCGCTTAATTGGAGTATTCAATGATTAGGACAGCAAATAACATCAATGCGATGCATTATTACGGTGTTTCAAATCATTGAGGAACTAAGTCTCTCTCTTGGCGTCAGTCAAAATTTGTGTAATTCTACTTGGTTTTGGTCATTTTATGCTCTTAAAAGGGAGTTTTTAGACTTGCAAATTTGGCTAAGTGTTGGTCATTTTCGCTTAAATCACTGATTTTAGTCATTTAACGTTGATCATTGGAAGATTCGATCCAGGGAATGGATAGAGCTTGACGATGTGTGTCCAGGAGGGATAATACGACAAAGAAGCGGGCCACATCCAAAGTGGGCCATGCCACAGACATCCCCGGCCAGGTGGGACCGTCTGGGCACATGTGAGAGGAGTTGTGGGCGCATGTGTCCCCTCTCCCAGGCGCATGTGCCCTAAGATGAGAAAAAGAGAGGGAGAATTCCCCTCCTAGGTGCATGTGGCATAGCACATGCACCTGGGCTAGGCTGGTGGGTGCATGTCCTTCTGGACTCAACTAAATTTCAGAGTTTTCAGCCAATGAGGAGGTGGGCACATGTCCCTCTTGTAAAGTGAAAATTTCCACTACTTTGCCATTTTTTGAAAATTTCTTCCTCTCTCTCTGCATTTAGACTCCGGCGGGAAAATTTATTTCCGACAAGGGGTTCCGGTGAAGAAATCCCTTTCTAGTGAGGGATTCCTGCCATGGAAGATGGAGCGGGCGCATGTTACCTCTTGCATCACTTCGATGTCGTCTGCGGATGATGTCGATTATGGTCATTATGTCGACCTACTATTTATAGTAGTCTAATCGGGTCCGGGTCTAGGCAACAGATGGTGGTGAGTGCATGTATTTTCAGGAGAATTTCCGGACGGATGTTCCGGGCAACTGTGGCGGGCACATGGATTTCCAGGGCTGAAGCATGTGGCAAAACTTACACTTTTTCGGAAGTTTTTCGGGAGATTCTCCGGAAGGAAATGTTCTGGGCGTATGTGTTTCTAGGGCTGAAACATGTCACTCTGTAAAGTGAAAAATTCTCACTACTTAGAATAGTTTGGGTTCTGCACTCTATAAGAGAGAAACAACCTCCAGACTTAGAATATTTCAATATTCAAGCTCTAACAGGCGACACTTCCAAGGACAGGTACCCTTTCAGGGATCGA
This sequence comes from Liriodendron chinense, assembly GCA_003013855.2. Taxonomy (NCBI): domain Eukaryota; kingdom Viridiplantae; phylum Streptophyta; class Magnoliopsida; order Magnoliales; family Magnoliaceae; genus Liriodendron; species Liriodendron chinense. Next base: position 243,141 of record ML058384.1, read on the forward strand.
AGTCACTGACGCTAAGCCATTTTTAAGCTCTTATTGACCTATCAAATGAAAGAGATGGGGTGTGGAGGATCAGATGTTGCAAATTTTAGTAGTTGTTTCTTAATTTGGACCCTCCAGGTCGGCTATTGGTATAGAAACTTAGCTCCTCGAAGCGTGCACGTGAAAATATTCATCGTCCGACTTCCAAACTTAATAGTCGGGGGTTTTTAGGCACTCTAGACCATTTGGTAGCAATACGCATGTCCATATCGGCTCCGAAATAGCATTCGTAGGTTTTAGATCCTTTCAGTCAGCTTTAAATAGGGGCGGAACGCATTTCAGGGTGCGCAGATAAAAATATGCACCGCATGATATTCAAATTCAGGTGTTAATGATTTTTAGGCATTTCGGACCATTTGGTGACAATAGGCATGCCCAGATCCGCTCTGATGTAACATTTGTAGGTTTCAGTCATGACTAAGCAGGATGCCTATGGGTTAGGACTATGCAGGCGTCTGATCGCATTTTTCGGGTATGAAATTAATCTGAATTGTCATAGATGGACCTTCACATGTTATTTTATCATGGGTGTGAATTTGAGCCCTAACAAGTGCCCCCCCAGTGTGTTCCCTAGATGCTTATGTCATGTAAGTGCAGTGCACCGGTTCTCGGGCTCAGCTATAAATAGGTGACTCACTGAGTCATTCTCTCATTTTCTGAGTCAAAGAAGCGAAATTTCTTGAGGTGAGAGAGCTCTTCCCTAGGGAGTGGGTGCATGGTGCCCCTTGGTGGGTGCATGTGCCCCTCCAACTACAATTGGTGCATGGAGTTTGATCCTGGGAGCATTTGGAAATGCTCCAGGGGCCAAGCTCATGTGGTTCTGGGCATGCGCCCAAGGCCTCATTCAGACTTAGTCTTTTTCTGTCACTTGGAGATTGGCACATGTAGCTTCCCATTGCTAAGTGTGGGTGCATGTGGAAGGACACATGCACCTAGATTCTTTGCTTCCAAACTTATGTTTTCACTCTTTGTGAGGTGGGCGCATGTGGGGAAACACATGCACCTGATGTCTCCTCCAGACTTCATTTTTCCATCATTCATCAAGTGGGCGCATGTGGGGAGTCACATGTGCTTGATGCATCCTCCTGGGCATATACAAGTTCACTACTTAGCCAATTTTTGAGATTTTGGTACTTCTTCGTCCATGGTGAAGAGCACATGCGCCTGTCCCTATACTTAGCCAAATTTGACGCCGTTTGCGGCTATTATGCCCAGTGTTTTCACATGATTAGAACTCATTGTTTCTAACTTATAACATGCTATACATCTCGGTCTTTACGGCCTGCAACTGCTTGTTTTAAGTGGATTTGGGATGTACCTGTCGGACTTTGATCACAATGCTTTTAAGCGCATGTAAGATTGCTATGTGTGAATAATCGTGTGCGTCCGATATTAGAATTGTTCCCTACCTTTACCAGGCATTGTTTGTAGACATCTGGACTTATCGAGATCATTTCTAAGTCAAATGCATGGGTGCGGTGCAGGTTTAAACGCAAATTCGCGCGCATTGGTGTTCGCTTCCCCAAGTGTAGGGTTGCAATGTAGTAATAAACTCGGTAAGACCGAAGTCAATCCACAGGGACTTATGTAGGATTTCACAAACACATCCAAAAGTGTCTATTGAAAGCTAATGATTAGATTTTGAATAAGATTGATATGAGTAGCAGTTTTAAACTAATTTGAATGTAAACAATTATAAAAAGGCACTAGGGGTTCAAGGATCCACTTGTAGCAATCCTTGATGTTCAATCCGCTGTGGTTTTTCATTCTCTCAACTAGAATCGACATTAAGGTCTATCTAGTCGGATGATAGAGCTTTTAAATCATACAATCTGTCATATGTAAGTTCTATACATAAGATTCACTCAATGTAGGCTGAGCTGAGCATGCTCAATTGCATAGGTCATTCCCCTTTCTAAAAGGTCTAGTTCACAATCATAACCATCCTCAAGTCCTGTCACAAGACAAGGCTAGATTATGATTTGAACTTGATTCAAATCACATGCACAGTCCATACATATTTCAGAAAATCATAAAAGTAGAACTTTGATAGGAAATCCCTTCATGAAGATCATAGTACTAGAGCGCACTCCGATTCCTCGGATCATACAGGTCTAGACTGATACAAACCAATTAAGAAATTAAGTAATCCTCCCAAACATCCATGAGTCATCATAAGACTAAGAAAAACTACTTAAAAACTTGTATAAACTTCAAACCATAGTTCATAATCATGAATTCCACACTTAAAACCAACTAACTACAAATTGAAACATCTTGGATCCACTACAAGCTTCACCTCTTAACCCTACCTAAGAGGTTTAGCTGCTCATGATCCAAGGAAACATGAAACAACTAAAAAGTTCATAAAAATAGCAAAACAAACTAGAGGGAGTTGTGGAACTCCGAAATTTAGCTTCCGCCGCCTCCAAGCTTGCTTCAACCCTTCTTAGATACCCTAGGAACGATCCCTAGGTGTCCTTTTATAGTAGGGAGGCTCCACAACTTCAGAAAGATCGAGAATCTGCGTAAGAGTTACGCGGTGCGCAGAGAAAATCGGCGCCAAGAATAGAAACTTTCGAAATTTATGCATGGCCGACCGGTCTGGACCGGTCGGACTGGGCTGGCCGACCGGTCTGGACCGGTCGGACCTCAATGGACAACACTCCAGCAGCCTTGGCCGACCGATCAAGCCCGGTCGGACATCTTCAGCAATGGTCCAATGCACATAGCTGACCGGTCTAGACCGGTCTGGCTCTCTTGGCCGACCAGTCAAGACCGGTCGGTCAGTCTTCTTTCTTCTTTTTCTTTCTTTTCTCTCCCTTTTCTTGCTTCTTTCTTTCTTCCCTTGCTTCTTTCTTCCTTCGGCCCACCTTGGGTCTTCATCCAAGGTCCTAAACAAGCTCTCTTCATCTTCAATTAGGCGGAGTCCACTCTCAAACCTGCAATCACAAAACATGCATTAGATTAGTCTATAAACCATGCAAACCTTGCACAATGAGTGATGAATTGGGGTTAGAATATGCACAATTAAGAGCTCAACACACCCCTCAACCAGCATTTTGCTAGTCCCGAGCAAAACATGCGTGAAGCTAATCCCATTATTCAAAACTCAACTCTCTTTTAGAAACCCTTCTTCTATACATCCCAAGACATACAAGTGTAAGATTCAGAACTATTTGGTGACAGAGGTTGAAATTGTAATCCCTCAAGACTATGATAAGCATTCATATGAAATTCCCGCTGATTGGTTGATAAATAGAAGAACTTGAACAAATTCAATCTAGTGTAGATAGTGCAAATTCATCTCATGAGTTTCTAGGATTATCTTCTTCATAGATCATCTAGACTATAGAACTCGAGGTACATGGAGCCACATTAAGCCAATGACAGGAATTTGCCTTACCGTCCTTCCGACGACTTTCACACGTCCCATTTCTGGCTTTGGTTACGGGTAGACCATCCCCCAGTTGGTAGTAGGTAGCCCTAATCGGAATTTTCCACCATTTTTCCATCATTCCCAATTTCATCCTTCCTTTTCCTTTTTCTTTTAATTTAGATAGGATTTTTAGAAATCCATATCTAGCATTGTTTTCCCATGGACAAGGATGGACAAAGTACCCCGGCTTGTCTTCTCAACACCTTAATTCACAGTCTAGCTAATCCATAAATCACATAATCCCTTCAACCTATGAAAATCGTGTAATGTGGACTAGGTGTAAAAGTGTTCAGATTTTCTATCAATCACAGAAATAGGGGAATTCACATATAAAACCATTATGCTATGAGAGATTCCAGACATACAGCCCCATGCACTTCATATCTCCTCCTCTTATGCTCATATCATCTTGAATGCATAGAACCGATGTTTTCCAAAAGAGTTTCGAATGTTTGAAAAAATCAAAAAATTTCCACATAATTGCTTGAAATGTTACAAAACGCCGGATTTATCCAAGTGATCCTACACCCCCCAACCAAATCTTGCATTGTCCTCAATGTAAAAGATGTGCAATAAACAAACATGAGAGCAATGTGAACATAAAGGGAGTGAGGAGTGAGAGTACCTGACAGGTGAAAAGTAGAATTCCTCCTCCTTCTAACAAACCTAAGCAAAAGTAAACCAAAGCAACAAAATCCTAATTCTAACTACTCTATACCTCCGTCAGACTAGGAGATCGGTCATCCTGATACACAGGATCATTCAGGGGTATGGACATACCTTCTGAAGGAAACTTCTCAAAAAACGGCTTTAATCGCTGCCCATTCGCTTTAAAAATGTTGCTATTCCTCGGATTCAACAGCTCGACAGTCCCATATGGATAGACAGTTTGCACAATGTAGGGACCGGTCCATCAAGATCTCAATTTTCCCGGAAATAGATGTAAGCGAGAATTGTACATGAGGACTTTTTGATTGATCGTGAATGTCTTGCGAAGAATATTCTTATCATGGAATATCTTCATCTTGTCCTTGTAAATTCTCGCATTCTCATAAGCTTCATTCCGGATTTCTGCAAGTTCATTCAATTGTAGTTTGCGTAACGAGCTTGCCTTGTCAGAATTGAAATTCATCTTCTTAATAGCCCAATATGCCCTATGTTCCAACTCCACAGGTAAGTGACAAGCCTTCCCATAGACAAGTCTATAGGGAGACATTCCAATAGGGGTTTTGAAAGCAGTACGGTAAGCCGAAAGCGCATCGGTAAGCCGAAGCGACCAATCCTTGCGATCGGGGTTCATCGTTTTCTTTAGAATGTCTTTAATCTCCCTATTGGAAATCTCAGCTTGTCCACTAGTTTGTGGGTGATAGGGAGTGCTTACTTTGTGCGTTACGCCATATTTCTTCATTAAAGTTTCAAAAGGGCGATTGCAAAAGTGAGACCCTCCATCACTTATGATGACTCGGGGCGTTCCAAACCGGAAAAGAATATTCTCTTTTAAGAAGCGAATGACCGTTTTATGGTCATTATTCCGGCAAGGGATAGCCTCGACCCATTTGGAAACATAATCAACGGCAAGCAAGATGTATAGGTTTCCAAAAGAAGATGGGAATGGGCCCATGAAATCGATGCCCCAACAATAAAAAATTTTGATTATTAAGATGGGATTGAGTGGCATCATATTTCTACGAGAGATTCCTCCTAATTTCTGACAAGGTTCACATGCTTTGCAAAACTCATGTGTGTCTTTGAACATGGTGGGCCAATAAAACCCACATTGCAGAATTTTAGCTGTGGTCTTTTTGGCCGAAAAGTGGCCACCACATGCCTGAGAATGACAGAAGGAGATGATACTTTGTTGTTCCTCATCTGGCACACATCTCCTTATGGTTTGATCGGGACAATACTTGAATAAGTATGGGTCGTCCCATAGGAATTTCCGCACCTCCGTGAAGAATTTATCCTTATCTTGCTTTTTCCAATATGTAGGAATTGTACCTGTAGCAAGATAGTTAGCAATGTCCGCATACCATGGCAATTGGGAAACAGCAAAAAGTTGTTCATCAGGGAAGATGTCATTGATTGCAGTCGTTTCAGGGGAATCAGTGAGGACAAGTCTAGAGAGATGGTCAGCTACTACATTTTCTACTCCTTTCTTATCACGTATTTCTATGTCGAATTCCTGGACTAGAAGGATCCATCTTAACAACCGCGGTTTAGCATCCTTCTTAGAAAGAAGATACTTAAGCGCGGCATGGTCAGTGAATATAATGATCTTGGATCCAATCAAGTAGGACCTAAACTTGTCCAAGGTAAAAACTACGGCTAAAAGTTCTTTTTCAGTAGTGGTGTAGTTTGCTTGGACTGAGTTTAGGGTTCTACTTGCATAGTAGATGACACATGGCTTTTTCTCTTTTCTTTGACCTAACACGGCCCCAATAGCATAGTCACTAGCATCGCACATAATCTCAAAAGGAATGCTCTAATCAGGTGGTTGCATTATGGGAGCACATGTCAACATACCTTTAAGGGTGGTAAAGGCCTTTTGACATTCTTCATTCCACTCGAATGAATTTTCCTTTTGAAGTAGGTTACATAAAGGGCGAGAGAGTGAACTGAAGTCCTTTATGAACCTTCTGTAAAATCCTGCATGTCCTAAAAAGGACCGTACATCTCGTATGCTTTTGGGTGGTGGCAGGTTAGAGATAAGATCAATTTTTGCTTTGTCCACCTCGATTTCATTTTGTGACACGATGTGACCAAGTACAATTCCCTTTTGAACCATGAAGTGACACTTCTCCCAATTGAGCACAAGGTTCTTCTCTTCACATCTTTTCAGCACAGATTTCAAGTGCACAAGGCACTCATCAAAAGTACAACCAAATACTGAGAAATCATCCATGAAGACTTTGAGAATTGTGCCCACCATATCAGAAAAAATACTTATCATACAATGCTGAAAGTGGTAGGGGCATTACATAGTCCAAACGGCATCCGTCGGTAGGCGAAAGTGCCGAATGGACATGTGAATGTAGTCTTTTCTTGGTCTTCACGGGCAATTTCTATTTGGTTGTACCCCTGAATAGCCATCAAGGAAGCAAAAGTGGGAATGACCCGCCAACCGTTCTAAAATTTGATCAACAAATGGTAGGGGGGAAGTGGTCTTTCCTCGTGACAGTGTTTAGCTTCCTGTAGTCAATGCACATTCTCCAACCGGTAGTGACTCTAGTTGGCATGAGTTCATTATTGGCATTGGCTACGATGGTTATTCCGGATTTCTTAGGCACCACTTGAGTTGGGCTCACCCATTGGCTATCGGATATTGGGTAAATAATACCCACATCCAATAGCTTTACCACTTCGGCCTTAACCACATCCTTCATGTTTGGATTTAGTCGTCTTTGTGGTTTCCTAGATGTCTTCGCATTCTCCTCAAGTTGTATGCGATGAGTACAAATCAGTGGGTCTATGCCTTTGAGATCCGCAATTGACCATCCAATGGCACTCTTGTGCTCCAATAGAGTAGCTATTAGCCTACTCTCTTATTCCTCATCCAAGTGGGAAGAAATCACCACTGGATATGTCTCATCTTGACCTAAATAAACATATTTCAGCTCACTTGGTAATGGTTTTAGGTCGAGTGTTGGTGCCTTAATGTTGGATGGGAGGGCCTTGTTCTTGTTTACAGGCAAAGGCTCAAATAGGGCCCTCCATCTTTTACTATCAAGCATTGGCATCATCTCTAGTATGGCATCCATCTCTTGTATTGTGTTATCATTTATCTCATGAGAATAGGCCACACATGCCTCCAAAGGGTCCGAAGATAGTGATAAGGGGACTGTATCCTCCACGAATGATTCAATCATGTTTAAGTCGTGGACATCATCATCAATCTCCCGTGGTTGTTTGCATAAATCAAATATGTTAAGCTCAAGGGTCATATTTCCAAAGGACATTTGTACAAGTTCGTTTCTACAATTTATAATGGCATTTGAAGTAGCTAGAAACGGTCGTCCAAGTATGATGGGAATTTGAGCACCGGTGCCTATTACGGGATGTGTATCCAAGACAATAAAGTCTACTGGGTAGTAGAATTTATCAACTTGGACTAGAACATCCTCTATCATTCCTCTCGGTATACGGATGGATCTATCAGCAAGTTGGAGTGTGGTTTTGGTGGGTTTCAATTCACCTAACCCTAGTTGTTTGTAGACCGAGTATGGAATGAGATTCACACTTGCCCCCAAGTCGAGTAGGGCTTGTTTGATCCGGTTGTCTCCTATGATGCATGAGATGGTTGGACTACCCGAATCCTTGTATTTTTGGGGCACCTCTTGTTTGATGATGGCGCTCAAATTCTCAGTCAAAAGAACTTTGTTGTGAACATTGTGTTTCCTTTTGACTGTACACAATTCCTTTAGAAATTTGGCATAAGATGGTATTTGTTTTATTGCATCCAACAACGGGATGTTGATCTTCACCTGCTTGAAAACTTCTAAAATTTTCAGATTTTTATCTAAAGGTTTAGGTGAAATCAACCTTTGTGGAAATGGAGCAACCGGCTTGTATTGCCTTTCCGGTTCTTTCTCTTGTGGGGTATTGTTCGAGCTATCATCTTCTTTAGAAATTTTCGGATCCTTAGGCTTTGGGGCCTTCACCGGATTGGATTTGTCAATTTCTTTCCCACTTCTCAAAGTGGTGATAGCTTGAACATGTTCCGTGTGGTGGGAAGATGAGCTTGCGTCTTGTATCTCAAACTGGGTTCTTGGGTTAGTAAGAGGTTGGGCAGGAAGTGTGCCCTTCTCTCTAACACTAAGATGAGATTCAACTCTAGCCAGTGATGTTTTCAATTCATTGATGGCTTGAGTTGAATTTTGATTAAATTTCAATTGCTCTTGCATGAACCCATCTATTTTTAGAGAATTTGTCTTGTTATACTCAGCTTGGACCGATACGAATGCACCCAACATCTCCTCTAGTGATACTTTTGGAGTGTTGCTTGCATTTGCAGTGGGTCCATTCCTCCAACTGAAGTTGGGATGGTTCTTCCAATTAGGATTAAACGTGTTTGAGTTTGGAGCACCAAATTGCTGTTGATAACTGTTTATGGCATTTGTTTGTTCTTGTAAGATGCCTTGAACTGCTGAAATTGTGGGGCAATCTTGTGTTGCATGTTGATTTCCAGCACAAATTCCACAAACAGTTTCAACATCAGTGGAGTTGATCGTTTCTCCTTTCCTTAATTCCATGGCTTCGACCTTTCTTGTAAGGCTAGCCACCCGTGCACTTATGCTATCTTCTTCTGATAAGACATACATACCCCCCTTTTCCTTTTGTTGGCCAGTCTTGGAATTTGTTGGTTTTGATGTGTCCCAAGCCTGTGCATTCTCAGCCAATTCTTCCAAATAATCCCATGCTTCATCAGCTTCCTTATTCATGAACTCCCCGTTACACATCATCTCTTCAAATTGGCGCATGGGTGAAGTCAGTCCTTCATAGAAAAAGCTTATAACCCACCAAATTTCATAGCCATGATGTGGGCATGCATTTAATAAATCCTTAAACCTCTCCCAACATTGGAAGAAGGTTTCATCTTCCTTTTGGGCAAAGTTCATGATAAGGCGCTTCAACATGTTCGTTTTGTGAGTAGGGAAGAATTTTTTTATAAATTCTCTGTGCATATCAGTCCATGCACCAATTGATCTTGGCCTCAATGCATAAAGCCAACCTTTGGCTTTATCTTTAAGAGTGAAAGGGAAGAATTTGAGTCTTACTACATCTTCAGTCACATTTGCAAAGTGCATGGTGGTGATTACCTCATCAAACTCCTTAAGGTGTTGATAGGCACTTTCACTGTCTAATCCATGGAATTTAGGGAGAAGTTGAATCACTCCCGGTTTCAAATCCACATTCCCTGCATTTTGTGGAAAAACTATGCAGGAGGGAGTGCTCGCTCTTGCGGGTTGCAAGAAATCACGTAAAGTCCTAGGTCGGGGAACATTCTCAACCACATTCTCCCCTGTTTCAGTTTGGTTTTGGCCCAGATTAGGTTGATTCGCAGCCATATTTTCAGACAAAATTGGAGAGTTTAGATGTCTCCTAGCACGTGGTTCTCTGTCAATTCCTTCTACTATCCCCCCTTCACTTATGAGTCGGTTATTGGAATCTCGAGCCCAATGTGGCATGCAAAACCAAAAATAATAAGAAACAAAGAGAAAGAAGAATTCTTCCTCCCTTTCTTTACTTTTCTCTAAGACCGAAGCACAAGGTGTCTTGCAATGGCTAAGCCAGAAGCAAGGATAGAGACCGATTTCTCTTGGTCAATAGGGGTTCAGAGAACTCCCCACCCACTCTTTGAATCTTTTGAGAAAAAGTGCAGAAAAAGGAGAAAGAGGAGTAGAGGTGAGAAAAGAAATCTCTGAGCACAAGGTGATCCAAGACGGCAGAGCCAACCAATAGGAATCCAGGTGGCACAAGGCCGACCTTTCAGAGATCCAAAAGGAGTCTCCACCCACTCTATAAGAGATGAATAAGATAGGAATGAATAGGAGAAGGAGAAGAGTAAGGTTTAGAAAGATAAAACCTGATTCAGCACTTAAATCCCTTGTATCTTCTTCAGCTTCCTAGAAATCCCTGAAAAGAAAAATTAAATAAACAAACTAAGTTAGTCCTAAAATCCTAAAAAAATCCTAAATAGATACTAATTTTAAAAATTTGTGAAAAACCGTAAAAATCCCCGGCAACGGCACCAAAAACTTGTTCGCTTCCCCAAGTGTAGGGTTGCGATGTAGTAATAAACTCGGTAAGACTGAAGTTGATCCACAGGGACTTATGTAGGATTTCACAAACACATCCAAAAGTGTCTATTGAAAGCTAATGATCAGATTTTGAATAAGATTGATATGAGTAGCAGTTTTAAACTAATATGAATGTAAACAATTATAAAAAGGCACTAGGGGTTCAAGGATCCACTTGTAGCAATCCTTGATGTTCAATCCGCTGTGGTTTTTCATTCTCTCAACTAGAATCGACATTAAGGTCTATCTAGTCGAATGATAGAGCTGTTAAATCATACAATCTGTCATATGTAAGTTCTATGCATAAGATTCACTCAATGTAGGCTGAGCTGAGCATGCTCAATTGCATAGGTCATTCCCCTTTCCAAAAGGTCTAGTTCACAATCATAACCATCCTCAAGTCCTGTCACAAGACAAGGCTAGATCATGATTTGAACTTGATTCAAATCACATGCACAGTCCATACATATTTCAGAAAATCATAAAAGTAGAACTTTAATAGGAAGTCCCTTCATGAAGATCATAGTACTAGAGCGCACTCTAATTCCTCAGATCATACAGGTCTAGACTGATACAAACCAATTAAGAAATTAAGTAATCCTCCCAAACATCCATAAGTCATCATAAGACTAAGAAAAACTACTTAAAAACTTGTATAAACTTCAAACCATAGTTCATAATCATGAATTCCACACTTAAAACCAACTAACTACGAATTGAAACATCTTGGATCCACTACAAGCCTCACCTCTTAGCCCTAGCTAAAAGGTTTAACTACTCATGATCCAAGGAAACATGAAACAACTAAAAAGTTCATAAAAACAGCAAAACAAACTAGAGGGAGTTGTGGAACTCCGAAATTCACTTCCGCCGCCTCCAAGCTTGCTTCAACCCTTCTTAGATACCCTAGGAACGATCCCTAGGTGTCCTTTTATAGTAAGGAGGCTCCACAACTTCAGAAAGATCGAGAATCTGTGTAAGAGTTACGCAGTGCGCAGAGAAAATCGGCGCCAGGAATAGAAACTTTCGAAATTTATGCATGGCCAACCGGTCTAGACCGGTCGGACCTCAATGGACAACACTCCAGTAGCCTTGGCCGACCGGTCAAGACCGGTCGGACATCTTCAGCAATGGTCCAGTGCACATAGCTGACCGATCTAGACCGGTCTGGCTCTCTTGGCCGACTGGTCAAGACCGGTCGGTCAGTCTTCTTTCTTCTTTTTCTTTCTTTTCTCTCCTTGTTCTTGCTTCTTTCTTTCTTCCCTTGCTTCTTTCTTCCTTCGGCCCACCTGGGGTTTTCATCCAAGGTCCTAAACAAGCTCTTTTCATCTTCAATTAGGCGGAGTCCACTCTCAAACCTGCAATCACAAAACATGCATTAGATTAGTCTATAAACCATGCAAACCTCGCACAATGAGTGATGGATTGGGGTTAGAATATGCGCAATTAAGAGCTCAACAATTGGTCACACACATATATACATGTGTACAGTTATGATTGCATTTGTTGCGTTATGAGATATGCGTGTTCGCTCATTCAATGTGCATTTGGACTTTTTTGTCTTCATGTCTTGTTGACTGTGATTATGTATACCATTCTATTTGAGATTTTTGCATGTACGGTTATGTTTGAGTGGGGTGATCTTATTTTTTGTGCTGTGTACCTTATTGCATTATTTATTGTGTGAATCAGACTTCATTATGATGTTCTCTTGTTTGTGTGTTGCAGTGAATCATGGTGACGGTGACAAGGTCTTCTAGTGAAGCTTTCGGGTCACAAACTTCTGGTCCGACACCAATACAGCGTAACCGAAAGAGAGTGGCTAATGCCCCTTCTAATCCTCCCCCAAGAAAGCATAATTCTCGTTTCTTCCATGTGGTTGAGCCCGAGGTGAAGGATTTCTCTAATCATATCAAACAACTTCCACATGAAGTGTTGTTGCGTATTTTCGTGAATAAAACCACATCCAAGCATCCGACGCAAGGGACTGAACAAGAATGGGCTACTTAGTATTGTTAGCTTGCTGGTGCTGTGAGTGCCATTGAGGCGGATCTTTTCAATTTGCTTGTCCAATATAAAAAAGACAATCAAGAAAGTCAGAAGAATAATAAGAAAGGGGATCAAGGTAAGCAACCGGTTGAGGCAGTCAGTCAAGCAGAGCAGTTGACACAGTTTGTCGATTTAAAGCATGAACGGATGAGAATAGGATGGGATAGCAATAAAATCCTTGCGAAGTGCGTTTTCTTCATCACGAATCCTTATAATGGTTGAGTCATCTTGAATGAGAAGTCTTTTGCGAGGTATAAACCCTTCCCGAGCATCGAACTGTCTGATGCTCGTAGGCCTTTTTAGTTTTATGGAGTCGAGAGATAAACTTCACTTCCCAAGAGATTGCTCACTGCTACCTTGGAGGATAATAGGAAGAAGTAGTGGATAGGTGAATCCAAGGAGATGATCTTCCTCATGCCGACAAGTGACCCTCATACGCCTTATCCGACTCATTTCTTTGAGATGATCCGTTAGAGATTTCGTTGTATAAGTAAGTCGGAGATGTGGGAGACTTCGAATTTCCGTACACGAGGACACTTGAATCGACTCATCAATTATGAGTCATGGGTGAAGGAGATTCTGCTTCATCATGAGAATGTATTAAAGGAGGTCGGGCTCTATTATGCTATCGATGCGACTATCGGCTACTTTCCCGGGATCCGGTGATACTTAGGGGCTTCTTAAACTACTGGAGCTCTGTTACCAACTCTTTCCATCTTCCTCGTGGGGAGATGAGTATAACGTTATAGGATCTTCGGACGATGGCGGGCTTGCCCATTTGTGGCAGATATTACCACGAGTATGTCCCTTCTGATAATGAACTGTCCTCCTATAGGCATGAAGGTCATCGGAAAGCTTACCATTCACCGAACTGCAAAAATTCGATAATATTTCAAAGATACACTCGGAGGATTGGTTGGTCTACTTCAGCCACGACATGCATTAAGTCTTCATAGAATGTTTCTTGCTTTCTTGTATGAAATGTATTTCTTTAGCTGTGTAGTTTCTCATGTAGGGTTCTCTTTTCTCTCTTCAGGATTGATTACAAGAAGTACGGTGTTGATGCTCAGGGTCATAGGGCCATACGAGAACGTTTTAAGTGCAAGTTTCCTTGTTCGAATAAATTTTCTCACACTTGTGAGATGGCGGGTTTCCTAGCGTACCGATTGTTTACAGTTGCGCTCCCAACTCTAAGGGTGCAGATGGTATCAGGGTTTCTTGTTTTGTCATGGCTGGTGCTCTTGCCAGTGGTCGTTTCTCTCTCTAGCACCACCTGTGCTGTGTAGTATATATATAGAGCATTCGGTTATGTTGCCAGTAATCCCGACAAGCCTGCAAACGGAATGGACATAACTTATTATCCGTGGCATTACTTCCATGGTTGGTTATGCATCTATTTCCCATGGGTGTACGATATGGCCCTTTATTCATACTTTCTCCCAGAATGCTCTCCTCTTTACATATTTATGGGAGCAAAAATGGTGGTTCGGACATCGGAATGGGTGTTTTCGAAGATTCGCGATGGGGATGGGATTTGCTTTTACCATTTCCCTATCTCTAGTGTCGATGAAGACCGCGAAGTTGTTGATGATGAGCATTCAATCGATTTTAACGACAGAGAAATCTTGATAGCTATTCGAACTGCCTCTCTTTCGTTTCATGAGAATATGGAGTTCTGAAGTGAGCCTTAGTACCCGAGTAGGTTTGCAAAGCAATTCGGCTACGACGAAGGCTTTCCATCAATGCTTCCAGATGTAATGAGACTAGAGCAAGCGTACGACACAGGTCCTGTTGTTCGCTTCCCCAAGTGTAGGGTTGCGATGTAGTAATAATCGCGGTAAGACCAAGGTCGAACCACAGGGACTTATGTAGGAATTCACAAAACACTTCCAATAGTTCTACTGAAGAGCTAACTAACAGATTTATAAAAGATTGATGTAGATAGTAACTTTGAATTAAACTGAAGGTAAATAATTAATAAAAGGCACTAGTAGTTCAAGGATCTACTTGTAGCAATCCTTGATGCTCAATTCGCTGTGGTTTCTTACTTTCTCAACTAGAATCAAAATAAGTTCTATCTAGTCGAATGATAGAGCAGTCAAAACAATTAATCTGACATATGTATGATCCAAGTAGATAGTAATTCAAAGTATATGATTCACTCAATACAAGCTAGGACGAGCATGCTCAATTGCATAGGTCAGTACCAATTCCAATAGGTTAAGATCACAATCATAACCATCATTAAATCCTGTCACAAGACAAAACTAGATCATGATTTGAGCTTGATCCAAATCACATACACAGTCTCACATACTTCAGAATTTCCAGAAAAGTAGACTTTTGGTATGAAGCTCCCACATGAAGATCATAGATCTAGAGCGTATTCCAATTCCTCGGATCATACAGGTCTAGACTAGCTCAAAACAATTAAGAACTCAAGCCATTCTTCCAAACATCCATGAATCATCATAAGATTAAGAAAATCTACTTAGAACTTTATTTAAACTTCAAACCATTGTTCTTCAATAGAAATCCAACTTAAAACCAAATCAAATGAATTGAAACATCTTAGATTCACTACAAGCTTCACCTCTTAGCCCTAGCTAAGAGGTTTAACCGTTCATGATCCAAGGAAACATGAAAGCAACTAACCAAAGCATAAAACTAGAAAGCAAACTAGGAGGACTTGTAGAACTCCGAAATTGACTTCCGCCGTCTCCCACCGTGCTCAATCCCCTCTAAGATGCCCTAGGAACGATCCCTAGGTGTCCTTTTATAGTGGGGAAGCTCTGCTGCAGTCAGAATCATCTAGAAATTGCGTAAGGTTACGTAGTGCGCAGAGAAAATCGGAGCCCATAATAGAAACTGGCTGTTTTTGCATGTGGCCGACCGGTCTGGACCGGTCGGACTGGGCTGGCCAACCGATCACGATCGGTCGGACTGCTTATCCCTTCAGTCCAGCGTACACGGGGGGTTTTTTGAGTTGATGGCCGATCGGTCAAGACCGGTCGGACCAGACTGATCTTTTTGTCCAGAGAGTTCCCAGAGTCACTGACCTGTTGGCCAACTAGTCAAGACCGGTCGGACCAACTGGTCCTTTGTCCTGCAATCTTCATAGGGGCCGGCAGGTCAGCCGACTAGGTCTGGACCGGTCGGCCCTTGATCATTTTCTTCTTTTTCTTCTTTTCTTTCTTCGCTTTTCTCCCTCTTTCTTCTTTCTTCTTTGGTCCACCTTGGGCCTTCATTCAAAGGGTCCTAATGTATTCTTTTTGGTCTCCAATTAGGGTGAAGTTTACTCTCGTTCCTACAATCACAAAACATGCATTAGGTGGGCCTTTTAATTATGAAAACCATGCATATAATGAGATGTAATGGCCAATGCAATGTATAAATTGGAGGTTCAACACACCCCCAACCAGCTTTTTACTAGTCCCGAGCAAAACATGCGTGAAACAAGTTCAAACGTCCAAAACCAATTCTCCTTCAGAAACTATGTTTCCATCCATTCCAAGACATATAATTATAAAATTTGGAGAAATTAAGTGATAGAAGTTGAAACCTAAAACTCTCAAAACATAATAAGTGTCCATATGAAATTCCCGCTGATTGCTTGATAAATAGAAGAACTCGAACAAATTCAACCTAGTGTGCATAGTGAAAGTTCATCTCATGAGTTTCTAAGATTATCTTCTTCATAGATCAACTAAACTATAGATCTCAAGGTGTATAGAGCAACAACAAACCAATGACAGGAATTTGCTTTACCGTCCTTCCGACGGCTTTCACATTATGTCCCATTTCCGACTTTGGCTATGGGTAGACCATCCCCCGGTTGGTAATAGGTAGCCCTTTTCGAAATTTCCACCATTTTTCCATCATTCCCAATTTCATCCTTCCTTTTCCTTTTTCTTTTAAATTAGATAGGATTTTTAGAAATCCATATCTTTCGTTATTTTCCCATGGACAAAGATGAACAAAGTACCCCGGCTTGGTTTTACGACACCTTAAATTAAAGTCTAGCTACTCCACAAATCACATAATTCTTTCAACCCATGAAAATCGTGTAATGTGAACTAAGTGTAAAAGTGTTCAAATTTTCCATCAATCACATAAATAGGGGAATCCACATATAAAACCATTATGTTAAGAAAAATTCAAGACTTGCAACATCACACACTTCGTATCTCCTCCTCTTATGTTCGTATCATCTCGAATGCATAAAAATAAGGTTTTCTAAAGGAGTTTTGAAATTTTAGAAAATTCAAAAAAAAAATTCGCACATATGATGCTCGAAATGTTGTAGCATGCTAGATGAGGAATCTCATCTCACCCCCCAACCAAATCTTGCATTGTCCTCAATGTAACAAAAAATATGCAATGAGCAAAACATGAGAGCAATTCAAAAATAAAGGGGAGTGAGCGATGATAGTACCTGGGAGAATGAAAAGTGGAATTCTACCTCCTTCTAACAAACCTATGAAAAACAATAAACGAAAGCAACAAAATTCTAATCCTAACTACTCTATACCTCCATCAGACTAGGAGATCAAACATCCTGATACACAGGATCAGTCAGAGGCATGGACATATGTTCGCTTCCCCAAGTGTAGGGTTGCGATGTAGTAATAAACTCGGTAAGACCGAGGTCGATCCACAGGGAAGGAAGTAAACAATGCAAATTATCCTAATAACTAGAATCTAAAGAGGTTTGTGAAATTGGTTTTGAACATAAAATAGAAAATCTAATAATGAAAAGATAACTAGAGAATCAAGGATCCACTTATAGCTCTCCTTAGATGCATAATTCGCTATGGTTTCTCACTTTCTCAACTAGAATCGACATTACTGTCTATCTAGTCGGATGATAGAGCTGTTAAACCAAACAGTCTGTCATATGTAAGTTCTATGCATAAGATTCACTCAATGTAGGCTGAGCTGAGCATGCTCAATTGCATAGGTCATTCCCCTTTCCAAAAGGTCCAGTTCACAATCATAACCATCCTCAAGTCCTCTCACAAGACAAGGCTAGATCATGATTTGAACTTGATTCAAATCACATGCACAGTCATTACATATTCCAGAAAATCAATAAAAATAGAACTTTGGCATGAAGTCCCTTTATGAAGAGCTTAGTACTAGAGCGCACTCCGATTCCTCGGATCATACAGGTCTAGACTGTTGCAAACGAATTAAGAAGATAAGTAATTCATCCAAACATCCATGAGTCATCACAAGACTAAGAAAAATTACTTAAAAACTTGTATAAACTTCAAACCTTAGTTCATAATCATGAATTCCAAACTAAAAACCAATAAAACGAATTAAACAATCTAAGAAAACTATAAGGTTCACCTCTTAGCTCTAGCTAAGAGATTAGCTAATAAAAAGCATATTAAAAACTAGAACTAGAACTAAGAAAAGGAAGAAAAACTAGCTGGAGGAGGCTAGGAAGCCTCCTATGACTTGAACTCCTTGCTCCCCATGTCCTTGGTTGCCCTGGAATAGAAGAGAGCACCTCCTTTTATAGTGCAACACTAGTACAGCAACATAGCAGAATTTGTTTCGCTTGGTACGGCTTAACCAATGGTCGGATTGCCTTTAAATTTGATTTGTAGCTTCCTTGTAATGTGATCTTCCTCATAGATGATTTAGATTTTCAAGATTATCCTCTGAATGGGCCCACCAATCACATCACCGACCGCCTCTCAAAATCGCGCACTTCGGGTACCTTCAGAACCAGTCATCTTGCTTTCAACGCTCCGGAGTGTACAGAGGTCGGATTGATCTCAAATTCTGAACATGAGTAGAAAACTTCCTTTTCTACATGATAGATAGATTAGATTGTCCAAAACGATCTCAGAATGTGGTCCGAAAATTAGAACAATTAGGGCTTTTATAAACTCTGCGCAGTTGGAGCTTTCTGGATGGTCCATCTTTCTTCAACCGGTACGATCAAACCACACACCCTTTTGATCTGAAACTTTTGTGGTTATTCATATATGGATGTGGTCTAAAAGATGGTCAAAGTAGATTTTTCATATCCTCAATGAGGGGCCACCTGGACCGGCCCAGAGTGGAACAGCGAAATCTGGAACTTTCTGGACAGTTCGTATTGTTTTGGTCACCACGATCAATCCGTAACTCCGATCGACACGAAACCACTTGGGTTAGTTCGGCGTCGAGTTCCGATTCGACATGGATGTGTTGGATTTCCAAATATCATCAAGATAGGCCCAAAAAACTGGTCCGAAAAACCAGGTGCGGGAATACATTGCTGTTTTAGAATCTGGAATCTGAAACTTGCATGGCGGACCGGTCACAACCGGTCGGACAGGGCTGGCCGACCTGTCACGACCGGTCAGGCCCTCTTTGGCATTACTCTAGCAAGCATGGCCGACCGGTCAAGACCGGTCGGTCTCTTTTTCTTTTTGTTTTCTTCCTTTCTTTCTTCTATTTTCTTCTTTCTTTGCTTCTTTCTTTGCTTCCTTCTTCCTTCAGCCCTCCTTGGGTCTTCATCCAAGGTTCTAAATCAGCTCTTTTGGTCATCAATTGGGAAAAGTAACTCTCATTCCTACAACCACAAAACATGTATTTGATTAGTCTTTAAATTATGAAAACCATGCATAATGAGTGATGAATTGGGGTTAAAATATGCACAATTAAGAGCTCAACACACCCCCCAACCAACATTTTGCTAGTCCCGAGCAAAACATGCGTGAAACAAGTTTCATTCTCCAAATCCAACTCTCCTCTAGAAACTATTCTTCTATACATTCCAAGACACACAAGCATAAAAATCAGAGAAATTAGGTGATAGAAGTTGAAACCTTAAACTCTTAGAACATAATAAGTATTTATATGAAATTCCCACTGATTGATTGATAAATAGAAGAACTTGAACAAATTCACCCTAGTGTGCATAGTGAAAGTTCATCTCATGAGTTTCTGGGCTCATCTTCATCATAGATCAACTAAACTATGGATTTCAAGGTGCACAGAGCAACAACAAGCCTATGACAGGAATTTGTCTTACCGTCCTTCCGACGACTTTCACACTACGTCCCATTTCCAGACTTTGGTTACGGGTAGACCATCCCCCGGTTGGTAGTAGGTAGCCCTAATCGGAATTTTCCACCATTTTTCCATCATTCCCAATTTCATCCTTCCTTTTCCTTTTTCTTTTTAAATTAGATAGGATTTTTAGAAATCCATATCTTTCGTTATTTTCCCATGGACAAGGATGGACAAAGTACCCCGGCTTGGCTTCTCAACACCTTAAATCAAAGTATAGTTAATCCACAAATCACATAATCCTTTCAACCCATGAAAATCGTGTAATGTGAACTAGGTGTAAAAGTGTTCAAATTTTCTATCACTCACATAAATAGGGGAATTCACATATAAAACCATTATATTAAAAGAAATTCAAAGCTTGCAACATCACTCACTTCGTATCTCCTCTTCTTATACTCGTATCATCTTGAATGCATAGAAACAACGTTTTCCAAATGAGTTTTGAATTTTAGAAAAATCAAAAATTTCTACATAATTGCTCGAAATGTCACAAAAGCTAGTAGATTCATCTAAGGAATCTCACCCCCCAACCAAAATCTTACATTGTCCTCAATGTAATAAGATATGCAATATGCATGACATGAGAGCAATGACACAAAACAAAGGAGAGTGAGAACGAGAGTACCTGAGGTAGCAAGTTGATCAATTCTAGCATCTTCCATTGTCTCAATGAGACTTATTCAATCCTAAATGCTAGAAAGAAATCCTAACCTACCTACCTACCTTTGATTAGTCTGATCGACTACATGATCAAATTTGAGCAGGATCTTCATGAATTTCAATAGGTTTCTCATGAGGACCATCCAAAGTCCTGCTCGAATGTATACATGTGTGCGTTTCTTCATGAAAGTCCAATCATAGTATGCACCACACGCATGTAAGGAGGAGATAAGAGCAGCAAAAAGATATCTCCTCAAGTTCTGAATTGGGTTGTAATTGATTAAAAACGGGTCCTCCCAATCAGAATTTTCAATGGGTTGAAGAACCCATGATGGTGGAGAGACATTCATTAAGTATTTTTCAGTTTGGATTGTCTCCTCCACAAATTCAGATTTGCATGGTGCTTCCACAAACCATGGTAAAGAGTGTAAATCAGTGGAATGGTGTTCTTCAGGCACCGACACCATGTCTAACAAACTATCCAACTCCTTAATCATCTCATCATCCAGATCATAGGGGTGGGTCATGCATTCCTTTAGGAAATCGAGAGAGTCGAATGAAGGGTCCTCGTTCTCCCTAAGTGATTGAGGAAATTCTGTTTCAAGGGTAAGGAATTCCTCCTCTATAGAGGGGAGGTCTTCCAAAGAAAAATTTTCAGATTCAGTGGTAAGCACATCATCTAGCATTGGTTGATCTTTTGAAATTTCAGGTTATGCCACCCCATCATCCAAAGAAACAGAATTTTCAACCCAAGGGAGTTCTTCCACAATAGAATCCGGCATGTGTTGTTGGTGGAAGGACTCAAAAATATCGACTTCGGCCATCTCTCTAGCAAGAATATCTTCCGATGACTCAAAAACATTCAACCCTTTGGAAGAAGAAATCATGGACTCACAATCATCCTTCAAACCCTCATTGTAGGCAATCAAACTATCACTTTCAGATTTTGTAGATTCCTCGGGTTCGTCAACCGTCCTTGAAATCTCTTCATCATTCAAATCGGAATAGCTAAAAGAGATAGTTGATTTACCATAATCGATGGTAATGGTGGGATCACTGAGATCAATACCCTCTAGAAGTTTAGTCATTAAATCTAGAGAAGGTTGGGTTTGGATAGCCTCATCCTCCTCATTGTTGGGGATTGATTCGGTGTTCCCAATGTTGGGTTCAATATTTTGAGATGGCGAGAGATTTTGTATGCATTGCTCAGTTATTTCAATAAACTCTCGCAGTGTATCCTCAAGAGTTCGTGTCGGTTGAGGATCATGAGAAAGAAACTCTTGAGGATAATTGTTGGCATCCATGGTTGGCTCATCTTCCATTGGACTAGAGGTGTGAGGACTCTCTCGATGAAGACCATACATGTTATATGACGAAGACTGATAAGATGGTTGATAAGCATAACCATACAAGTGATCACGCAATGTCTTTATCGGTTGGTCATTACCCCCACCCCCCCCCCCCCCCCCCCCCCCCCCCCCCCCCCCCGGGTCCTTTTTCTTATTCCTACCTCCTGTTAAACTTGGTGGGATACTCATGTTATTCTCAACCCAGTAATCACGTAGCGTCTTACGTTGGGGGGTAGTGGAGGTTGATTTACTCTCAGAATAATACTTATGCTTAAATTGGTTCCAATCATAAAGAGTTTTGATTCCATGGTCTGTCATCTCATCTTCCAAAGGGTATGCATAAGCACCACACTTCCAATCAGCCATAATGAGATTTTAAAGAGTTGGAACTACCCTAATCTAGAAAAAAGAACAAAAAGAAGGGAGATGGAGAGATGTTACCCAATAGAGCGAGATATATGTTAGTAACAATGTTCTACAAAATCCAACAAAAAAATTGTTAGTAATCTAGAAAAAAAAAATCAGAAAATCTTCTTCTATAAAAACTGAAAATCCTACCTAACTAAGACTACTCTATAGTTACTAGAACAATTAGAACCGTTTAAGCTCTTCCCCGGCAACGACGCCAAAAACTTGTTCGCTTCCCCAACTGTAGGGTTGCGATGTAGTAATAAACTCGGTAAGACCGAGGTCGATCCACAGGGAAGGAAGTAAACAATGCAAATTATCCTAATAACTAGAATCTAAAGAGGTTTGTGAAATTGGTTTTGATCATAAAATAGAAAATCTAATAATGAAAAGATAACTAGAGCATCAAGGATCCACTTATAGCTCTCCTTAGATGCATAATTCGCTATGTTTTCTCACTTTCTCAACTAGAATCGACATTCCTGTCTATCTAGTCGGATGATAGAGCTGTTAAACCAAACAGTCTGTCATATGTAAGTTCTATGCTTAAGATTCACTCAATGTAGGCTGAGCTGAGCATGCTCAATTGCATAGGTCATTCCCCTTTCCAAAAGGTCCAGTTCACAATCATAACCATCCTCAAGTCCTCTCACAAGACAAGGCTAGATCATGATTTGAACTTGATTCAAATCACATGCACAGTCATTACATATTCCAGAAAATCAACAAAAATAGAACTTTGGCATGAAGTCCCTTTATGAAGAGCTTAGTACTAGAGCGCACTCCGATTCCTCGGATCATACAGGTCTAGACTGTTGCAAATGAATTAAGAAGATAAGTAATTCATCCAAACATCTATGAGTCATCACAAGACTAAGAAAAATTACTTAAAAACTTGTATAAACTTCAAACCTTAGTTCATAATCATGAATTCCAAACTTAAAACCAATAAAACGAATTAAGCAATCTAAGAAAACTATAAGGTTCACCTCTTAGCTCTAGCTAAGAGATTAGCTAATAAAAAGCATATTAAAAACTAGAACTAGAACTAAGAAAAGGAAGAAAAACTAGCTGGAGGAGGCTAGGAAGCCTCCTATGACTTGAACTCCTTGCTCCCCATGTCCTTGGTTGCCCTGGAATAGAAGAGAGCACCTCCTTTTATAGTGCAGCACTAGTACAGCAACATAGCAGAATTTGTTTCGCTTGGTACGGCTTAACCAATGGTCGGATTGCCTTTAAATTTGATTTGTAGCTTCCTTGTAATGTGATCTTCCTCATAGATGATTTAGATTTTCAAGATTATCCTCTGAATGGGCCCACCAATCACATCACCGACCGCCTCTCAAAATCGCGCACTTCGGGTACCTTCAGAACCAGTCATCTTGCTTTCAACGCTCCGGAGTGTACAGAGGTCGGATTAATCTCAAATTCTGAACATGAGTAGAAAACTTCCTTTTCTACATGATAGATGGATTAGATTGTCCAAAACGATCTCAGAATGTGGTCCGAAAATTAGAACAATTAGGGCTTTTATAAACTCTGCGCAGTTGGAGCTTTCTGGATGGTCCATCTTTCTTCAACCGGTACGATCAAACCACACACCCTTTTGATCTGAAACTTTTGTGGTTATTCATATATGGATGTGGTCTAAAAGATGGTCAAAGTAGATTTTTCATATCCTCAATGAGGGGCCACCTGGACCGGCCCAGAGTGGAACAGCGAAATCTGGAACTTTCTGGACAGTTCGTATTGTTTTGGTCACCACGATCAATCCGTAACTCCGATCGACACGAAACCACTTGGTTTAGTTTGGTGTCGAGTTCCTCTTCAACATGGATGTGTTGGATTTCCAAATATCATCAAGATAGGCCCAGAAAACTGGTCCGAAAAACCAGGTGCGGGAATACATTGCTGTTTTAGAATCTGGAATCTGAAACTTGCATGGCCGACCGGTCACGACCGGTCGGACAGGGCTGGCCGACCGGTCACGACCGGTCAGGCCCTCTTTGGCATTACTCCAGCAAGCATGGCCGACCGGTCAAGACCGGTCGGGCTCCTGGCGACCGGTCAAGACCGGTCGGTCTCTTTTTCTTCTTGTTTTCTTCCTTTCTTTCTTCTATTTTCTTCTTTCTTTGCTTCCTTCTTCCTTCAGCCCTCCTTGGGTCTTCATCCAAGGTTCTAAATCAGCTCTTTTGGTCATCAATTGGGCAAAGTAACTCTCATTCCTACAACCACAAAACATGTATTTGATTAGTCTTTAAATTATGAAAACCATGCATAATGAGTGATGAATTGGGGTTAAAATATGCACAATTAAGAGCTCAACAACATACCTTCTGAAGGAAACTTCTCAAAGAACGGTTTTAATCGCTGACCATTCGCCTTAAAGATGTTGTCGTTCCTAGGATTCAACAACTCAACGATCCTATATGGATAAACAATTTGTACTATGTAGGGACCGGTCCATCGAGATCTCAATTTCCCCAAAAATAAATGTAAGCGAGAATTATACATAAGGACCTTTTGATTAATCGTGAAGGTCTTACGAAGAATGTTCCTGTCATGGAACACTTTCGTCCTGTCCTTGTAAATTCTCTCATTTTCATATGCCTCGTTCTGGAGTTCCACAAGTTCATTTAATTGAAGTTTGCGCAATGAGGTTGCCTTGTCAGAATCAAAATTCATCTTCTTTATTGCCCAATACGCCCTATGTTCCAACTCCACAGGCAAGTTACAAGCCTTCCCATAGACAAGTCTATAGGGAGACATTCCAATAGGGGTTTTAAAAGCGGTACGGTAAGCCCAAAGTGCATCGATAAGTCGAAGAGACCAATCCTTGGGATTGGGGTTCACCAGTTTTCTCCAAAATATGTTTAATCTCTCTATTGGATATCTCAGCTTGTCCACTTGTTTGTGGGTGATAGGGAGTGCTCACTTTGTGATTTATGCCATATTTTTTCGTTAAGGTTTCAAATGGGCGATTACAAAAGTGAAACCCTCCATCACTTATGATGACTCAAGGTGTTCCAAACCGGGAAAGAATATTCTCTTTTAAGAAATGAATGACTATTTTATGGTCATTATTCCGTCATGAAATTGGCTCGACCCATTTGGACACATATCAACGACAAGCAAGATGTATACGTTTCCAAAAGAAGATGGGAATGGACCCATGAAATCGATACCCCAACAATAAAAAATTTCGATTATTAAGATGGGATTGAGTGGCATCATATTTCTATGGGAGATTCCTCCCAATTTCTGACAAGGCTCACATGTTTTGCAGAACTCATGGGTGTCCTTGAACATAGTGGGCCAATAAAACCCACATTGTAGAATTTTGGCTGTGGTCTTCTTAGCCGAAAAGTGCCACCACACGCCTGAGAATGACAAAAGGCGATGATACTTTGTTGTTCATCATCTGGCACACATCTCCTTATGATTTGATCAGGACAATACTTAAATAAGTATGGGTCGTCCCAAAGGAATTTTCGCACCTCATTGAAGAACTTATCCTTATCTTGCTTTTTCCAATGTGTAGGAATCGTATCTGTAGAAAGATAGTTAGCAATGTCCGCATACCATGGCAATTGGGAGACTTTAAAAAGTTGTTCATCAGGGAACATGTCATTGATCGCGGTTGTTTCAGGAGAATCGGTGAGAACAAGTCGAGAGAGATGGTCAGCCACTACATTTTCTACTCCTTTCTTATCACGTATCTCTATGTCAAATTCTTGGAGTAGAAGGATCCATCTTAACAACTGTGGTTTAGCATCCTTCTTAGAGAGAAGGTACTTAAGTGCGGCATGGTCAATGAATATGATGATCTTGGATCCAATCAAGTAGGACCTAAACTTGTCCAAGGCAAAAACTACGACTAAAAGTTCTTTTTCTGTAGTTATGTAGTTTGCTTGGGCTGAGTTTAAGGTTTTACTTGCATAGTAGATAACACATGGCTTCTTCTCTTTTCTTTGGCCTAGCAGAGCCCCAATAGCATAGTTACTTGCATCGCACATAATTTCAAAAGGAAGGTTCCAATCAGGTGGTTGCATTATGGGAGCACATGTCAACATACCTTTAAGGGTGGTAAAGGCATTTTGACAATCTTCATTCCACTCGAATGAGTTCTCCTTTTGAAGTAGGTTATATAAAGGACGAGAGAGTGAACTGAAGTCCTTTATGAACCTTCTATAGAATTCGGCGTGTCCCAAAAAGGACCGCACATCTCGTATGCTCTTAGGTGGTGGAGGGTTAGAGATAAGATCGATTTTTGCTTTGTCCACCTCGATTCCGTTTTATGAGACGATGTGACCAAGTACAATTCTCTTTTAAACCATGAAGTGACATTTCTCCCAATTCAACACAAGGTTCTTCTCTTTACATCTTTTCAACACAGATTTCAAGTGCACAAGGCACTCATCAAAAGTACAACCAAATACTGAGAAATCATCCATGAAGACTTCGAGAATTGTGCCCACCATATCAGAAAAAATACTTATCATACAATGCTGAAAGTGGTAGGGGCATTGCATAGTCCAAACGGCATCCGTTGATAGGCGAAAGTGCCGAATGGACATGTGAATGTGGTCTTTTCTTGATCTTCAAGGGCGATCTCTATTTGGTTGTACCCTAAATAGCTATCAAGGAAGCAAAATGGGAATGACCTACCAACCTTTCTAAAATTTGATCAACAAATGGTAGGGGGGAAGTGGTCTTTCCTTGTAACTGTGTTTAGCTTCCTGTAGTCAATGCATATTCTCCAACCGGTAGTGACTCTGGTTGGTAAGAGTTCATTATTGGCATTGGGTACGATGGTTATTCCGGATTTCTTAGGCACCACTTGAGTTGGGCTCACCCATTGACTATCGGATATTGGGTAAATAATACCCACATCCAATAGTTTCACCACTTCGGCCTTAACCACATCCTTCATGTTTGGATTGAGTCATCTTTGTGGTTGCCTAGATGTCTTCGCATTCTCCTCAAGGTGTATGCGATGAGTACAGATCAGTGGGTCTATGCCTTTGAGATCCGCAATTGACCATCCAGTGGCACTCTTATGCTCTATTAGAGTGGCTATTAGCCTACTCTCTTGATCCTCATCCAAGTGAAAAAAAATCACCACCAGATATGTCTCATCTCGACTTAAATATACATATTTCAACTCACTTGGTAATGGTTTTAGGTCGAGTGTTGGTGCCTTGATATTGGATGGGAGGGGCTTGTTCTCGTTTAAGGGTAAAGGCTTAAATAGTGCCCTCTATCTTTTGTTATCAAGTACCGGCACCACATCTAAAATGGCATCCATCTCTCGTATTATGTCATCATCTATCTCATGAGAGTGGACCACACATGCCTCCAAAGGGTCGAAATATGATGTGAAGGGGAATGTATCCTCTATGAATGATTCAGTCTTGGGATACATCTAAACCAACAAATTCCAAGACTGGCCAACAAAAGGAAAAAGGGAGAATTTACGTCTTATCGGAAGAAGATAGCTTAAGTGCACGTGTGGCTAGCCTCACAAGAAAAGTCGAGGCTATGGAATTAAGAAAAGGAGAGACGATCAACTCTAAGGACGTTGAAACTGTTTGTGGAGTTTGTGCCGGAAATCAATATACAACATAAGACTCAGCAGTTCAAGACATCTTACAAGAACAAGCAAATGCCATAAACAGTTATCAACGGCAATTTGGTGCTCCAAGCTCAAATACGCATGATTCTAGTTGGAAGAACCATCCCAACTTCAGTTGGAAGAATGGACCCACCGCGAATGCAACCAATATCCCTCAAGCTCAACCTATACTAGGTCCATCTCTAGTCATTACTCCAAAAGTTTCGCTAGAGGAGATGTTGGGTGCATTTGTATCGGTCCAAGCTGAGTATAACAAGACTAATTCTCTGAAAATAGATGGGTTCATGTAAGAGCAATTGAAATTTAATCAAAATACAACCCAAGCCATCAATGACATGAAAACCTCAATGGCTAGGGTTGAATCGCACCTTAGTGTTAGGGAGAAAGGCACACTTCCTGCCCAACCCCTTCCTAACCCAAGGACCCAATTTGAGATACAAGATGCAAGCTTATCTTCCCAACATATGGAGCATGTTCAAGCTATCACCACTTTAAGAAGTGGGAAGATTATTGATAAATCTAATCCGGTGAAGGCCCCACAGCCTAATGATCTGGAAATCTCTAAAGAAGATGATAACTTGAATAACACTGCACAGGAGAAAGAACCGGAAAGGCAATATAAACTGGTTGCCCCGTTTCCACAAAGGTTGATTTCACCTAAACCTTTAGACAAAAATCTGAAAATTTTAGAAGATTTTAAGCAGGTGAAGATCAACATCCCATTGTTGGATGCCATTAAACAAATTCCGTCATATGCTAAGTTTTTGAAGAATCTTTGCACGATGAAAAGAAAAATACATGTACAAAAGAAGGCATTTTTGACAGAGAATGTAAGCACCATTATAAATCACGGGATGCCCAAGAAATACAAAGATCCTGGTAGTCCGACAATATCATGCATAATTGGAGACTACCGGGTGAAACATGCTTTACTTGATCTAGGAGCAAGTGTGAACTTAATACCCTTTTCGGTCTATGAACAATTGGGTTTAGGTGAATTAAAACCCACCAAAACCATATTACAACTCGCTGACCGATCGATTCGTATTCCGAGAGGGGTGATTGAGGACGTTCTTGTCCAAGTTGACAAGGTCTACTACCTAGTGGACTTCATTGT
Source organism: Liriodendron chinense (assembly GCA_003013855.2). Lineage (NCBI taxonomy): Eukaryota > Viridiplantae > Streptophyta > Magnoliopsida > Magnoliales > Magnoliaceae > Liriodendron > Liriodendron chinense. Next base: position 271,711 of record ML058384.1, read on the forward strand.
CTTGAACACACAACCCATGGTTAATAGTAGCCCTCAAATTCCTGTCATACTTGGCCGTCCATTCCTAGATACATCAAACGCTATCATAAATTGTAGGAGTGGGGTCATACAAATGTCCTTTGGTAATATGACGATTGAGTTAAATGCTTTCAATGTTGACAACCAACAAGAGGATGAAGATGAAGAGGTCCACGAAATAAACATGATCAATTCTATTGTGGAAGATGTGTCCCTCTCAACTCCTTACCCCAATCACTTAGAAGAAGATGCGGCCTATTCTCTTGATAAAAATGTTGATGTGATAGGGGACATAATCGCACCTTTTGAGTCGGTATTGGCATATAACGTTAGCCAAAAGAGGGATGTGGAAACAACACTTTGTTGTACTGAGAAATCAATTCATATTTCCGCACCTCTATGGATCATGCATACCGATCCCTACCAACCCTGGGATGATCCATATTTACAAATTCAATGCCCAAGAAAATCTGAATGGAGACATATTTTTTCTGATAAATATGACGATGTCTCCCCTTATACATGTGGTAAAAACATTAATGAACCCACTGAAATTCTTTTTTAGAATCTTCAGTGGCTTATCTGGATCACTTACACACATGTGTATTGTAACGCAGGATATTGGATGACGTTATTGCAAAACCTTTTGATCCATCTAATGATTCTGCTTGACTTTATGCTTTTGGATGAGTTGATGGAATTGATCTCCTAGTCTGATGGAGGTATAGAGTAGTTAGGATTAGAATTTTGTTGCTTTTGTATACTTTTACTTAGGTTTGTTAGAAGGAGGAAGAATTTCACTTTTCATTTTTTTCAAGGTACTCTCATTCCTCACTCCCTTTTATATTCACATTGCTCTCATGTTTTGTTTATTGCACATCTTTTACATTGAGGACAATGCAAGATTTGGTTGGGGGGTGTAGGATCACTTGGATGAATCCAGCGTTTTGTAACATTTCAAGCAATTATGTGGAAACTTTTCAATTTTTTTCAAAAATTCAAAACTCTTTTGAAAAATTTTGGTTCTGTGCACTCAAGATGATATGAGCATAAGAAGAGGAAATATGAAGTGTATGAGGTTGTAAATCTTGATCTTCTCTTAGCATAATGGTTTTATATGAGCATTCCCCTAATTCTGTGATCGATAGAAAATCTGGACACTTTTACACCTAGTCTACATTACACGATTTTCATGGGTTGAAGGGATTATGTGATTTATGGATTAGCTAGACTTTGAATTAAGGTGTTGAGAAGTCAAGCCGGGGTACTTTGTCCATCCTTGTCCATGGGAAAACAATGCAAGATATGGATTTCTAAAAATCCTATCTAAATTAAAAGAAAAAGGAAAAGGAAGGATGAAATTGGGAATGATGGAAAACTGGTGGCAAATTCCGAGGAGGGCAACCTACTACCAACCGGGGGATGGTCTACCCATAACCAAAGCCGGAAATGGGATGTAGTGTGAAAGTCGTCGGAAGGACGGTAAGGCAAATTCCTGTCATTGGCTTGATGTGGCTCTATGTACCTTGAGTTCTATAGTCTGGGTGATCTATGAAGAAGATAATCCTGGAAACTCATGAGATGAATTTTCACTATCCACACTAGATTGAATTTGTTCAAGTTCTTCTATTTATCAATCAATCAGCGAGAATTTTATACAAATGCTTATCATGTCTTGAGGGTTTACGGTTTCAACTTCTGTCACCAATTATTTCTGAATCTTACACTTGTATGTCTTGGGATGTAAAGAAGAATGGCTTCTGAAAGAGAGTTGAGTTTTGAAGAATGGAATTAGTTTCACGCATGTTTTACTCGGGACTAGCAAAATGCTGGTTGGGGGGTGTGTTGAGCTCTTAATTGTGCATATTCTAACCCCAATTCATCACTTATTGTGCAAGATTTTCATGACTTAAGGACTAATTGAATGCATGTTTTGTGATTGCAGGATTGAGAGTGAACTCTGCTTAATTGAAGGTGAAAAGGACCTCATTTTGAACTATTTGGATGAAGATCGAAGAAGGACCAAAGAAAGAAGGAAGCAAGGAAAGAAGAAAAGAAGAAAGAAAGAAGAAAATGAACCAGAAACAGGCCAAGACCGGTCGTAACCGGTCGGCCAAGAGGGCCACGACCGGTCCAGACCGGTCGGCCAGCTTCCTACTCATACTGAGCTTGCTGGACTTCAGCCAAACACAGGCACGACCGGTCGTGACCAGTCGGCCAGGCCAGTCCGACCGGTCCAGACCGGTCGGCCAGAAGAGTTTTTTTGGTCCAGATGTCGCTGGACTGTTTTCCCATTGAAGCATGACCGGTCGTGACCGGTCGGCCAGCCATGTGATTTAAAACGAAAATTTCTATTTTCAGTCCAAAAATCTCTGCGCACTGCGTAACTCTTACGCAGATTCTCGATTCTTCTGAAGTTGCGGAGTCTCCCCACTATTAAAGGACACCTAGGGATCGTTCCTAGGGTATCTGAGGAGGGTTGAAGCAAGCTTGGAGGCGGCGGAAGTGGATTTCGGAGTTCCACAACTCCTTCTAGTTTGTTTTACTGTTTTTATGAGTTTTTTGGTTGTTTCATGTTTCCTTGGATCATGAGCAGCTAAACCTCTTAGCTAGGGCTAAGAGGTGAAGCTTGTAGTGGATCCAAGATGTTTCAATTCGTTCTAAGTTGGTTTTAAGTATGAAATTCATGTTTATGAACTATGGTTTGAAGTTTATATAAGTTTTAAGTAGTTTTTCTTAGTCTTATGATGACTCATGGATGTTTGGGAGAATTACTTAAATTCTTAATTGGTTTGTATTAGTCTGGACCTGTATGATCCGAGGAATTGGAGTACGCTCTAGTACTATGATCTTCATGTGGGGATTTCCTACCAAAGTTCTACTTTTCTGAATTTCTGTAATGTGTATGGACTATGCATGTGATTTGAATCAAGTTTAAATCAGGATCTAGCCTTGTTTTGTGACAGAACTTGAGGATGGTTATGATTGTGAACTGAGCCTTTTGGAATGAGGACTGACCTATGCAATTGAGCATGCTCAGCCTAGCTTACATTGAGTGAATCTTATGCATTGGACTTACATATAACAGATTGTTTGGTTTAACAGCTCTATCATCCGGTTAGATAGATCTTAATATCGATTCTAGTTGAGAAAGTGAGAAACCACAGCGGATTGAACATCAAGGATTGCTACAAGTGGATCCTGGAACCCCTAGTGCCTTTTTATCATTATTTAACTTCAACTTAATTCAATTTTGTTACTCACATCAAATTCATACAAAATCTGGTTGTTAGCTTTCAATAGATACTATTGGATGTGTTTGTGAATTCCTACACAAGTCCCTGTGGATCGACCTCAGTCTTACCAAGATTATTACTACATCGCAACCCTACACTTGGGGAAGCGAACAAGTTTTTGGCGCCGTTGCCGAGGACTTTGACGGTTTTTCACAAATTTCTAAAATTAGTATCTATTTAGAACTTTTAGGATTTTAGGACTAACTTAGCTTGTTTATTTAATTTTTATTTTCAGGGATTTCTAGGAAGCTGAAGAAGATACAAGGATTTCAAGTGCCGAATCAGGTTCTATCCTTCTAAACCTTACTCTTCTCCTTCTCCTATTCATTCTTATCATATTCATCTCTTGTAGAGTGGGTGGAGACTCCTTTTGGATCTCTAAAAGGTCGGCCTTGTGCCACTTGGATTCCTATTGGTCGGCTCTGCCGTCTTAGATCACCTTATGCTTAGAGATTTCTTTTCTCACCTTTACTCCTCTTTCTCCTTTTTCTGCACTTTTTCTCAAAAGATTCAAAGAGTGGGTGGGGAGTTCTTTGAACCCCTATTGACCAGGAGAAATCGGTCTCTATCCTTGCTTCTGGCTTAGCCATTGCAGGACACCTTGTGCTTTGGTCTTGGAGAAGAGTGAAGAAAGGGAGGAAGAATTCTTCTTTCTCTTTGTTTTATATTTTTGGTTTTGCATGCCACATTGGGCTCGGGATTCCAATAACCGACTCATAAGTGAAGGGGGGATAGTAGAAGGAATTGACAGAGAGCCACGTGCTAGGAGACATCTAAACTCTCCAATTTTGTCTGAAGGTATAGCTGTAAATCAACCTAATCCAATGGCCAATCCTAATCTGGGCCAAAACCAAACTGAAACGGGGGAGAATGTGGTTGAGAATGTTCCTCGACCTAGAACTTTATGTGACTTTTTGCAACCAGCAAAAGCAAGCACTCCCTCATGCATAGTATTTCCACCAAATGCAGGGAATGTGGATTTGAAACCGGGAGTGATCCAACTTCTCCCTGAATTCCATGGATTAAACAGTGAAAGTGCCTATCAACACCTTAAGGAGTTTGATGAGGTAATAACCACCATACACGGGTGTAAACGTGTAGGTTGGGAGGAACCTATAAACTCGTCGGTTGGGTGGATCTGAATTAAAACAACTTGGTTGGGAGGAACCAGATTTAAACTCCCCAGTGAATGCCGGTGTGCTCAAAGGGGTTGAGTACTTGAACCGGGAGTGGAGTAGACACGTAATCGAACCAGTATATATCCTTGTGTTTGTGATTGTTCTTGAGCACATTTCTCTTTATGCATTGCCTTTAAATTGGTTACTTATGAATGCTTAGTTAGGAATGCATGCTAGGCACTTGATAGGCACATCCACACTCACAAGATGTACTTTCACTACATCATGTTGACTTGAGCATTTCGTGATCCATCCTCTATAGTCCACATGAGTTGTTTAGACTAGATTGCTGATTGCACTTATCATTTGCTAGTCTCTTGATTGGACCCACTTCGGCTTGGAAGTCGAAGTGTTTATCGCTTACGTAATTTAATTTGTTGAATTGTTTAAGTAGGCGAAAAGAGTTTTAAAAAGGTCCTAATCACCCCCCTCCTATAGGTTTAGCCATAATTCTAGTTGCTCTTTAAGCTTCCGCACGTGTATGCATAAGGTGTCGTGGTAGACTACCCGACGCAATTTCAATAGCACCCAAGATTGTATATCTTTCCGAGATCACATCGAAGCTCTCATTCGAAAAGGTCATCTTCAAAATTATGTTGTCTGAGAAGGTCGATCACCTAAAAGGGCGGAAGCCCTGCCACACCAGAAGAAGTCACCTCACCATCATACTTCACAAGAAGACATTGAACCTACGGGGGAGATTCGGACCATCGCCGGAGGACCAGCTTGCGGAGGAGATTCTCAAGCTTCAAGAAAAGCATACACTTGTAAGGCATCTAAAAAGCCCCAGCATATCTACTGGTTGGAATAAACGCCCAACACGTTAGACTCCGGCCATCCTCCAATCTCCTTCTCCTTCGAGGATGTAGAGGGGATTCACTTCCCTCACGAAGACTCCATCGTGGTCGCGCTGAAGGTATCAAATTATCTGACTTATCGTATTATGGTGGATACAGGTAGCTCTGCTGATATTTTCTACATGGAGGCTTTCAACAAGATGGTGCTCGCCTGGAGCCTGCTCAAACCAATTTCAACCCCTCTCATCAGTTTCGGGGGCTAAGTGGTGACACTTGAAGGAAGCATTGACCTTCTAGTCACCTTTGGCTAGAACCCAGCGAAAATGACTATCTTCGTAAATTTCCTCGTGGTAGATCGAAGATCAGCATATAACGCCATTTTGAGTCGACCTTCGCTTAACAAGGTAGGGGCAACGTTGCATCCGCTATACTTGTGCATAAAATTCCCTACCCCAAATGGCGTCGGGGTTGTACGAGGAAATCAAAAGGAAGCCCGAGCGTGTTACGAGATAGCCATACAAGACCGGAAAAAGGCCCAGACGATGCCAGTTATGATGGTGGCACAAGATCCATCAGGTCTTCCGACGGCAACCTTGTTGGACCCAAGAGAGAACGCTCTCCAATCTGGAACTCCCGGAGAAGAGACAGTGGCAATCCACTTAACTGAAGATGACTCGTCCAAAGTTGTCTATGTGAGATTCTTTTTGAGCAGCGTCTTTCGGGAAAATCTGGTATGTTTCCTTACCGAATACCAAGATGTGTTTGCCTGGTTTCATAGAGACATGCCGGGCATTGATCCCAGCGTCATAGCACATCGTCTGAACGTTGATCCGAAGTATAAACATGTTCACCAGCGCCGGCGTGCCTTCACTACAGAGAGGCAAATGGTAATCAAGGCCAAGGTCGAAAAGTTGCTCACAGTTAATTTTATAAAAGAAATCGACTACCCAGAGTGGGTCGCGAACGTGGTTCTCATTCGAAAAGCTAATGGCAAGTGGAGGATGTGCGTTGACTATTTCGATTTGAACAAAGCGTGTTCCAAAGACAGCTTGCCGACACCGCGAATCGATCAGCTGGTTGATTCGACGGCAGGGCATGCCCTGCTAAGTTTCATGGACGCCTATTCTGGTTACAATCAGATTATGATGCATCCGCCTGATAGCCAGCACACCGCCTTCATCACCGACGGAGGCCTGTATTGTTACCAGGTAATGCCTTTTGGTCTTAAAAATGCAGGGGCCACCTATCAACGCCTTGTCAATAAAATATTCGCCACACAAATCGGCAGGAATATGGAGGTTTATGTTGACAACATGCTCGTGAAAAGCATCGTAGAAAATGACCACCTTGCAGATCTTCGAGAAGCTTTTGACTTAATGAGGAAGTATCGGATGAAACTAAATCCAGAGAAATGTGCATTCGGTGTGTCCGTTGGAAAATTTCTCGGATTTATGGTCGGCCAGCGAGGAATTGAGGTAAATCCTAAAAAAATAAAAGCATTGATCGAAATGAAGTATCCTACCACTCTCAAAGATGTCCAACGTTTGGTGAGTCGCATCGCATCGTTGAACAGGTTCCTTTCGCGGGCCTCGGACAAGTGTTTACCCTTCTTTAAGCTCCTCCGAGCCACCGTCAAATCTGATTGGGAGTGGACACCGCAATGTGAAGAAGAGTTCCAACAACTGAAGCAATATATGAACGCACCCCCTGTTTTATCTAAACCTGTGGCGCACGAGCAACTTCTTCTTTATTTATCTGTGTCTTCTACGGCCGTTAGTACCGCTTTAATAAGAGAAGATTTCGGGGTACAAAGGCCCGTTTATTATATTAGTCGAGCAATGTTGGATGCCGAAACTCGGTATTCTGATATGGAAAAGTTGGCCCTTGCTTTGGTCACGACTACCCGAAAACTGCGACCCTACTTCCAAGCCCACGCTATATTAGTGCCAACAAATCATCCGTTACGGCAGGTCCTTCAAAAACCCGAGCTTTCAGGGCAATTGACTAAATGGGCGGTCGAGATCAGTGAGCACGATATTTCGTTCTGCCCCAGGACCGCCATCAAGGATCGGGCCGTGGCTAACTTCATCACCGAATTCACATACTCCTCTCCCGATGATAATTCCTCGACCAGCGACCAGCCACCCTGGTCACTCTTCGTGGACGGGTCCTCACAGGCCATCGGTAGCGGAGCGGGCCTAATTCTAGTTGCTCCAAATCGATCGGGTTTCCAATACGCTTTACGATTTGATTCTCTCATCTCAAATAATGAAGCAGAATATGAGGCTCTGATCGTTGGCCTCGAACTAGCAAACGTCCTCTCAATTCAGAATCTACTCATTTATATGACTCTTAGCTCATAGTCAATCAGATACTCGGCGAATTTGAGGCAAAAGAAGAAAGAATGGCCTTATACAAATCTCGAGTGCTCATCCTGGTCGCGAAGCTAAAGAATTATGAAGTAGTCCACATCCCTCGCGAGAAGAACCAACTCGTGGATTCTTTGGCAAAACTCGCCTCCGCACCAGAGTCTGAGTTATCACAATCGATTCCCATCGAGCACCTTCGCACCCCGAGTATCGGCCAAGCAACTCCTGGGCAAGTGATCGTGGTCCATCCCTCTCCATGTTGGATGGACCCCATTGTCCTCTATCTCAGGGATGGACATCTCCCAGACGATAAGAAATCCGCACGACAAATTCGTCATCGAGCTTCCAGGTATATTTTACAAAATAGAACGTTATTACGTAGGAGTTTCACTTTGCCCTATTTAAGGTGTCTTCACCCAGAAGAAGCACATCGTGTTCTAGATGAAATACACCAGTGGGCATGTGGTAACCACCCAAGGGGACGATCTCTAGCATATAAGGCAATGAGGCAAGGATATTATTGGCCCACTATGAAGGCAGATGCGATCGAATTCTCTAAAACATGTGACAAGTGCCAGCGATTGTCTCCTATACCTCATGTACCGTTTGAGCAAATGACGCCAATGGATAGCCCTTGGCCCTTCGCCTAATGGGGAGTCGATATCATCGGGCCCTTGCCTATCGGGAAAGGTCAAAATAGGTTTGCAATCGTTGTGGTCGATTACTTCACCAAATGGGTCGAGGTAGAACCATTAGCCAGAATTACCGAGAAACAGACCACTAAATTTGTATGGAGAAATATCGAATGCCGTTATGAGCTCTCCCACACTATAATCACCAATAACGGAAAGCAATTCGACAACGCTGCTTTCGATGAATTTTACGAAAAATGGAAGATATACAATGTTCGCACCTCTCCATACCATCCTCAGGCAAATGGGCAAGTTGAAGCGGTGAATAAAATCATTAAGCATCATTTAAAGACCAAGCTTGGTGAGTGTAAAGGTATGTGGCCAGAACTCCTGCTAGAAGTCTTATGGGCATATAGGACCACGACCCGCACATCAACAGGCGAAAGTCCTTTCTCCTTGGCATTCGGCACCGACGCAGTAGTACCGATTGAAGTTCAAGTACCTTCGTATCGAATCGAGCAGTATGATCCCACTTGTAATCAGGAAGGTCTCCGACTTCATCTCGACCTCTTGGAAGAACGGAGGGATGCCTCCCAGCTGCGAGCTGCAGCGTATCAGCAGCTCATTGCTCGCTATCGTAATGCTAAAGTCCGGCCTAGAGCATTCCAGCTCAATGATTTGGTTCTTAGACAGAACCTTGGAGCTCCTGCTCGTTCACTGGACCCAAATTGGGAGGGCCCGTATCGAGTCATCAAAATTGTGCGACCCGGTATGTATTATCTTGAAGATATGTAGGGAAGACCCGTATGTCGCCCTTGGCATGTGGAACATTTACTATGGTATTTCCCTTAATTCGATGTAATTCTGAACGACATTCGAATAAATATGAATTAAAGTCAGTCTTTTGGTCGCTACTCCATTTAATGGGACCTGACTAGCCCCGAAGAGAATACACACATTCTCTTGGCCAATTGTCTACCCTTGGTAGAATTAAAGTCAGTCTTTTGGTCGCTACTCCATTTAATTGGACCCGAATAGCCCCGAAGAGAATACCCACATTCTCTTGGCCAATTGTCTACCCTTGGTAGAATCGAAGCCTCAATCGATAGATCAGTCTATCTCCACGCGGACATGGTCACCACGACCCCTGGATTGAGCCTAACTCGTTACTGCATGAGTTAAGTATGAAGGCATTCAATATACAAGAAAGGAAGAACGAAAGAAAGGAGAAATAAGACACTAACAACATCATCAAAAAGGTGTTTTTTCATTCATCTCAATTGATTACAAATTCAAATTGTTTACAAAGCAAAATTAATACATGAGTTGAAGCAAAGAAAAGAAAGATAATCACTCTAGCGCATCGGTTGGAGGAGGAGCAGCACTCTCGATTCAGGGCCCACTTCGAAGACCCCTCCAGCTTGAGTGACCTCGGTTACTTCGTTCTCGGGAGCTGCTCTTTCCTCCACAGCTATGATGGCCGCGACCTTCTCGAATTCACCCATATCAAAAGATGGGGACATCCATTGCACTACTCGTAGTGCGAAGTCGCGACCAACATCGTACGACTCATATCTCTCATCGTCGTACAGCTGCGAAGTTCAGAACTCCGTAATGGCTCGGGCTCCTTCTTCAGAGAGCATCTTGACAAGGGCTACTCTCTCCTCGTCCCAGTGGATCGAGTCGTCCTTGAGCTGCGCGAGAGTGGAGCGCTCTTTATCCAAATTGTCGCTAACTTCCTTGAGCTGCGACTTGGTCTCTGCGAGCCGCTCCTCCAACGAGATCTTGTCTTGACGAAAGATCTCTCTTTCTCTCTCTGCCTTCTCCTTCAACTCCGCGAGCTTGGCGAAGTTGGAGTCCAAAGCCTGATATCTATCAGTCAGGACCTGGACCTTCTCGATGAGGATCTTTTTCTCCTCAGTCATCTTTGTTAGTGCACTTTTCGTGGCATACTAGTGCACCTTGTTTGTCAATCACTTACAGCTGTGAGTCTTGTGTCGGTTGTGCCCAATGAAGACGAAGACCGAAGACTCAAGACGTCCAGCCACATCAAGGAAGAAGATTCAGGTAAATGAGATGCCTTGGTGCCTTAACCTCGACCAAAACCTATCCCCTTTGTATCCTTGATGACCTTGACCATATTTAGAACCCTTTAGGCATCATAGATAGGCCCTAGGTGTCCCATTTGTACACCCTAACCTTGGCCTTGAACTACATGCTGAAGAAACACATGTATCAGCAAATACATTGGGGTCCCAGGCTGGTCCGACCGGTCAAGACCGGTCGGCCAGCATCCCTATTGGATGTACAAAGGCCAGCCGATCGGTCAGGACCGGTCGGCCTTCACAAATGAAGGTATACAGCAAGGTGGGCCGACCGGTCATGACCGGTCGGCCAGTGTTGGCTTCCATGCATGTTTCAGCCATCCAGCAAAGGGGGCCGACCGGTCATGACCGGTCGGCCAGTGTTGGCTTCCATGCATGTTTCAGCCATCCAGCAAAGGGGGCCGACCGGTCATGACCGGTCGGCCAGTATGGCTTAGGCTGTCCAGTGAGGGGGTCCGACCGGTCATGACCGGTCGGCCCATATATGTGGCCTATACTCTTGAGGTTCTTCAGCAGGGGAGTCCGACCGGTCATGACCGGTCGGGGCAGGCCGTTTTATGGCCGTTTTATGACCGTTGGAGCCTCTTTTTCTATATAATTGGAGCTCCATTCTTGGGCAAATGGGGAGAAGTTTTTGAGAGCCCATTCCATACTCATCTTATACATCATTTGGGGCCTCAAAGAGGAGGTTTTCAAGTCATATCCCTTGTGTTTCAAACACAAGTATGGGCATTCAAATGCTATCAAGAGATGACTTGATTCCTCTCTCAAATCTAGAGGTGTGACACTATTCCACATAGGTATATCCTTTGTCCAAGACCTCTAGAAGACTCTCTAGGTGAATCTCCTAGTTGGAACAACCTACACATCCCATGTATGAGATTCACCCATCCTCCTAGCACCTTGGGCTTTTCAAGGCATCGCATGCAAGGTGTTTGATCGAATGTGGCTGAGGCATTGGCAACGCAACGGCGGCACGATCGAGGGAGCAAAGGGAAGCTGATTGAAGCACGGGAGAGCAAAGATCAAGCAACCCAATACGGCGCTAAACAAGGGGCTCATCCGACAAGTAAGTTATCTCATTTGAGAGTCCATTTTAGAGTTTGTTTGTCAACTCGCCTTTAGGGACGGTAGCCGTTCCTTGGCCCGTCAGCCGGGCCTAAACTAAGTCTGCAAGGGGGAGCCTCCGACATGGGAGTAAACGTGCGATAAGGTTGAGAGTTAGCCTATGTCTAAAACTCCGGATACGGTTGAGAGGTGAACCGATAAAACCTCCGTGTAAAGGTTGAGAGGTGAACCTCATTTAAAACCTCCGATAGTGAATGCCGGTGTGCTCAAAGGGGTTGAGTACTTGAACCGGGAGTGGAGTAGACACGTAGTCGAACCACTATACATCCTTGTGTTTGTGATTGTTATTGAGCACATTGATATCTTTGCATTGTTAGTTTAATTGCTTAATTATGAATGATTGATATGAATGCATGCTAGGCACTTTTTAGGCATCCTTGCACAAGATGTACCTTCACTACTTGTGTAGACTTGAGCTCATTGATCCAATCTCATAAGTCTACACAAGGTGCATAGGTTAGTAGCTTAATTAGTTGAATCATTTTCTTACCTATGCATGCTTAGACTAGGGTTGGTTATTGCTTAACTCTTGCTAGTCTTGTGATTGGACCCACCAAGGCTTGGAAGCCAAGGTGTTCTTGCTTACCTAGCTTAAACTTGTTGAATTGCATAAGTAGGCGAAAAGAATTTTAAAAAGGTCCTATTCACCCCCCCTCTAGGTCCATAGACATATCTCCGAGTATCTCTACAAGCGGTAAAACCGCACTTTCAATCTTCGCGATCAAGGTCTGTTCGCTCGCCTCAAGTGTAAGGCTGCGATGTAGTAATAAATCTCGGTAAGACCGAGGTCGATCCACAGGGAAATAGAAACAAGCTTCCAAACTACTCCAGCAACTCAGTTTATGGAAGAATTTCAGATTCAATTGGGTATTTAAGTAAAACAGCAACTTAATGAAAAATCAGAGATATAAAGTACTAAGGCTTTCAAGGATCCACTTGTAGCAACCCTATGTCAATTCAGTCAATCCAAGTGGAGATCACAACTAGATTTGAAGTCCTATCTCTCATCTAGTTGGAAAATAAAGCATTCACACGCATTCAATCCAAATCAAGTTGAACTTCCAAGTTCTAATCCATTCAATCAATGTAGAATTCAAATCCATAGCCTGCGGAGTAACAGCCATGCCTATGGACTATGGCCTACTCAAGGATTACTATAATTCGAATCTAAACAAGCAACCTGTGATAATCTCAGAGAATTGTAAGGAATTCATGTCCTGGGTACATGAACTCTCATAAAACATCTCAAACTATCACTTTTGGAACTAAAACATAAGAAACATCCAAACTTGAATTAAAAAATACTTGAATTAAACTGAATCCAACATAGAATTAGCTACAAGCTTCACCTCTCAGCCTTAGCTGAGAGGTTCTAGCCGAGCATTGTCATGCTGCAACTAAAATCTCAAAATAAAAGCATAAAAACAGAAAAACTCAAATAGGAGAGTTGCAGACGCTCCACGATCACTTTCCCTCCTTAGAACCTCGTTCCTTAGCTTCTCTGATACCCTAGGGAGAGCCCCTAGGTGTCCTTTTATAGCAATAACCCTCCCTTGCGTCGGATTCTGCGAAAGATTACGCATTGCGCAGCAATTTTCGGAGTCCCAATTTAGAAAGAACTCTCCATACGCAGAGCCGACCGGTCGTGACCGGTCCGACTAGCTTTCCAAACAGTCCAGGGAACGCTGCCGACCGGTCAAGACCGGTCTGACAGACCTGCCCAACGGTCCAGCGTGTGTATCCGACCGGTCATGACCGGTCGGACCAAGTTGGCCACCTTCCAGTGTGCATGGCCGACCGGTCTTGACCGGTCAAGACCGGTCGGCCTGTCTTCAATGTAAACAGCCTTCATGGCCGACCGGTCAAGACCGGTCAGCCTGTCTTCCACTTGCTCATTCTTCCTTTCTTTTTCTCCTTTTTCTTCTTCTCTCTCTTCTCCTTGCTTTCTTCTTTCTTTGATCTTCTTTCATTCTTCATCCAAAAGCTCTAAAAGAGTTCTTTTGGTCCCCAATTGGATGAAGTCCGCTCTCATTCCTATAATCACAAAACATGTGTTAGATGGCCCTTTAAATCATGAAAATCATGCAAACCATGTCCTGTAATAGGCAATGCAATGTATAAATTGGAGGTTCAACACACCCCCCAACCAGCTTTTTGCTAGTCCCGAGCAAAACATGCGTGAAACAATTTCAAACCTCCAAATCCAACTCTCTTCCAGAAACCATGATCCTATCCATTCCAAGATGTACAAGTGTAAAATTTGGAAAATTTAGGTGATATAAGCTGAAACCTTGGACTCTCAAAACATAAGAAGTGTCTACTTGTAATTCCCGCTGATTGATTGATAAATAGAAGAACTCGAACAAATTCAACCTAGTGTGCATAGTGAAAGTTCATCTCATGAGTTCGTGGAATCATCTTCTTCATAGATTAAGTAAACCAAGGATTTTAAGGTGCACAGAGCAACAGCAAGCCTATGACAGGAATTTGCCTTACCATCCTTCCGACGGCTTTCACACTACGTCCCATTTCCGGCTTTGGTTACGGTTCAACCATCCCCCTGTTGGTAATAGGTAGCCCTTTTCAGAATTTTCCATCATTTTCCTTTCCTTCCCGATTTCATCCTTTCTTTCCTTTTTTTCTTTTAAATTAGATAGGATTTTTAGAAATCCATATCTTCTGTTATTTTCCCATGGACTGGGAAGGACAAAATACCCCAGCTTGGCTGCTCAACACCTTTAAATCAAAGTCTAGCTAATCCACAAATCACATAACCCTGTCACTCATGAAAATCGTGTAATGTGAACTTGGTGCAAAGGTGTTCAAATTTTTCTATCAATCACAACAATAGGGGAACTATCATATAAAACCATTATGTTAGGAGAAATTCAAGAGTTACAACATCATACACTTCGTATCTCCTCTTCTTATACTCATATCACCTCGAATGCATGGAAATACAGTTTTCTAAAAGAGTTTTGAAATTTAAAAATTTTGCGCATATGAAGCTCGAAATGTTGCAACATGCTAGATGAGGAATCTCATCTCACCCCCCAACCAAATCTTGCATTGTCCTCAATGTAAAAGATATGCAATTAGTATGGACATGAGAGCAATGGTGACAATGAGAGAGTGAGAATCAATAGTACCTGAGAGAGCGATCGTGGAAGTCTCCAACTCAACAATTAAAACCTACTAAAACAGTAAAACTAGATAAACTAAACCTAATCTTCGGAAAGCAGTAAAGATAACTAACCCGTCCCTTGGAAAAAGAGGATCCCCATCAGACTAGGAGATCGATTATCATTATAACATCCAAAAGGACAAAGTTGAGCAGGATCATCAAGTGGTGTAACAAAGTTTTCAGTAGAACTATCCACCATCCTGCTTTGGAAAGTACATTGGTGACATCAACCAGTCTAGCCCATTGAAAATCTTGCTGAAAAGTTTCAGCGGATTCTTCAACAAAATTGTCACATGTACTAGGAAAGGAGAATTGCATTGGTTGGAAATCAGGGTATATGGGTCTCCTTTCCTTCTTGTCTGGGCAGAAATTATTCAAATATGGATCATCCCAGAAGTGTTCTTCGGTTTGAACAAACCAAAGAGATGTGGAGACTTGTATTTCTTTTTCACAAGTCGATATAATCTCCACAAAATCAGATTTCACCGGTGCTTCCACAATTGATTCGTCAGTTTGGCACTTTGTGAAAGGAGGCTTTTTGGGCACCGGAGGGGTTTTCTTCAAAGCATGCACAATATCTTGAATCATGGGATCATCCCAATCTTCAAAATACGCTAAACACTCCTCTAGAGTGTAGGAGACTTCATCGGAGGAAATTTTAAGATTTGGACCCTTTATGTTTTCCTCCTTCTCAGAATTTTGTGTAGGTTGGAGTGGGTCCTCAACCTCTACACTTTCATAAATTGGCCTCTCTGTAGGCAAGTCAAGCACCAATTCTTCCAAATCCTGCACAACAAATTTGTGTAAATCAGAAATTGGTGACTTGTCAAATGAATTTTCAGAAATTGACACTTCTAAGGTCTTAATAAAGTGAGAATTAGATTCATCCTTAGAATGTGTCAAACATGTCCCCAAGCTTTCGGGTAGATCATGTTGGAAAAACCCCCCATCATCCATGGATTCTATCATGTTTACCTCATGGGGGCTATCGTTGTCGTCCAAATCCTCAAAGGGATCAAAGCTAAGAACATCTAGAGGATCAGAATTCTGCCTTAAAGCGAACTCCTCTTCTACGATTGAATCAATCATACCAACCTCGTGGACATCATCATCATCCCTATGCCTCTTGCTCAAGTGAAACACATTCACCTCTAGTGTCATGTTTCCAAAAGAAAGTTGCATCACCCCATTCCTGCAATTGATGATTGCGTTTGATGTGGCAAGGAATGGGCAGCCTAATATTACCAGTATTTGGGTGCTAGCATTCAAAACCGGTTGCGTGTCCAAGACGATAAAATCTACTGGGTAGTAGAATTTGTCAACTTGAACTAGAACATCCTCAACTATCCCCCTCGGTACACGGATGGATCTATCAGCGAGTTGCAACGTGGTTTGGTGGGTTTTAATTCACTAGGGCCCAATTGTTCATATACCGAGTATGGGATCAAGTTCACGCTCGCCCCCAAATCTAACAAGGCACGCTCAATCCGGTAGTCTCCAATGATACATGAGACGGTGGGGCTACCGGGATCTTTGAATTTTGGGGGGGTCTTTTGAGTGAGGATGGCACTCACTTGCTCAGTTAAGAAGGCCTTTTGCTGCACATTATATTTGCATTTTGTTGTGCATAGATCTTTTAGAAACTTGGCATAAGAGGGAATTTGTTTGATGGCATCAAGCAAAGGGATATTAATCTTGACTTGTTTGAAAATCTCTAGAATATCATGAGAATTTGGGAGAGATTTTGGGGCAACCAATCTCGAAGGGAATGGTGCTACGGGCTTGTAAATGCGTTCCGGTTCTTGTGGGGCTAAGTTAGATCCATCCTCATCCTCAGAATTTACCGGATCATTAGGCTTGTCGGCCTTCACCGGAATGGATTTGTCAATTTGTTTACCACTTCTAAGGGTGGTGATGGATTTGGCTTGCTCCATGTGTTGGTTGGAAGGATTAGGGATGCTCACTTCATGTACTTGCTTTGCATTGGGCTGAGGTTGGGCTGGAAAGGTCCCTTCCCTAGCATTCAAGCGTCCCTTAATCTCATCAACCAAGACTTTAAGCTCTTGGAACATTTGCTGATTCGATTGATTTATTTGCGTTTGCCCTTGCATAAACGCGTTCAAGGTATCCTCCAATGAGAATTGAGGTGGGGCCATATTTTGCATGGGTGGCCCTCTTTGGGAGTTGGTAGGATTGCCCGTAGGAGCATTCTTCCAACTGAAATTCAGGTGGTTCTTCCAACTCTCATTGTACGTATTACCTACCGGTCCATTGAAGGGCCGTTGATAACCATATGTGGCATTGGCTATCTCATGTAGCACTTCCTGAAACGCAGGAATTGTGGGACAATCTTGCGTAGCGTGTAAGTCGGTGAGGCAAATCCCACATGTGGTTTCAACAGCTTCCTTGGACTTGGGAACTCCACTTTTGCTAAGTTCCATGGCCTCAACCTTCCTTGTGAGGTTGGCTATCCTTGCATTCACATTGTCTTCCTCCTTAAGGACATAGATCCCTCCTTTCTCTTGAGTGGGCTTGGAGTTATTGGGTTTATCCGATGTATCCCAAGATTGGGCATTTTCAGCCAACATGTCCAAGTAATTCCAAGCCTCATCTGGATTTTTACTCATAAACTCGCCATTGCACATCATCTTCACAAATTGGCGCATATTGGAACTTAATCCATCATTAAAAAAGTTTATAATTCGCCAACTCTCATAACCATGATGTGGGCAAGCCAGCAGGAGTTCCTTAAATCTTTCCCAACATTGAAAAAAAGATTCACCTTCTTTAGCCGAGAAATTCATTATGGCCCTTCGCAGGGTGTTTGTTTTATGAGCCGGGAAGAACTTTTTCAAGAATTCCCGGTTCATCTCAACCCATGACCTAATCGAGTGTGATCTAAGAGAGTGAAGCCAATCTTTGGCTCTTTATTTCAAAGTGAAGGGAAAAAGTTTAAGTCTGATAGTATCCTCAGAAACATTTGGGTAATGCAAGGTGGCCAACACTTCTTCTAATTCTTGCAAGTGTAAGTGTGGGCGGTCAGAGTCTAGCCCATGGAATTTAGGTAAAAGTTGAATTACGCCCGGTTTTATGTCAAAGTTTCCACCGTTTGCTGGTAGAACTATGCAAGAAGGTGTAATTGCACGGGCAGGTTGTAGGTAGTCCCGTAGTGATCTCATTGGAGGAACATTATGTACCTCATTCTCTCCTGCTCCTTCCTGATTTGCGTTTGTAGTTGGAGTAGGGGGGGAGGATTCCTTACAGGTGTTTGATCCATACTCCACAAACTTTCACAATGTTCTTGATAATTCCGGACTCGTCTATGGACTGACAATGGTCCAACTAAACCACCTTCAGATTGGAGATGATTTGAGTGATTACGTTCCCAACGGGACATAAACCACTAAACCAAAAATCAAAGCTAATCCTAACCTAGAAAACTGAAATCTGAAACTAATCTAAAAGAAACTAAGTTAGAAAGGTATCACCTGATGCGCTTGAACTTAGAGAAG
The DNA here is from genome assembly GCA_003013855.2 of Liriodendron chinense. Classification (NCBI taxonomy): domain Eukaryota; kingdom Viridiplantae; phylum Streptophyta; class Magnoliopsida; order Magnoliales; family Magnoliaceae; genus Liriodendron; species Liriodendron chinense. The sequence continues at coordinate 289,930 of ML058384.1, forward strand.
AATTCCTACAAAACAGAAAACTTTGTTAGTTCTAAGAAAATCAGAAAAAACCTATCTACTTCTACAGCCACTGAACTATTTGAAAACCGCTATCTAATTCCCCGGCAACGGCGCCAAAAACTTGTTCGCTCGCCTCAAGTGTAAGGCTGCGATGTAGTAATAAATCTCGGTAAGACCGAGGTCGATCCACAGGGAAATAGAAACAAGCTTCCAAACTACTCCAGCAACTCAGTTTATGGAAGAATTTCAGATTCAATTGGGTATTTAACTAAAACAGCAACTTAATGAAAAATCATAGATATAAAGTACTAAGGCTTTCAAGGATCCACTTGTAGCAACCCTATGTCAATTCAGTCAATCCAAGTGGAGATCACAACTAGATTTGAAGTCCTATCTCTCATCTAGTTGGAAAATAAAGCATTCACACACATTCAATCCAAATCAAGTTGAACTTCTAAGTTCTAATCCATTCAATCAATGTAGAATTCAAATCCATAGCCTGCGGAGTAACAGCCATGCCTATGGACTATGGCCTACTCAAGGATTACTATAATTCGAATCCAAACAAGCAACCTGTGATAATCTCAGAGAATTGTAAGGAATTCATGTCCTGGGTACATGAACTCTCATAAAACATCTCAAACTATCACTTTTGGAACTGAAACATAAGAAACATCCAAACTTGAATTAAAAAATACTTGAATTAAACTGAATCCAACATAGAATTAGCTACAAGCTTCACCTCTCAGCCTTAGCTGAGAGGTTCTAGCCGAGCATTGTCATGCTGCAACTAAAATCTTAAAATAAAAGCATAAAACAGAAAAACCCGAATAAGAGAGTTGCAGACGCTCCACGATCACTTTCCCTCCTTAGAACCTCGTTCCTTAGCTTCTCTGATACCCTAGGGAGAGCCCCTAGGTGTCCTTTTATAGCAATAACCCTCCCTTGCGTCGGATTCTGCGAAAGATTACGCATTGCGCAGCAATTTTCGGAGTCCCAATTTAGAAAGAACTCTCCATACGCAGAGCCGACCGGTCGTGACCGGTCGGACTGGCTTTTTAAACAGTCCAGGGAACGCTGTCGACTGGTCAAGACCGGTCGGACAGACCTGCCCAACAGTCCAGCGTGTGTATCCGACCGGTCATGACCGGTCGGACCAAGTTGGCCACCTTCCAGTGTGCATGGCCGACCGGTCGGCCTGTCTTCAATGTAAACAGCCTTCATGGCCGACCGGTCAAGACCGGTCAGCCTGTCTTCTACTTGCTCATTCTTCCTTTCTTTTTCTCCTTTTTCTTCTTCTCTCTCTTCTCCTTGCTTTCTTCTTTCTTTGATCTTCTTTCATTCTTCATCCAAAAGCTCTAAAAGAGTTCTTTTAGTCCCCAATTGGATGAATTCCGCTCTCATTCCTATAATCACAAAACATGTGTTAGATGGCCCTTTAAATCATGAAAATCATGCAAACCATGTCCTGTAATAGGCAATACAATGTATAAATTGAAGGTTCAACAAGGTCTCACGAGACTTGATGACTTGGTCCCTTCCGTGAACTGCCTTCTCCAGAGCAACCCTCTTCCCGTCAGCCTCATCTATCACACGACGGGCGACGAGGATGTCACGCCTCATTCGTAGAATGAGGTCCAAGCCCTATAGAACAGAAGAAAGGTTATGAGATACGTACTCGAGAGCAAACTGCTACAATCCGAAGATTGCACACCCAAGTGCAGGTAGCGAAGTAGTAAAATACTTGGTAAGACCGAGGTCGATCCACAGGGATTGGGGTTAAGAACACTTAGAGGAATTAGTTTAGGTGAGAGAGATGAAATCTGGTTTATCCACGAGAGTGGAGCAAGTTGTGTGTGGTGAAAGACAAAAATAGAAAATGGGCTAAGACATCAGGGATCCACCTTTGATTCATTCACAAGATTTGATTTATTGGTCCAACTATAACTCAACTAGAATTGAATAAAGATTCATTCCAATCGGAAGATGAAACAGTTAAACCATTTGCATATTTCATAAAAGATGGTGATCTGAACCGATTGATTTGACCATAAAGTACTCGTTAGTTGATCGCAGGGAATTCCAAGCATCCACTGTGCCCGGAGTCGACAATGGATCAAGGAATTATACAGATCAACAACTTTGCCAACAAGTCAACCGATAAGATCACAATTCATACGATCAAATGCATACTTACAAGATAGGAGGCTTTGATTGACCGATCCAACCGTTAAGATCTCGTCTATTGATCGCAGGGAATCCAAAGCATCCAATGTGCCCGGAGTCTACAATGGATCAAGGGATTTTACAGATCGATGACTTTACCTGCACTAGTTCGATGACCGTAGGGAATCCAAAGCATCCAACGTGCCCGGAGTCGACGATGGATCAAGGGACTTTATCGATCATGAACTAGCTAATTGGTGTGCAAGGGATCCCAAGCATCCAATGTGCCCGGAGTCGACGATGGATCAAGGGGCTTGCACAACAATAGCGTCTGCCGAGGTGGATAACCAAACCGATCAACCAAAGAGAACTCCAACATTTACACCACACAATGTTGAACCAAAAGAACCATATCTTGCAAATTTCTTCAAAGGCTTCACCCCTAGCCTTAGCTAGAGGTTTAGCCAACCATGCTACAATGGAAGACTAAATTCTCTACAAAAGAGAAAATTCTACACTACTCTACTTCTACAAAGAAAAAAAAAGAAAAGAAAAGAAGACTTGGATTGTGGGATTTGAGGGATTGAGGGATTGAGGGATGATGGAGAATGAGAGGGAGAGGAGCTTCTTTTATAGCCTCATGAGAAGCTCCCAAGCCTAGGTGGCACACCAAAAGTTTCTTTAGGTTTGGGAATGGAGTTAGGCTTGGAGTGCCCAAAGCAAACTTTGCTTTTAGGTTCGGGCTTGGAGTTAGGCTTGGAGTGACATGTGGCAAGAAAAGTACTCCAATCCTAGGTGTCACTCCAAGCCTAAAGCAAACTTTTGGTGTAGGTTTGGGCTTGGAGTGAGGCTTGGATGATGAGGTGGCATCCCAAGCCTTACACATGTGTGGGGAGAGAGAGAGAGAGAGAGAGAGAGAGAGAGAGAGAGAGAGAGATCCTCTCTTGCAGCCATGGTCGAGTGGTGTTCAAGCACTGGACGGTGGAAAGCTGGCCGCTGGTGTGGTCCACCTTGGATTGAAGGACACATACAGAAGATGGATGGTTGGGATGTAGAACTTCTGCTGCACATGTGGAGGTGGGGACGACCTCCCTTGTTGCTGCTTGAATGGATGTGCAGACGTCTTTCTTCTTATTGAAACGCTGATTGGAGAGGACTCGTCCTTTGCTACTGGATGGCTGAGATCAGTTGTCCATTGCTGATTGCTGGTGGACGGTCTGGCCTTGCTGATGGACGGCTACTAATGGATGCGGATGGAGTGGACTGCACGTGTAATCAAATCCATCAGATGGACGGCTGGATCGTCCATTGGTGTTGCAGCACTACTGCTGCACGGGTGAAGCTGCCTGGCCGTTTGATGATGGACGTCCAGCAGCTGGACGGGTGGAGTTGGGACGTCCAAATCAGGACGCTGCTTGTACGTTGGAGTGGGGCCCATCTTGATGGACGGTGGATGTGAAGGACGTGGGCTCCACATTGATGGATGCTGGTGGGGTCCTCCTGCTGAACGTGGAGCTGGTTCCTAGCTTGGACGGTGGAGATCTCCTATTGCTGGAGGCTATCTGCTGCACGTGTTGCAGCTGGACGGTGGAATGGACTGCAGCTGCACGTGTGATTGCTGATGGTAGCTCCACACTGCACACGTGCTGTCCATTGTAGATGGACGGTTGATGATGATGATGGATACCAGCTACAACATCAATCTGCTCGCTTGTTGGATGGGTTGGATGATGATTGACGGTGGAGATGAAGCAGGGCTGGCGCTGATGCTGGTCAGATGAAAGTGCTGTTACACGTGAAGTGAACTGGACGTCCATTGTTGTTGGAAGGTAAACGTGGGGTCCACAACGTTGGGATTCAATAGACAATGAAAGATGTTGCAGGATGTTAGGTCCACCTTGCTGGACAACTGATTGGATGGATGGAATGGAGGGACGGCTGGTCTGATTCAGCTGCTTGAAGGCTCAAATTGCTGTGCAAAGTAGGGCCCATTTTCTGGACCGTTTGATGGAAGATGATCAACATCCTGAGCTGGAAATGGATGGTAATCTTGAGAGATCAGCACATGGACGTCCAACCCTTTGCATGTGTGGTCCAGATGAACCTTCGATGGGGATTTAGATGGGTGGAAGTGATGGATGGCTGGGATGGGCTGTGGAGCATCTAACCGTTTGGACGTTCGAGATGATCTCTTCTTGCCCCATCCGTGCATGTCTGAAAGTTGACCATTGGAAGGTGGGGTCTACTATAGCTGATCTGATGCTCATGAAAGTGTGGCCCGCCTTGATGCACATTTGGTCCCAACTGTAGACATCCAATCTTAACCTTCGATTTGTGTGGCCTGATTTCCTTCAGGATCACCTCCACACTTGATCTTGATTACTTTTGGGCCCTAAAGTGTCCTGATTAGTTCGGATCTTGTCCAACCTCTCTTGATCACCTTTGATCTTAACAGCCCGATTTCTTGCAGGACCGCTTCACACTTGATCTTGATCACTTTTGGGCCTTAAAGTGCCTTGATTGGCTCGGATCTTGCGCAACCTCTCCTGGACACCTAAAGACAGAAAATTCACCTAATGAGGGATAATTAACCAGAAAAACAATGATAATGTCCTTAACAACCAGGGTTAATTATACAATATTAGGTACTCATCACACCCCCCAACCAGCATTTTGCTAGTCTCGAGCAAAACATGCGAAAATCATCGAAGGATTTTTCAAAATACTGCAATAAATCTTATCCTCGACAGTTTTCATCAATCAAAATCATCTCAAGACTTTTCTTATTTCCTAATAAAACAAAGATAAAGGAAGAAAAGATTTTATGTGATCCTTCAAATTATCTAAACAGTAGAGTTTCCAAGGCATATAGTTTTGAGAATATTTAAATATAGATTCTAGTCACTTAGTAAACAACTTAATTGAGTTCAAAGCATTAATGATTCAATAGAAACATTCTAAACATTGAGTTCCATGGTGCACGGTGAGGTCTTAACACAACTAGGGGTTCAGTCTTCTACTTTTATGTTAACACTGATGATTGAAGAGAATGGTCAGATCAACCAAGTCACTGATTCCGAACCTTACTACTGTTCTTTTCAATATATTTTTTTTCAACTTTTGATTGAATTTTTTTTTTTTTTTTTCGATAACCGATAGCTGAAGACTCCAAAAGGCTCACTTCGTACTATGGTAATGTTTTGTAATCGTAACGACAATGGATGAAAATCCTTGCCCCAAATTACGATGAATATTCCTTTTTTTTTTTTTTTTTTTTTTTTTTTTTTTTGAACCAAGTAAACAAGGATCTCCAGGCTTGGTTCCTATCACTCTCCACAATCATCAAGTCAACATTATAGTATCAAACTTAAATCCTGGCAATGCAAGCTAGATGTGAACTTGTGAAAATTCATGACTCAATCAATGTTTATCATTTTCTAATAGAAAATTAATGGAAAGAACTCAATTTTGAAATTTACTGAAGCGACTAAACTCTAAGCTTAAACATTGTCATCACTAAATGCCTTTTTATTCTACTATTCAAATTATTTTAAAATCACATAAATTCATAGGATTTTTTTTTTTTTTTAAATAGCATAAGACTAGAAAATTTTAACAACATTCTCAATAAAATTTCGTAGGAATTCCCACCCCCCAACCTAAATTCGACATTGTCCTCAATGTTGAAAAATATGCATAATATGAGAGCAATAACAAAAAGAGGAGTGAGTGAGAGAGTACCTGAGAGAATTATTAAAGAGCGAGTTTATTCATACCTAATCATAAGCAAAGAGAAGAAATCCTAATCTAAACTAATCTATCCTAAGAAAGCAGGGAAATGGATCTCCATCAGACTAGGAGATCAATCAAGGGAATAGACTGGAGCAGGATCATCATGTATTTCAACAAATTTCGCATTAGGACCATCCATAGTCCTGCTCGGCAATGTACATGGGTGTTCTTAATCATTATGGGCCAATAGAAATTCTCACCACATGTACGAGAAAAGGAGACATTATTAAGAAGATATCTCCTTAATGCATTAACTGGGCAATGGTTTATCAAAAACGGATCTTCCCAGTAATGGTCCACTTCAGTCTGAAAAGACCAAAGCGATGGAGAGACTTCAAATGATTCTTCAAATGGCGATGTCTTCTCCATACAATCAGAATCTCCCGATGCTTCCACAATAGATGGTATTAAGTGAGAATCAGTGGGAAACATCTTTTCATGCACCGGGTCTTGCAAGGCGTTCACTATTTCTTGAATCATGGGATCATTCGAATCTTCAAAGTGAGCCAAGCAATCTTCCAAAGAATTAGGACACTCGATACAGGAAAACTCATCATCACTAATGAAATTGGGCATGTCAACTTGGTGGATTGTGTCAAAATCACTTTGTTGGGGAATTTCCATGGCATGATTATTAACTAGAGGTTCAGACGAGATCAACCTCTGGGGAAACGGGACCACGGGCTCATAAGCACACTCTGAGTCTTCATCTTGTTGAACATCACCAATCATATTATTACCCTCAGATTTTTCGGATTCCTCAGGTTCGTCAACCTTCATTATAATCTCTTCATTATATCTAAAGGTAATAATATCTCCGTCACGCTCAACAAGTATATCGGAAGAATTGAAATCAATCACCTTGAGTTGTTCAATTAGGTTAGACGGAGGTTGGACTAGGGAAGTCTCTTCCTCCGTCTCAGTGAGGTGTGATTCCATGTGCTCAATCAATGTTTCCATCTCATTGATGATTTGCGAGGTGCTCTTCAACGTATCCTCGAGAGTCTTTTTCGGTGGAGACACATAAATAGGGGGCCCTTGGGGATAGTTAACATTCATTGTTGGTCCGTCTCTCCAATTGAAATTTTGATAGTTCCGCCAATTAGGTTCGTTCGCATTGTATGATGGCGCACTATATGGTTGTTGATAAGCATAGCCATACAAACAATCACGCATCGACTTAACTGGTGGATCATAATATATATTGTTCTCATCCCAATACTCACGCAATGTTTTAACCGGTGGATCATAATATATATTGTTCTCATCCCAATACTCACGCAACGTTTTAACCGGTGGAACATCGTATACGTTGTTCTCACTCCAATACTCACGCAACGTTTTAACCGGTGGAACATCGTATACGTTGTTCTCACTCCAATACTCACGGAGCGTTTTACCGGATGAAACTTTACGTGTATTGTTCTCATGTAGATAATCACGCATGGAGCGTTCCTTACCATTGTGCTTTGATTGCCTTTCATCTTCTAGAAGAGTTTTAGCGTATTTCTGTGTCCACTCATCATATATGGGCATGATAACACTCTAATGAAAATAAAAGAAAATCTAGAAAGAATAGTAAAAGAGGAAAGAAGGAAGGATATTACCCGAGAACAAGAATGTACAGCTATGGATAATCCCTAAAAATAAAACAAACAAGTTAGTAAACTATTGACAATATATATACATAAACCAATTCCAAAAATATTCTTAAACCGATGACAATCCCCGGCAGCGGCGCCAAAAACTTGCTACAATCCGAAGATTGCACACCCAAGTGCAGGTAGCGAAGTAGTAAAATACTCGGTAAGACCGAGGTCGATCCACAGGGATTGGGGTTAAGAACACTTAGAGGAATTAGTTTAGGTGAGAGAGATGAAATCTGGTTTATCCACGAGAGTGGAGCAAGTTGTGTGTGGTGAAAGACAAAAATAGAAAATGGGCTAAGACATCAGGGATCCACCTTTGATTCATTCACAAGATTTGATTTATTGGTCCAACTATAACTCAACTAGAATTGAATAAAGATTCATTCCAATCGGAAGATGAAACAGTTAAACCATTTGCATATTTCATAAAAGATGGTGATCTGAACCGATTGATTTGACCATAAAGCACTCGTTAGTTGATCGCAGGGAATTCCAAGCATCCACTGTGCCCGGAGTCGACAATGGATCAAGGAATTGTACAGATCAACAACTTTGCCAACAAGTCAACCGATAAGATCACAATTCATACGATCAAATGCATACTTACAAGATAGGAGGCTTTGATTGACCGATCCAACCGTTAAGATCTCGTCTATCGATCGCAGGGAATCCATAGCATCCAATGTGCCCGGAGTCTACAATGGATCAAGGGATTTTACAGATCGATGACTTTACCTGCACTAGCTCGATGACCGTAGGGAATCCAAAGCATCCAACGTGCCCGGAGTCGACGATGGATCAAGGGACTTTATCGATCATGAAGGTGTGCAAGGGATCCCAAGCATCCAACGTGCCCGGAGTCGACGATGGATCAAGGGGCTTGCACAACAATAGCGTCTGCCGAGGTGGATAACCAAACCGATCAACCAAAGAGAACTCCAACATTTACACCACACAATGTTGAACCAAAAGAACCATATCTTGCAAATTTCTTCAAAGGCTTCACCCCTAGCCTTAGCTAGAGGTTTAGCCAACCATGCTACAATGGAAGACTAAATTCTCTACAAAAGAGAAAATTCTACACTACTCTACTTCTACAAAGAAAAAAAAAGAAAAGAAAAGAAGACTTGGATTGTGGGATTTGAGGGATTGAGGGATTGAGGGATGATGGAGAATGAGAGGGAGAGGAGCTTCTTTTATAGCCTCATGAGAAGCTCCCAAGCCTAGGTGGCACACCAAAAGTTTCTTTAGGTTTGGGAATGGAGTTAGGCTTGGAGTGCCCAAAGCAAACTTTGCTTTTAGGTTCGGGCTTGGAGTTAGGCTTGGAGTGACATGTGGCAAGAAAAGTACTCCAATCCTAGGTGTCACTCCAAGCCTAAAGCAAACTTTTCTTTTAGGTTTGGGCTTGGAGTGAGGCTTGGATGATGAGGTGGCATCCCAAGCCTTACACATGTGTGGGGAGAGAGAGAGAGAGAGAGAGAGAGAGAGAGAGAGATCCTCTCTTGCAGCCATGGTCGAGTGGTGTTCAAGCACTGGACGGTGGAAAGCTGGCCGCTGGTGTGGTCCACCTTGGATTGAAGGACACATACAGAAGATGGATGGTTGGGATGTAGAACTTCTGCTGCACATGTGGAGGTGGGGACGACCTCCCTTGTTGCTGCTTGAATGGATGTGCAGACGTCTTTCTTCTTATTGAAACGCTGATTGGAGAGGACTCGTCCTTTGCTACTGGATGGCTGAGATCAGTTGTCCATTGCTGATTGCTGGTGGACGGTCTGGCCTTGCTGATGGACGGCTACTAATGGATGCTGATGGAGTGGACTGCACGTGTAATCAAATCCATCAGATGGACGGCTGGATCGTCCATTGGTGTTGCAGCACTGCTGCTGCATGGGTGAAGCTGCCTGGCCGTTTGATGATGGACGTCCAGCAGCTGGACGGGTGGAGTTGGGACATCCAAATCAGGACGCTGCTTGTACGTTGGAGTGGGGCCCATCTTGATGGACGGTGGATGTGAAGGACGTGGGCTCCACATTGATGGATGCTGGTGGGGTCCTCCTGCTGAACGTGGAGCTGGTTCCTAGCTTGGACGGTGGAGATCTCCTATTGCTGGAGGCTATCTGCTGCACGTGTTGCAGCTGGACGGTGGAATGGACTGCAGCTGCACGTGTGATTGCTGATGGTAGCTCCACACTGCACACGTGCTGTCCATTGTAGATGGACGGTTGATGATGATGATGGATACCAGCTACAACATCAATCTGCTCGCTTGTTGGATGGGTTGGATGATGATTGACGGTGGAGATGAAGCAGGGCTGGCGCTGATGCTGGTCAGATGAAAGTGCTGTTACACGTGAAGTGAACTGGACGTCCATTGTTGTTGGAAGGTAAACGTGGGGTCCACAACATTGGGATTCAATAGACAATGAAAGATGTTGCAGGATGTGAGGTCCACCTTGCTGGACAACTGATTGGATGGATGGAATGGAGGGACGGCTGGTCTGATTCAGCTGCTTGAAGGCTCAAATTGCTGTGCAAAGTAGGGCCCATTTTCTGGACCGTTTGATGGAAGATGATCAACATCCTGAGCTGGAAATGGATGGTAATCTTGAGAGATCAGCACATGGACGTCCAACCCTTTGCATGTGTGGTCCAGATGAACCTTCGATGGGGATTTAGATGGGTGGAAGTGATGGATGGCTGGGATGGGCTGTGGAGCATCTAACCGTTTGGACGTTCGAGATGATCTCTTCTTGCCCCATCCGTGCATGTCTGAAAGTTGACCATTGGAAGGTGGGGTCTACTATAGCTGATCTGATGCTCATGAAAGTGTGGCCCGCCTTGATGCACATTTGGTCCCAACTGTAGACATCCAATCTTAACCTTCGATTTGTGTGGCCTGATTTCCTTCAGGATCACCTCCACACTTGATCTTGATTACTTTTGGGCCCTAAAGTGTCCTGATTAGTTCGGATCTTGTCCAACCTCTCTTGATCACCTTTGATCTTAACAGCCCGATTTCTTGCAGGACCGCTTCACACTTGATCTTGATCACTTTTGGGCCTTAAAGTGCCTTGATTGGCTCGGATCTTGCGCAACCTCTCCTGAACACCTGAAGACAGAAAATTCACCTAATGAGGGATAATTAACCAGAAAAACAATGATAATGTCCTTAACAACCAGGGTTAATTATACAATATTAGGTACTCATCACAAACAAAGGGAGCAAAACAACAGGGTCAAATTAAAACATATGTTACCTATACCATCCTCACTCCCGCTTCGAGGAAGAGGTTTTCAGGACTTGGCTCGGGAAGGGTGCCAAAGGTCTGGGGGGAGATGTTGTCAAACAGGAACTTGTAGATTGGGTGGAGATGACAGGGGACGGTGAATGCTCCGCTTCCAGAGGGCTGGGCTACGACTAGTCCAGCTGGGCTCGCAGCTTGAGCAGTAGTCGGCTCGCGAGAGGGAGCCAACTCACGAGCACCTTCAGGCTCGCGAGATTCTTCAGCTGGGGGGCAGCTTGCCCCTGCCCCGTCGTCTCTCGGGGAGTTATCGACAATATTAATAACTGGTGGTTTAGGAGGAACCACCAGTGAAGGAGCCATAGGTGCAGGTGCCGCTGGCGCAACCACCGCGGCCTCAAGAAGAGGAGTTTGGGCAGCTCCACCTGTCCGATTAGACAGATGAGAATGACCAGTAGATGCCTTCTTCTGCCTCTTCGAATTTGTGCCCTTGAGGCGAGGCAGCAACCCTCTCTTCTCCCCAGCATTTGTCATCGCGACCTCCTCGCGAGATATTAGTCCTGCTGCTGCGAGTCGAGAGGCTGACAGACAAGCCTCGATATGCCTGTCTCGAACAGGCAACTTGTACACCCTCATGATCTTTTCGTGAATTCCTCCCTTCAGGTTTGGCTTCCCCAAAGCCGGGATACCTGCAAATACGAGCAGAGGTTAGAAACGCAAAAACCCTAAACTGGCTTGCAAAGCCTGCGGAGTGTGAAACTGTGCCCACCTTCACAGAAAAAGCGGTTCACACCAGGGCCCCCAGAAGCGGATCTTAACTCAGACTCCCAGCTCCCGAAAGCATAGAACCAGCGTTTCCTCCATCCGGGATAATTCGAAGAGGGTTTCCCCAGGACAAAGTTATCCCGGTGCCAGTAACATAGGTAATACCAGCCTTCGCTGGAGGGTGCCTTCTTGAGTCGGAACATTTGGAGAAACTCCTTGGCGGTTAACTCCCCGTTCCCAGCTTGCTCCCAGAGAGCGAAGGAGCTCAGGACCACCCTCCATCCGTTTACGATAAGTTGCCCATGGGCAATCTTATAACTCCAGAGTACACCGCGAATGAAGGGGTGGAGAGGAAGGTGCACCCCAAGAATAAATAAGTATTCATAGATGGCAACGCATCCTGGGGGAGGAGAATCCAGGGTTTCTCCCTCTCCGGGTAACCGGAGAACGACCGAGTCAGGGACTTGATATCTCTCCCATAACTCATTCAGCCGTTCCTCCGACAGGATGGATGGATACCCGGACGCGGAGTACCCGCCCGCCGGAACCCTCGTATTGTTGGAGGAAGAAGATTCCGGGGTGGCATCCCCCAGGGGGATAGTCTCCTCATCAGAATCTCCAACCATGAAAGTTTTCAAGATAAAAAGGAGAGAGGAAAGGAATACTCTGGAAGAAAAGAAGAATGAGGAGCCGAGTTATACCAGAAACACCGAAGAAAGAGAATTACACCGGAAGAAGAAGGATACACCAGGAGAAAGTAAAGAAAGAGGAAGAGTTTTCGAAAACCTCTGTGAAATTTTGAAGATTTGGCAGACTCCGTATATTTATAAGCAATCATTCCGCAGGATTTGACGACACGTGGCGATCGCCTGTTTGGCACAGCAGTCGAACATGCATGGCTATTAATTTCACGGACACGTGACGAGAGTCCCTTCATTTCCTCTCTGCCGAAAAGCTGCAGAAGGCTGGCGCTCATTAATGCTAGCCCAATCATGTACGGCTTCATCTCCAATAAAGGTATTAGGCGGTTATGCATGCCAGTAAGCAAGTCCTTCCCTTAGAATTCTCAGCTGCAAGGACTTGGGGGGCATCTGTTATAGTCAAATTGCGGTGATCGGAGGATCTCGCGAGATCTCGAGACGTGCGAGCACCCTTATAACAATATTTGACTTGCGAGCCCATCTGGTCGAGGCTCGCACATTAGACAACTACGACACACAGTTACTGAGTCATCGAGCCCTTATGGTCGATGCTCGGATATTAGGAGAGTACGGAATACCTTTCTCAACATGCAAGCATCTCGGCTCGTGGTCGCCGAAAGGGGTCACATCTCAGCATGTGAGCAGCTCGTCTCATGGACGCCGAAAGGGCTCGCATCTCAACATACAAGCAGTTATTTCCAAATCAAAGCCTTCTCCACCTTTATAGTTCCAGCAGCCCATATAGACCGATTTTAGGTTTATCTTTGCCCGTGGCACTAGATCTCAGGGGATCACTATCAGGAAACATAATCGACCTGATGTCTAATTGGATTATGCCGTTCCCTTATTTAGGGATCTACAGGATAAGCACCTTATCCCCGGAAATCAGTAGTAATCTTGACGTCTTACGTAACAGAGTAGGTTATTTGGATCTATATAAATGGATGGCGCCGTCGATGAAAAGGTAGAAGATCTCTCAGTCCAAAATCCCATTCCTTCCTCTATAATCCTATCCCATCTAATTTAAGCTTCGGAGGGCTAACGGCCGGACGCCGGCCACCCTTAGTTTTCCATTGTGCTTTTTCAGGTTCAGGAGGAAACTACCTGGAAGGAAGGTGAACATCTGGAGGACCCTGTTACACAATCCGACGTAAACAAGGACAATGTAAGATTTTAGTTAGGGGGTGAGATTCCTAGAAGAATCTAGTGTTTTGCGACATTTCGAGCAATTTTTGTATGAAAATTTTTAATTTTTCTAAAAATTCAAAACCCTTTTGGAAAACTTTGTTTCTATGCATTTGGGATGTTACGAGTATGAGAGAAAGAGAGATGAAGTGATTGATTTTAAAAGCTTTGAATTACTTATATTATAATAGTTTTCTATATGAATTTCCCTATTTATATGATTGATAGAAAGTTTAGAACATTTCTTTAGTCTAGTTCACATTACACAATTCTAATGATTGAAGGGATTATATAGATTTGTAGATCGGTTAAACTAAAGATTTAAGGTGTTGAGGAACCAAGCCGGGAAACTTTGTCCATCCTTGTTCACGAGAAAAAAAATGGAAGATATGGATTTCTAAAAGTCCTATCTTATAGTAGAAAGAAAAGAAAAGAATGGTTATTATTGAATATATGTTTTAAAATTTTCGAAACGGGTCACCTATCACCAACCAGGGGAAGGTTTACCCGTAACCTAAGCTGAAAATGGGAAGTAGTGTGAGAGTCGTCGAAGGAACGGTAAGGCAAATTCTTGTCATAGGCATGTTGTTGATCTGTGCATTTTTAGATCTTTAGTTTTGCCAATCTATGAAGAAGATAATCCTGAAAATTCATGAGATGAACATTCACTATGCACACTAGACCGCACTTATTCGGATTCTTTGATTCGTCAATCAATCGATGGGAATTTTATGTGAAACACTTATTATATTTATGGAGTTTAAGATTTCAGTTTCTTATCACTAAGTTTTTCTAAATTTTGTAGTTGTATGTCTTTAAGTTTATAGAAGTATATTTTTCAAGAGAGGGTTGAATTTTTAGAGAGTTGAATTTGTTTCACGCATGTTTTGCACGGGACTAGCAAAATGTTGGTTGGGGGGTCTGTTGAGCTATGAATTGTGCATATTTTAACCCCATTTCATCACTCATTATGCATGTATTTTATGTTTAAAGACATATCTAATGCATGTGGATGTGATTGTAGGAATGAGAGAGACTTCACTAAATAGATGCTAAAAGACGTCTCTTACATACATTGAAGAAGATAGAAGATAGGCCAAGAGAAGGAGAGAAGAAGCAAGAAGAGAAGAGAAGGAATGAAAGAAAGAAGAATAAAAAAAATCAGCTTCAATATGGTCTGACCGGTCATGACTGGTTGGCCACATGGCTGCCCCTCTTTATGCACATGGTGGACTACCACAAGGTGGGTCGGCCACATGGCCAGCCAGGTTCGACTGGTCATAGCCGGTTGGCCACTTACAAACAATAACTTTCGATTTTGAATTTCTAAAAATTCCTGTACAATTGCGCAAACTCTTGTGCGATTCTCGAACCTTCTAAGGTGGTGGAGCTTCAAATCTATAAAAGGACACTTACGGGCTTGTCTATAGTCATCCTAGAAGATATCTAAGTTCGCGGGAGGTGGAGAGGATCATCATGGAGCGTCTACAACTCCTCTGAATTAGGTTTTTCTAGTTTTTAGTAGTTTTTCCTTTGAGTTTTAGCTCAACTTTGTAATGGTTGGCTAAACCTCTTAGCTAGGGCTAAGAGGTGAATCTTATGGTTGTTTACAATGCTTTATTTGATTTAATACAAGTATTTTTTTATTTAATGAAGAACTCTTCTAGTTCTAGTTAGAAATAAAGTTGATTTTTTTAGTTTAATCTTTTATCTCTTTTGATTATGCTTATATGATATGTTTTGATTTACTGAGATTGATCAATGAGGTGTTGTTAATAGGATTTTGGGTTGTAGAGATCTTAGATCCATCATGATATATTGTTGATAGGATTTTGGGTTGTAGAGATCTTAGATCCATTATCATATATTGGATGCTAGGTAATCTTACAAACTAAGTTTCCTAAGTTCTTATCTAGAACTAAACTAGAAGAAGTTCTTATCATTTGATTTGATCTAAAGTAGATGTTTTATGTGTTGATATTGGTTTTATTGAAGTTTAATTCATGCTTCTAAATCAAGTATAGTGATAAGACTTGAAGAAGAACCATGAATGTGATCTCACTTGTTTTGTGAAGGATTGGACTATGTGATTAGATATGCTCAATGCCTTAGTTGTTATGAGAGAACCATATCAGTAGATGATCCATTTATGTTATGTGTATTATGATGATTTGATTGTTTCATATTCTGATTGGATAGGGATAGAATTCCGATTCCAATTGAGTTATGGATTGAATGATTAAATTGGCATTGTGAATAGAGCTGCACACAAGCCGAGCTAGCTCGAAAAGCTCGCTCGGCTTGGCTTGACTCGTCGGCCAATTCGACCAAGCTCAAGCTGAATTTTGGAAGCTTGTTTGAAAACGAGCCAAGCTCGAGCAAGAGAGAGCTTGGCTCGGCTTGGCTCGAAGCTTGTAGCTCGAAGAAAGCTCGATCGGCTCGAGCTCGGCTCGGCTTGAGCTCGTTTAATATCATATATATATATATATATATATATATATATATATATATATATATATATATATATATATATATATATATATATATATATATATATAAAATTATATTAAAAATAAAAACCCTAAAACCCAACCCGACCCCACTCTTTTCATTTTTCCCTCTCTCCAAAATACAAAGCCTCCCAGCCCGCCGCGCTCCCTGCCCGATTTTCCAGCCGGAGTTCGACCGTCCACCCGTCCCCCTCTCTCTCTCTCTCTCTCCGGCTTCCTTCCCCCACCCCTCTCTTGCTTAAGCTTTCTTCCTCCACCCTCCACTCCAGCGGGCAGCTGAACGCCCGAGTCAGAAGACCGCACGGCCGCACCTCTCCCGAGCGACCAGGGCCACCAGGCATTTGCATGGCCCGTACGGCCGCACCACACCCCACCCGGCATTTGCCCCAGCGAGGCAGCGAGCGACCAAGTAGGGTTCGTTTTAATTTTTTTTCTTATTCAATTTTTTTTAAAAAAAAATGGAGAATGATATTGGGGTTTTTTGGGGTAGGGTAGGTCGGTGGGTCGGGTAGGGTTGGGCTGAGTGGGTTGGGTCGGTGGGTCGGGTAGGGTTGGGCTGAGTCAGTGGGTTGGGTCGAGTGGGTTGGGTAGGGTTGGACAAAGTCAGTGGGTTGGGTCGAGTGGGTTGGGCTGAGTTAGTGGATTGAGTGGGTCGGGTAGGGTTGGGCTGAGTCAGTGGGTTGGGTCGAGTGGGTCGGGTAGGGTTGGGCTGAGTCAGTGGGTTGGGTCGAGTGGGTCGGGTAGGGTTGGGCTGAGTCAGTCGGTTGGGTCGAGTGGGTCGAGTAGGGTTGCTGGGTTGGGCTGAGTGAGTGGGTTGAGTCGAGTGGGTCGGGTAGGGTTGGGCTGAGTGAGTGGGTTGAGTGGGTTGGGTCGGGTAGGGTTGGGCTGAGTCAGTGGGTCAAGTGGGTTAGGTCGAGTGGGTAGTGTAGGGTTGAGTTAGTGGGTTGGGTTGGGTTGGGTATTGATTTATGAATTGTGTATAATTGTTTAAATAGTTGTGATTTATTGATTTGTGAATTGTTCATAATTGTTTAAATTTTGTCAATTGGTTATATTTGTTTAAATAGTTATGAATTGTTTCCTATTGTTTAAATGATTATGATTTGTTGGGAATTGTTTATAATTGTTTAAATAGTTATGAATTGTTACCTAATTAGTTACCTATTTAAACTTAGTTGCCTATTTAATTTATAAATTTATCCACCCGTTTAAGAATGCATGTAGAACTACATTGTATTATCCTAGAACTATAACTCTCGTTATAGTTATTGGTTAATAATGTTTGTGCTATATGTATTCTTAAATTGTCCAAATCAATGGACAGTTTGGTAGTATATCATGTACTTAAGTTGCTTGCACGTTTTACATGTACTTGAAAATTCGATACGTCTCCTAATTTATTCTCCGAATATATGGTTCTATATTGATTGAATGCCTCGTCTGCGAATAACAGATAATGTTGATGGCACCAAATCAATATAGAATTTTGCATATATTTGGAGAATTAGGGGAGATGCTGCCGAATTTTCGACTCGCATGTAAATCGTGTGAGTACAGTACATGATATATTACTGAATGGGATAAAAAGTGGAACTAAATTCATAGAGACCCTGAGACATTAGAAGTTTAGCCTTTAGGAAATGTCCACATACAAATTAAAATGACATTGTTTTCTATTTTTCTAATTATAGATGACTAGTGAGGAAGTACCAAGTACCGTTGGTGCGTCGGCCACATCTCCTCTACATGTAGAGGGAGATGATGAAAATGCCGGGTCTGCTCCGACTGGATCAACGGTTAAAGTAAAGAAAAGATCAGCTATTTGGGATGATTTTGACCAAGAGACGAAAGGTGGTGAAACGAAAGTGATATGTAGGCATTGTAAGGCAGCGTTCAAAAAACATAAAGGCTCGGCAACAACACATTATGCTAGACATCTTTCACAGTGTCCCAAGCGACCAAGAACCGCGAAAGGAGGCCAGCAAATGCTCTCATTTTCTCCGTCCGTAGGTGATTCTCAAGCAAGTATTACGACGCATAAATTTGAGAAAGAGAAGGTTAAAGAGTTGATTGCTCGGTTAGTTATAATTGAAGAAAAACCCTTCAGATTCGTCGAGAGCAAGTCATTCAACGAATTATGCAGATACCTTAATCCTAAGGTTGAAAAGATGTCACGCATGACGGTGAAGAGAGAATGTATGAAGATGTATGAAGTTGAAAAAGCAAAGCTAAAAGAAGTGTTGAAATTGGTATCACGTATAAGTTTGACGTCAGATTTGTGGACGGCATCGAATCAGAGGAAGGGGTACATGTCACTGACCGTACATTATGTAGATGCAGAATGGAAGATGTGTAAGTCAATCATAAACTTCTGTCATCTTCCTCCCCCTCATAATGGGTGGGCAATTTCAGACCGCATTTATAATTGCCTTTTGGAATGGGGCATCGATGATAAGATTTCTGCCATAACATTAGACAATGCATCCGCAAATGATAGTGTCATTTTTCACTTGCGAAATCAATTCAAGACGACCGGGAAGTTATTCTTTGATGGAAGAATATTCCAGGTTCGATGCTATGCACATATTCTAAATATAATTGTGCAAGAAGGGCTTAAATTAATTGACTCCACGATTGAGAATATAAGAGAGAGTATTAAATTTATAAGGGGGTCGCCTTCTAGACTTTGTATCTGGAATGAGATACTACACCATTTGAATGTTAAGTCGCAGAAATCATTGAAATTAGATGTATGCACGCGATGGAATTCGACATTTGAAATGTTGGATTCTGCTATAGAGTTGAAAATTGCTTTTCCCGAATACAAGGCGCGTGAAAAATCATACACCTGGTGCCCTACAGAAGATTATTGGATACGAGCAGGGCAAGTTCACAACTTTCTGAAGGTTTTTTATGAATCGACGAAGATTTTTTCTGAAAATAAATACCCTACAGCAAATCTATTTCTTCCATCACTTTGGAAGATTAAAGAAAGCCTAAATAGATTTGCCACCACAGGTCCGGATTTTCTACAGGCGATGGCTGAAGGCATGAAAGAAAAGTTTGACAAGTACTGGACTGAATGTCATCTGTTAATGGCGATGGCCGCTGTTCTTGACCCTCGAGGTAAGATTGCGATGCTTAGTTTCATGTTCAAGAAGACTTTTTCGGCTGAAAAAGCAGCAGTAGAAACCGCATGTGTTCATGAAGCAGTCATGGAATTGTACAACATATATGTTGCTAAAATGACAAAAGGACAAGACACAGATCAAGCTAAACAACCTCAAGCTGGTTGTAGCTCATGTGCAGTTGGTTCTGATCCGTTCGATGAATTTTTATCGGCGTATGAGGAAGAA
The DNA here is from genome assembly GCA_003013855.2 of Liriodendron chinense. Lineage (NCBI taxonomy): Eukaryota > Viridiplantae > Streptophyta > Magnoliopsida > Magnoliales > Magnoliaceae > Liriodendron > Liriodendron chinense. Next base: position 309,299 of record ML058384.1, read on the forward strand.
AAATTATCTGAGAATATCACCAACTCAGAAATAGATTCATACCTCAGTGAATCTATTGTGAAGGTCGGGACCCAAGATTTTGATGTATTAGATTGGTGGAAGGCAAGAAGTCTTGAAGAAAAATACCCTATCCTGTCGATGATGGCACGTGATATCTTATCTATTCCGATTACAACAGTGGCATCAGAATCAGCATTTAGCACTGGAAGTAGGATTGTCAACAAACATCGAAGCTCTCTTACATCAAAAACAATTGAAGCACTCATCTGTACACAAGATTGGTTGCGTCCGATTTGGAGAGGTAGCAGTTTTGACGTTGATGATGAAGAGGAGGACGTCGTCGAGGGTCTAGGAGAGATAATTCCTCCATCTGTTTAAAGGAGGTTCACTTTTCAATTTTCATATTATCTTTTAAAATGTTGAACAATTTTGTTTAAAGGTTGTGGATTGTGATTCATGGATGATATTATGGATTATATTATGACTTTTGAATTTACTGAATTACTATTCTTCTAAATTCTAAACATATGTCATTCATATAATGTTTTCATCCATGTCATTAAATTTGTGTAATTCTATTTTTAGATTTACTGTTTTTATTCTTCAAAACATTTCTCTTACAACATTAAGGTGTGCAGCAATGTCTTCAGATGATCCATCCACCGACATCTGGGATTACGGTTTCCAAGTCCACTCCCCAGACTCTGGAAGAATGAAAATTCAATGTAATTTGTGTGGGGCCAGATTTGTAAACAAAACAAATCGGCTTAGACTACACTTATCGTGTCGGGGGGGAGATGCAAAACCGTGTCCTAAAGCATCTCGGGAGGTGCAAGAATTATTTCAAGCTCTCATAGACTCCAATAGGAAGTCTTCTGCCGCATCTCCAAGACCGAATACAACTAGCCATAAGATATACCATGACAGGCCCGTTGTAATCGATGAAGAATCTGAAATGGAGAAAGTGAAGAAAATCAGTAGGGAAGAGGAAGAGGAAAGGGAAGCTAGAATGAGGGCTATGAAGGCAGAGCAAATAAAAATTGCCTTGAAGTTAAGTAAACAAGAGGCAAATGCGTCTAGATATCAACGATGTACTTCTTCTCGACAACATGACGCTGAAGCAGGGTCGAGCACAGGAAGCAAGAAGCCATCGAAGTTCGTATCCAGACTCGCCTCGTTCTATAATATATTGGGTATTAAGTATAGATCAGCTCATAAAAAAAGTTTGAAACAACTAGCTGAATCTATACAAGAACATGATGGAAAAGTCTCCCCACCTTCTGATTCAGGTGAAGTTAATGAGCAACTTGGAGAAGATACCAACTCGGGCACGGATGGATCTGATGGAGGGGATGATTATTATGGACATAGGCATTCATCCTATGGAGTATTTTAAGATATTAAGGTTTGTACTTTGACTTTGTAGTCTACAAGTAGTTAAATACAATCAGTAGTCACTAACTTTTAGTATATTTGTAATTGTTTTAGTTTGTAGTTATACGCTGATATTAAAAAAAAAAAAAAGAAGAAGAAGACAAAGCTCGGCTTGGCTCGGCTTAGCTCGATGAGCTCGATCGGCTTGGCTTGAACAAAGCTCGATCGGCACGACCAGCAAGCCAAGCTCGAGCGGCTGTTTTGAACTCGATGCTCAAGCCAAGCCAAGCTCAAGCTCAGTGGGCCACGATCAAGCCAAGCTCAAGCTTTGTAAAGCTCGGCTCGAGCTCGGCTCGTGTGCAGCTCTAATTGTGAATGATTATAAGTGGATCCTTAGCGCGCTAGTATTTAATTTCCTGATTTAGTTTAAAAAATAGATAATTTTATATTCCTAAAATCCATCCTTTAATACAATTTTGAATTTAGCCCATCCTAGTTACATAGTTTAAAACTGTTACAAAAATCCCTGAGGACGATCTCGGTCTCACAATCGAATTATTACTACATCGCAGCCTTGCACTTGAGGCGAGCAAACATCGGTCGGCCACATAGCAGCCCACCTTTCTGTTCATCCATTGCACGATGGACCAACCATTGGTCGGTCAGACCAGTTGGCCAACCAGGTCCGACCGGTCATGACCGGTTGGCCACTTACAAAAACAGATTTCAGCAGCTTCTCTTAGAAGCTTCGATTTTTCATGCGCAAGTGCGTAAGTTGCTACGTAATTCTAGAACTTTCTGAGGCATGGAGCTTCAAAGCTATAAAAGGACACCTCCAGGTTCATCTAAAATCATCATAAAAGAGATCTAAGTTCGTGGGAGGTGAAGAGGATCGTCGTAGAGCGTCTGCAACTCCTCCGACTTCGAGTTTTTTCTAGGTTTTCATGCTTTATAGTTGTTTTTCTTTTTATTCTAGTTGAAGTATGACAATGTTCAGCTAGAACCTCTTAGCTAGGGCTAAGAGGTGAAGCTTGTAGTTAGTTTCAATGTTTAATTCATTAGTTCAAGTACTCTTTACTTAAAGTTTGAATTTTTAAGTTCTAGTTTGAAAAAAAAGTGGTATTTTTGGATGTTTTATGAGAGTTCATGTACCTCGGACATGAGTTACTTGCAATTCTCTGATATTGTCATGATTAGTTTGATTCGAATTGAATTGTAGTAACCTTAGAGCATGCCATAATCTCTTGGTACGGCTGTTATTTCGAAGACTATAAGTTCAAGTTCTATGTGCTTCATTGGAATTAAAAATCTGAATTCTCATATTTGAGTGGGTTGTTTGTGATTGAATGCTTTATCTTCCAATTTGATTCTAATTGTGTTTGTGCGTGGATGAATGAATTTGCATTGGACTACTACAAGTGGATCCTTAAAGCTCTAGTTTTCTTTTCATTCTCAGATTTTCTTCTATTTAAATTGTTGTTTTCACTTAGTTCTTAAAACTGTTTCTCTAAACTTCTAGATTGAAGTTATTAGAATAGTTTGGATTGTTTATCCTAATTTCCTATGGATCGACCTTGGTCTCACTGAGTTATTACTACATCGCCCCGTTGCACTTAAGGCGAGCGAACAACGAACAAATCCTTATTTTCCTTCAGCAAGTGTATATAATTCTCACTTTCTTCTTTTGGAACATTTTTGCTCAGGTAAGTGTTCCTTGGCTCTTTAGGAGTTCCTAAGTTAACTTCTTGCAGTTCATCTATCGTGGGCTAACCTCTATCTTCGATCTGCGTTAGTGCTGTGCTCGGTTGCACAATTTCAACTGGCCTTGATGACCCCAGCTCCTCTATAAGGCTAATCGTCACCATGTTAATATGATTGATCTTGTGTCTTACCCCTAGGCCTTCCTTGTTTCAATATGCTTACACACCCTCTTCAAACGGTGCCTGTTAGTGCACTTTTCTGTGGCATACTAGTGCACCTTGTTTGTCAATTACTTAGGTCAGTGGGTCTAGTGTCGGTTGAGCTTAATGAAGACGAAGAACGAAGACTCAAGACGGACTGGCTGCATCAAGGAAGAAGAAACAGGTAAAAGTGATGCCTTGGTGTGCCTTGCCTTGACCAAAACCTAACCCATAACCTCTTAGATGACTTGCACCACCTAGGTATACCTTTAGTCATCATCATTAGTCTTAGAACTCCATGAAAAACATGATAAATTAGACTAATTAAAGAGGTGGAAGCTGCTGCAATAAAAAAGGCTCAAACAGCAGTTTCCGATAGGACTCCGATCAATCGGACAGAAGCTCCGATCAATCGGAAATTGTTCCAGCAAACATTGAAAATCCACTGGACATATTTTCGATCAATCGGACAGTCTTCCGATCCATCGGAGGGGGTCCGTCCGATCAATCGGACCATGTTCCGATCAATCGAAAAATCCTCCAGAGAGTTCTCTGGACTAAATTTCGATCAATCGGACATGTCTCCGATCAATCGGACTGGTCTCCGATCCATCGGACCATATTTTCGATCAATCGGAGATGCACGAATCTACCCATTTTTTTACCGTTGGAAGAAAATCTATTTAAGAGGGGGATTCGATTTTTGAGCCAAGAGAGGGGATTTTGAGGAGATAGGAGCCACCATTGTTGAAGATCATTAAAAGCCCTATTCCTAACCCAAACAAGTGATCTTCCTTGTGATTCATCACAAGTATGGAGCATTCAAAGCTCAAGAAGAACATGCACTTGTCCCTCTTTTGATCTCTAGAGATTGGATTGATCTTGATAGTCATATTCCTATCCAATACTCTATGATGAGATCGATGTAGGTGAGACTCTCTAGGTAACCCATTCCCATAAGTTGTAGAGAGCTCAAACCTACCTTCCCTAGCACCTTGGGCATCTCCAATGGAGCATCACATGCAAGGTTGCTGATCTTGGAGCTGAAGCCTTGGCAAAGCGACGGCGTCAACGATCGGGGGAGCACAAGGGGAGCTAATTCAAGCACGGGAGAGCGAGAAGAAGCAACCCGAAGCGGCGCTGAACAAGGGGCTCAATCCGACAAGTAGGTTGTCTTGTTAAGAGTCCATCCACTCAATTCCCTGTGGGAGTTGAGTGTAGAGTTTGTTTGACAAACTCGCCCCGGGGTCGTTAGCCGATCCTTGGCCTATTAGTTGGGCCTAAAATCTAGGGACGTCAGCCGTTCCTTGGCACGTTAGTCGAGCCTAAAACAAAGTCTCCAAGGGGGAGCCACCAACACGGGTGCAAACGTGTAGGTTGGGAGGAACCTGTAAACTCCCCGGTTGGGTGGATCCGAGTTAAAACACCTTGGTTGGGAGGAACCAGATTTAAACTCCCCAGTGAATGCCGGTGTGCTCAAAGGGGTTGAGTACTTGAACCGGGAGTGGAGTAGACAAGTAGTCGAACCACTATACATCCTTGTGTTTGTGATTGTATTGGAGCACATTTATCTTTAATGCATTGCATTTAATTGGTTAATTATGAATGCTTAGTTAGGAATGTACGCTAGGCACTTGATAGGCATCCACACTCACAAGATGTACTTTCACTACCTCATGTTGACTTGAGCATTTCTTGATCCATCCTCTATAGTCCACATGAGTCACTTAGACTAGGTTGCTTATTGCTCTTATCTCTTGCTAGTCTTTTAATTGGACCCACTTAGGCTTGGAAGCCGAAGTGTTAATCGCTTACGTATTTTAATTTGCTGATTTGTTAAAGTAGGCGAAAAGATTTTTTTTAAAAGGTCCTTATACCCCCCTCCTATAGGTTCAGCCATAATTCTAGTTGCTCCTCAAGCTTCGCACGCGTAGGCGTAGGGTGTCGTGTTAGGCTACCTGACGCAATTTCAGTGCCAACATGCCTCTCTTGACTGGAGGCTTTGAACAGAAAACCCCATGCTTCTCCATGATATTTCTGTTGGCCTTGCTATATCTCTTCTTCTATAGGTTGTGTTTCAATCGGCCTTCTTCTGGTGTTTTCTTCAGTAAGCGACAGGTTACTGGATCTTGCATGAAACCTTATCTCGTGATGGGTTTCGGTTGTCGGCGGTATGAAAAACTGACTAGGATCCTTCAGAAACGGGCAGGTTCTTTCAACTCTAAGTATTGGCAAGTTGAAGCTGGATTGCAACACGCTCATCTATTGGCTTGTCATCAGTTCTAATACTAACTGTCCTGTCTTGCGAAGGTGTTTCAAGATTTTTGGGGCTCAAATTCACACGCATGATAAAACAACATGTGGCGGTCCATCTACGACAATTCAGATTAATTTCAGGGCTGGAAAATACCTGAAAAATGCCAGTGCAGTCCTAACCCTAGGCGACCTATGTAATCATAATTAAAACATACGAATGTTGTTTCGAAGTGGAACTGGACATGCGTATTGCTGCCAAATGATCTGGAATGCCCGAAAACCCTCAACTAGCAAGTTTGAATGTCGCGCAACGCATATCTTTACTTGCGCACCTCGAAATGTGTTTTGCCCTTATCCGAAAGCCTACAAATACTATTTCAAGAGGGAAGTGGACATGTGTATTTCCGTCAAATGATTTAGAATGCTCAAAGCCCCTTAACTAGCAAGTTTGAATGTCGTGCGGTGCGTATTTTCATGTGCGCGCTTCCCGAGCGAAGTTCCTATACGAAGAGCCGACCTAGAGGTTCCAAATTAAAAAACAACTACCAAAATTTGCAACATCAGGTCCTCCACACCCCAACCCATTCATTTGATAGGTCAATAAGAGCTTAAAAGCGATTTGTTGTTAGTAACTTCGGTCCCCGAAAGGGTACCTGTCCTTGGAAGGATCGCCCGTTGGAGCTTGAAATCCTAAAATATTCTAAGTCTGTGAGCCATTTCTCTCTTGCAGAAATGCAGGATCCTGAAATATTCTAAGTAGTGGAGAAATTACATTTTTAAGAGGGACATGCAGGAGCTCCAAAACCACATGCATTCGGAACAATCCTTCTAAAAAATTCTCCCAAAAATTGTTCGGAAAAAGTTCGATTCGAAGATATGCGCCCGGCCTGAAACGACATGCGCCCAACAACATGCGCCAACCACATTCACCCAGCACATGCACCCTAAAATTCTTCTAAAGTCACATGCACTCACTGTTAGTGCACTTTTCCGTGGCATACTAGTGCACCTTGTTTGTCAATCACTTACAGCAGTGAGTCTAGAGTCGGTTGAGCCCAAAGAAGACGAAGAAAGAAGACTCAAGACGTCCAGCCGCATCAAGGAAGAAGATTCAGGTAAATGAGATGCCTTGGTGCCTTAACCTCGACCAAAACCTATCCCCTTTGTATCCTTGATGTCCTTGACCATATTTAGAATCGTTTAGGCATCATAGATAGGCCCTAGGTGTCCCATTTGATCACCCCAACCTAGGACTAAATTCACAGGCTGAAGAAAGTAAAAGTTCAGCACATATGTGGGGAGAACCAGGCTGGTCCGACCGGTCATGACCGGTCGGCCAGCAGCCTTGCTGCTTGCTTCAAAGGCCTGCCGGCCGGTCATGACCGGTCGGCCTTCACACATGAAAGGTGGGGACTCAGCAAGCATGGCCGACCGGTCATGACCGGTCGGCCTGGATGTCTCATGTGTCCAGCAAGAGTGGCCGACCGGTCATGACCGGTCGGCCTGATGTTTTCAGGGCTGTCCAGCAAGGTGGTCCGACCGGTCATGACCGGTCGGCCAGTATATTTGGCCTGTGCAGTTGAAACCCTTCAGCAGGGAACTCCAACCGGTCATGACCGGTCGGGACAAGTCGTTTATGACCGTTTTCTGCCCGTTTTAGAGCCGTTGGAGCCCTCTTTTCTATATATATGGTGCTCCATTCTTGGGCAAGGTAGAGAAGTTTTTGAGAGCCCATTCCACACTTATCTTGTACATCTTTTGGGGCCTCAAAGAGGAGGTTTTCAAGTCATATCCCTTGTGTTTCAAACACAAGTTTGGGCATTCAAATGCTATCAAGAGATGACTTGATTCCTCTCTCAAATCTAGAGGTGTGACACTATTCCACATAGGTATATCCTTTGTCCAAGACCTCTAGAAGACTCTCTAGGTGAATCTCCTAGTTAGAACAACCTACACATCCCATGTATGAGATTCACCCATCCTCCTAGCACCTTGGGCTTTTCAAGGCATCGCATGCAAGGTGTTTGATCGAATGTGGCTGAGGCATTGGCAACGCAACGGCGGCACGATCGAGGGAGCAAAGGGAAGCTGATTGAAGCACGGGAGAGCAAAGATCAAGCAACCCAATACGGCGCTAAACAAGGGGCTCATCCGACAAGTAAGTTGTCTCATTTGAGAGTCCATTTTAGAGTTTGTTTGTCAACTCGCCTTAGGGACGTTAGCCGTTCCTTGGCCCGTCAGCCGGGCCTAAACTAAGTCTCCAAGGGGGAGCCTCTGACACGGGAGTAAACGTGCGATAAGGTTGAGAGTTAGCCTATGTCTAAAACTCCGGATACGGTTGAGAGGTGAACCGATAAAACCTCTGTGTAAAGGTTGAGAGGTGAACCTCATTTAAAACCTCCGATAGTGAATGCCGGTGTGCTCAAAGGGGTTGAGTACTTGAACCGGGAGTGGAGTAGACACGTAGTCGAACCACTATACATCCTTGTGTTTGTGATTGTTATTGAGCACATTGATATCTTTGCATTGTTAGTTTAATTGCTTAATTATGGATGATTGATATGAATGCATGCTAGGCACTTTTTAGGCATCCTTGCACAAGATGTACCTTCACTACTTGTGTAGACTTGAGCTCATTGATCCAATCGCATAAGTCTACACAAGGTGCATAGGTTAGTAGCTTAATTAGTTGAATCATGTTCTTACCTATGCATGCTTAGACTAGGTTTGGTTATTGCTTAACTCTTACTAGTCTTGTGATTGGACCCACCAAGGCTTGGAAGCCAAGGTGTTCTTGCTTACCTAGCTTAAACTTGTTGAATTGCATAAGTAGGCGAAAAGAATTTTAAAAAGGTCCTATTCCCCCCCTCTAGGTCCATAGACATATCTCCGAGTATCTCTACAAGCGGTAAAACCGTAATTTCACTCACCAATATCCGTTAGCCTGAACCCGAACCCGATTAAACTACTATAATAGCAGGTCGAGCTGATGACCATAAGCGACATCATCCACGGACGACCTCAGAGCGACGCAAGAGGTAACATGCACCCGCTTCGTCTTTCCTTGTCGGATCCCCTTGTCGGAGAGGGATTTCCTCGATGGAACCCCTCACCGAAAAGGGATTTTGCCGCCAAAGTCTGAATGCAGAGGGAGAGAGAGGGAGGAAAATCTGGAAAATGGCTAAGTAATGGAGATTTTCCACTTTACAGAGGGACATGCGCCCACCTCCTCTTGGCCTAAATCCCTTAAAAATGACTAAGTAGTGGGAAATCCCATTGTTTATAGAGGGACATGCGCCCACTCCCATATGGTCTGAAAAATGCGAAAAGTTGTTTAAGTTGCAAAGCAACATGCTCCCACCAGGAGGGAAATTCTCTCTCTACTTCTCAACTTTTGGGACATGCAGGCCACCAGCCTGGTCCAGGTGCATGTGCCATACCACATGCTCCCACTAGCACCCCACATGCGCATGTACGTTACCCTTTGTCCTGGAACTTCTGTGGTGGGTCCCATCTCTCAAACGTAGTATGCCTCCTAGACACGTGTGGACATGCTTTATCGATCCCTCGGACCGAATTTTCCAATGGTTGATGTTAAGGACCTCTAATCCCTATTTTTCTCTAAAATGTCCAACACTTAGCCATTTTTTGCAACTTCGAAAATTGCACTGCACATCTCTCTCTACTGCACTACACTACACTACATACCTAAACACATGCACTACATTGTACCCTTATTTACATAAAAAATGTTTAAGTAAATATTTTTATTTACTTTAAGTTATTTATGTAAATAAGGAAGTACTTCCCATTTGGATTCAATAAAAATTACTAAAAAAATAAATTCCTAACAATAAAGATTTTGATTTTCCATCTGAAGTACAAATCGCAACTTTTTGGCACTCCCTAAAAAGTTCATCTTTTGAACGGAGGGGTTTTCTTCAAATCAAACTATCTAAAAAATCTAAAATACCCTAATTAGGCTAAAACACCAAAGAGCGGTAAAATATTCATGATATTTTATGGTCGATCTGTCGATATATTAATAATCCAAGTTTTTTACTTAGAATTTTTAAGTAGCGAAATGACCAGAACATCGTTTTAGTGCAAATTCGTACAGAAATGGATCTATAACTTGATAATGTTCCTTGCCTTAAGCATCAACATTCATTTTTGCTTAATCAATCATTCACTTAGTGTTAATCCTTATTGTTAATCATAAATCAGTACAATTAAGCGTTAAACGGACGCAGTACTTAGCCGTTTTCAACCTTGGGAAGTGCCCTGACGGCCTAAAGATTCACTGACGCCAAGCAAAATCAGGCACAATCTCACTGATGCCAAGCTGTATTTAACATCATCCTATTATAAGGCAATTAAATCAAGCACTTGTGAGACATTAATCCCCACTGTTTATAAATTACCGGCATAAACAGGTAGAGCTGCACACGAGCCGAGCTCAAGCTGAGCTTTACAAAGCTTGAGCTTGGCTTGATCTGTGGCCCACTGAGGTTGAGCTTGGCTTGGCTTGAGCATCGAGCTCAAAACAGCCGCTCGAGCTTGGCTTGCTGGTCGAGCTGATCGAGCTTTGTTCGAGTCAAGCCGATCGAGCTCATCGAGCCAAGCCAAGCCAAGCTGTGCTTTGTCTCTTTTTTTTTATGAGCGTATATCTACAAACTAAAATAATTACAAATATAACTACAAGTACAAGTCTGTTCGCTTCCCCAAGTGTAGGGTTGCAATGTAGTAATAAACTCGGTAAGACCGAAGTCGATCCACAGGGACTTATGTAGGATTTCACAAACACATCCAAAAGTGTCTATTGAAAGCTAATGATCAGATTTTGAATAAGATTGATATGAGTAGCAGTTTTAAACTAATTTGAATGTAAACAATTATAAAAAGGCACTAGGGGTTCAAGGATCCACTTGTAGCAATCCTTGATGTTCAATCCGCTGTGGTTTTTCATTCTCTCAACTAGAATCGACATTAAGGTCTATCTAGTCGGATGATAGAGCTGTTAAATCATACAATCTGTCATATGTAAGTTCTATGCATAAGATTCACTCAATGTAGGCTAAGCTGAGCATGCTCAATTGCATAGGTCATTCCCCTTTCCAAAAGGTCTAGTCCACAATCATAACCATCCTCAAGTCCTGTCACAAGACAAGGCTAGATCATGATTTGAACTTGATTCAAATCACATGCACAGTCCATACATATTTCAGAAAATCATAAAAGTAGAACTTTGATAGGAAGTCCCTTCATGAAGATCATAGTACTAGAGCGCACTCCGATTCCTCGGATCATACAGGTCTAGACTGATACAAACCAATTAAGAAATTAAGTAATCCTCCCAAACATCCATGAGTCATCATAAGACTAAGAAAAACTACTTAAAAACTTGTATAAACTTCAAACCATAGTTCATAATCATGAATTCCACACTTAAAACCAACTAACTACGAATTGAAACATCTTGGATCCACTACAAGCTTCACCTCTTAGCCTTAGCTAAGAGGTTTAGCTGCTCATGATCCAAGGAAACATGAAACAACTAAAAAGTTCACAAAAACAGCAAAACAAACTAGAGGGAGTTGTGGAACTCCGAAATTCACTTCTGCTGCCTCCAAGCTTGCTTCAACCCTTCTTAGATACCCTAGGAACGATCCCTAGGTGTCCTTTTATAGTAGGGAGGCTCCACAACTTCAGAAAGATCGAGAATCTACGTAAGAGTTACGCAATGCGCAGAGAAAATCGACGCCAGGAATAGAAACTTTCGAAATTTATGCCTGGCCGACCGGTCTGGACCGGTCGGACCTCAATGGACAACACTCCAGCAACCTTGGCCGACCGGTCAAGACCGCTCGGACATCTTCAGCAATGGTCCAGTGCACATAGCTGACCGATCTAGACCGGTCTGGCTCTCTTGGCCGACGGGTCAAGACCGGTCGGTCAGTCTTCTTTCTTCTTTTTCTTTCTTTTCTCTCCTTGTTCTTGCTTCTTTCTTTCTTCCCTTGCTTCTTTCTTCCTTCGGCCCACCTGGGGTTTTCATCCAAGGTCCTAAACAAGCTCTCTTCATCTTCAATTAGGCGGAGTCCACTCTTAAACCTGCAATCCCAAAACATGCATTAGATTAGTCTATAAACCATGCAAACCTCGCACAATGAGTGATGGATTGGGGTTAGAATATGCGCAATTAAGAGCTCAACAATTGGTCACACACATATATACATGTGTACAGTTATGATTGCATTTGTTGCGTTATGAGATATGCGTGTTCGCTCATTCAATGTGCATTTGGACTTTTTTGTCTTCATAGTCTTGTTGACTGTGATTATGTATACCATTCTATTTGAGATTTTTGCATGTACGGTTATGTTTGAGTGGCGTGATCTTATTTTTCGTGCTGTGTACCTTATTGAGTTATTTATTGTGTGAATCAGACTTTGTTATGATGTTCTCTTGTTTGTGTGTTGCAGTGAATCATGGTGACGGTGACAAGGTCTTCTAGTGAAGCTTTCGGGTCACAAACTTCTGGTCCGACACCAATACAGCGTAACCGAAAGAGAGTGGCTGATGCCCCTTCTAATCCTCCCCCAAGAAAGCATAATTCTCGTTTCTTCCATGTGGTTGAGCCCGAGGTGAAGGATTTCTCTAATCATATCAAACAACTTCCACATGAAGTGTTGTTGCGTATTTTCGTGAATAAAACCACATCCAAGCATCCGACGCAAGGGACTGAACAAGAATGGGCTACTTAGTATTGTTAGCTTGCTGGTGCTGTGAGTGCCATTGAGGCGGATCTTTTCAATTTGCTTGTCCAATATAAAAAAGACAATCAAGAAAGTCAGAAGAATAATAAGAAAGGGGATCAAGGTAAGCAACCGGTTGAGGCAGTCAGTCAAGCAGAGCAGTTGACACAGTTTGTCGATTTAAAGCATGAACGGATGAGAATAGGATGGGATAGCAATAAAATCCTTGCGAAGTGCGTTTTCTTCATCACGAATCCTTATAATGGTTGAGTCATCTTGAATGAGAAGTCTTTTGCGAGGTATAAACCCTTCCTGAGCATCGAACTGTCTGATGCTCGTAGGCCTTTTTAGTTTTATGGAGTCGAGAGATAAACTTCACTTCCCAAGAGATTGCTCACTGCTACCTTGGAGGATAATAGGAAGAAGTAGTGGATAGGTGAATCCAAGGAGATGATCTTCCTCATGCCGACAAGTGACCCTCATACGCCTTATCCGACTCATTTCTTTGAGATGATCCGTTAGAGATTTCGTTGTATAAGTAAGTCGGAGATGTGGGAGACTTCGAATTTCCGTACACGACGACACTTGAATCGACTCATCAATTATGAGCCGTGGGTGAAGGAGATTCTGCTTCATCATGAGAACGTATTAAAGGAGGTCGGGCTCTATTATGCTATCGATGCGACTATCGGCTACTTTCCCGGGATCCGGTGATACTTAGGGGCTTCTTAAACTACTGGAGCTCTGTTACCAACTCTTTCCATCTTCCTCGTGGGGAGATGAGTATAACGTTATAGGATCTTCGGACGATGGCGGGCTTGCCCATTTGTGGTAGATATTACCACGAGTATGTCCCTTCTGATAATGAACTGTCCTCCTATAGGCATGAAGGTCATCGGAAAGCTTACCATTCACCGAATTGCAACAATTCGATAATATTTCAAAGATACACTTGGAGGATTGGTTGGTCTACTTCAGCCACGACATGCATTAAGTCTTCATAGAATGTTTCTTGCTTTCTTGTATGAAATGTATTTCTTTAGCTGTGTAGTTTCTCATGTAGGGTTCTCTTTTCTCTCTTCAGGATTGATTACAAGAAGTACGGTGTTGATGCTCAGGGTCATAGGGCCATACGAGAACGTTTTAAGTGCAAGTTTCCTTGTTCGAATAAATTTTCTCACACTTGTGAGATGGCGGGTTTCCTAGTGTACCGATTGTTTACAGTTGCGCTCCCAACTCTAAGGGTGCAGATGGTATCAGGGTTTCTTGTTTTGTCATGGCTGGTGCTCTTGCCAGTGGTCGTTTCTCTCTCTAGCACCGCCTGTGCTGTGTAGTATATATATAGAGCATTCGGTTATGTTGCCAGTAATCCCGACAAGCCTGCAAACGGAATGGACATAACTTATTATCCGTGGCATTACTTCCATGGTTGGTTATGCATCTATTTCCCATGGGTGTACGATATGGCCCTTTATTCATACTTTCTCCCAGAATGCTCTCCTCTTTACATATTTATGGGAGCAAAAATGGTGGTTCGGACATCGGAATGGGTGTTTTCGAAGATTCGCGATGGGGATGGGATTTGCTTTTACCATTTCCCTATCTCTAGTGTCGATGAAGACCGCGAAGTTGTTGATGATGAGCATTCAATCGATTTTAACGACAGAGAAATCTTGATAGCTATTCGAACTGCCTCTCTTTCGTTTCATGAGAATATGGAGTTCTGGAGTGAGCCTTAGTACCCGAGTAAGTTTACAAAGCAATTCGGCTACGACGAAGGCTTTCCATCAATGCTTCCAGATGTAATGAGACTAGAGTGAGCGTACGACACAGGTCCTGTTGTTCGCTTCCCCAAGTGTAGGGTTGCGATGTAGTAATAATCGCGGTAAGACCAAGGTCGAACCACAGGGACTTATGTAGGAATTCACAAAACACTTCCAATAGTTCTACTGAAGAACTAACTAACAGATTTATAAAAGATTGATGTAGATAGTAACTTTGAATTAAACTGAAGGTAAATAATTAATAAAAGGCACTAGTAGTTCAAGGATCTACTTGTAGCAATCCTTGATGCTCAATTCGCTGTGGTTTCTTACTTTCTCAACTAGAATCAAAATAAGTTCTATCTAGTCGAATGATAGAGCAGTTGAAACAGTTAATCTGACATATGTATGATCCAAGTAGATAGTAATTCAAAGTATATGATTCACTCAATACAAGCTAGGACGAGCATACTCAATTGCATAGGTCAGTACCAATTCCAATAGGTTAAGATCACAATCATAACCATCATTAAATACTGTCACAAGACAAAACTAGATCATGATTTGAGCTTGATCCAAATCACATACACAGTCTCACATACTTCAGAATTTCCAGAAAAGTAGACTTTTGGTATGAAGCTCCCACATGAAGATCATAGATCTAGAGCATATTCCAATTCCTCGGATCATACAGGTCTAGACTAGCTCAAAACAATTAAGAACTCAAGCCATTCTTCCAAACATCCATGAATCATCATAAGATTAAGAAAATCTACTTAGAACTTTATTTAAACTTCAAACCATTGTTCTTCAATAGAAATCCAACTTAAAACCAAATCAAATGAATTGAAACATCTTAGATTCACTACAAGCTTCACCTCTTAGCCCTAGCTAAGAGGTTTAACCGTTCATGATCCAAGGAAACATGAAAGCAACTAACCAAAGCATAAAACTAGAAAGCAAACTAGGAGGACTTGTAGAACTCCGAAATTGACTTCCGCCGTCTCCCACCGTGCTCAATCCCCTCTAAGATGCCCTAGGAACGATCCCTAGGTGTCCTTTTATAGTGGGGAAGCTCTGCTGCGTCAGAATCATCTAGAAATTGCGTAAGGTTACGTAGTGCGCAGAGAAAATCGGAGCCCATAATAGAAACTGGCTATTTTTGCATGTGGCCGACCAGTCTAGACCGGTCGGACTGGGCTGGCCAACCGGTCACGACCGGTCGGACTGCTTATCCCATCAGTCCAGCGTACACAGGGGGTTTTTTGAGTTGATGGCCGATCGGTCAAGACCGGTCAGACCAGACTGATCTTTTTGTCCAGAGAGTTCCCAGAGTCACCGACCTGTTGGCCAACTAGTCAAGACCGGTCGGACCAACTGGTCCTTTGTCCTGCAATCTTCATAGGGGCCGGCAGGTCAGCCGACCGGTCTGGACCGGTCGGCCCTTGATCATTTTCTTCTTTTCTTCTTTTCTTTCTTCGTTTTTCTCCCTCTTTCTTCTTTCTTCTTTGGTCCACCTTGGGCCTTCATTCAAAGGGTCCTAATGTATTCTTTTTGGTCTCCAATTGGGTGAAGTTTACTCTCGTTCCTACAATCACAAAACATGCATTAGGTGGGCCTTTTAATTATGAAAACCATGCATATAATGAGATGTAATGGCCAATGCAATGTATAAATTGGAGGTTCAACACACCCCCAACCAGCTTTTTACTAGTCCCGAGCAAAACATGCGTGAAACAAGTTCAAACGTCCAAAACCAATTCTCCTTCAGAAACTATGTTTCCATCCATTCCAAGACATATAATTATAAAATTTGGAGAAATTAAGTGATAGAAGTTGAAACCTAAAACTCTCAAAACATAATAAGTGTCCATATGAAATTCCCGCTGATTGCTTGATAAATAGAAGAACTCGAACAAATTCAACCTAGTGTGCATAGTGAAAGTTCATCTCATGAGTTTCTAAGATTATCTTCTTTATAGATCAACTAAACTATAGATCTCAAGGTGTATAGAGCAACAACAAACCAATGACAGGAATTCGCTTTACCGTCCTTCTGACCGCTTTCATATTATGTCCCATTTCCGACTTTGGCTATGGGTAGACCATCCCCCGGTTGGTAATAGGTAGCCCTTTTCGAAATTTCCACCATTTTTCCATCATTCCCAATTTCATCCTTCCTTTTCCTTTTTCTTTTAAATTAGATAGGATTTTTAGAAATCCATATCTTTCGTTATTTTCCCATGGACAAAGATGAACAAAGTACCCCGGCTTGGTTTTACGACACCTTAAATTAAAGTCTAGCTACTCCACAAATCACATAATTCTTTCAACCCATGAAAATCGTGTAATGTGAACTAGGTGTAAAAGTGTTCAAATTTTCCATCAATCACATAAATAGGGGAATCCACATATAAAACCATTATGTTAAGAAAAATTCAAGACTTGCAACATCACACACTTCGTATCTCCTCCTCTTATGCTCGTATCATCTCGAATGCATAAAAATAATGTTTTCTAAAGGAGTTTTGAAATTTTAGAAAATTCAAAAAAAATTCGCACATATGATGCTCGAAATGTTGTAGCATGCTAGATGAGGAATCTCATCTCACCCCCCAACCAAATCTTGCATTGTCCTCAATGTAACAAAAAATATGCAATGAGCAAAACATGAGAGCAATTCAAAAATAAAGGGGAGTGAGCGATGATAGTACATGGGAGAATGAAAAGTGGAATTCTACCTCCTTCTAACAAACCTATGAAAAACAATAAACGAAAGCAACAAAATTCTAATCCTAACTACTCTATACCTCCATCAGATTAGGAGATCAAACATCCTGATACACAGGATCAGTCAGAGGCATGGACATACCTTCTGAAGGAAACTTCTCAAAGAACGGTTTTAATCGCTGACCATTCGCCTTAAAGATGTTGTCGTTCCTAGGATTCAACAACTCAACGATCCTATATGGATAAACAATTTGTACTATGTAGGGACCGGTCCATCGAGATCTCAATTTCCCCAAAAATAAATGTAAGCGAGAATTATACATAAGGACCTTTTGATTAATCGTGAAGGTCTTACGAAGAATGTTCCTGTCATGGAACACTTTCGTCCTGTCCTTGTAAATTCTCTCATTTTCATATGCCTCGTTCCGGAGTTCCACAAGTTCATTTAATTGAAGTTTGCGCAATGAGCTTGCCTTGTCAGAATCAAAATTCATCTTCTTTATTGCCCAATACGCCCTATGTTCCAACTCCACAGGCAAGTTACAAGCCTTCCCATAGACAAGTCTATAGGGAGACATTCCAATAGGGGTTTTAAAAGCGGTACGGTAAGCCCAAAGTGCATCGATAAGTCGAAGAGACCAATCCTTGGGATTGGGGTTCACCGTTTTCTCCAAAATATGTTTAATCTCTCTATTGGATATCTCAGCTTGTCCACTTGTTTGTGGGTGATAGGGAGTGCTCACTTTGTGATTTACGCCATATTTTTTCGTTAAGGTTTCAAATGGGCGATTACAAAAGTGAAACCCTCCATCACTTATGATGACTCAAGGTGTTCCAAACCGGGAAAGAATATTCTCTTTTAAGAAATGAATGACTATTTTATGGTCATTATTCTGTCATGAAATTGGCTCGACCCATTTGGACACATATCAACGACAAGCAAGATGTATACGTTTCCAAAAGAAGATGGCAATGGACCCATGAAATCGATACCCCAACAATAAAAAATTTCGATTATTAAGATGGGATTGAGTGGCATCATATTTCTATGGGAGATTCCTCCCAATTTCTGACAAGGCTCACATGTTTTGCAGAACTCATGGGTGTCCTTGAACATAGTGGGCCAATAAAACCCACATTGTAGAATTTTGGCTGTGGTCTTCTTAGCCGAAAAGTGCCACCACACGCCTGAGAATGACAAAAGGCGATGATACTTTGTTGTTCATCATCTGGCACACATCTCCTTATGATTTGATCGGGACAATACTTAAATAAGTATGGGTCGTCCCAAAGGAATTTTCGCACCTCATTGAAGAACTTATCCTTATCTTGCTTTTTCCAATGTGTAGGAATCGTATCTGTAGAAAGATAGTTAGCAATGTTCGCATACCATGGCAATTGGGAGACTTTAAAAAGTTGTTTATCAGGGAACATGTCATTGATCGCGGTTGTTTCAGGAGAATCGGTGAGAACAAGTCGAGAGAGATGGTCAGCCACTACATTTTCTACTCCTTTCTTATCACGTATCTCTATGTCAAATTCTTGGAGTAGAAGGATCCATCTTAACAACTGTGGTTTAGCATCCTTCTTAGAGAGAAGGTACTTAAGCGCGGCATGGTCAATGAATATGATGATCTTGGATCCAATCAAGTAGGACCTAAACTTGTCCAAGGCAAAAACTACGACTAAAAGTTCTTTTTCTGTAGTTATGTAGTTTGCTTGGGCTGAGTTTAAGGTTTTACTTGCATAGTAGATAACACATGGCTTCTTCTCTTTTCTTTGGCCTAACACAGCCCCAATAGCATAGTTACTTGCATCGCACATAATTTCAAAAGGAAGGTTCCAATCAGGTGGTTGCATTATGGGAGCACATGTCAACATACCTTTAAGGGTGGTAAAGGCATTTTGACAATCTTCATTCCACTCGAATGAGTTCTCCTTTTGAAGTAGGTTATATAAAGGACGAGAGAGTGAACTGAAGTCCTTTATGAACCTTCTATAGAATTCAGCGTGTCCCAAAAAGGACCGCACATCTCGTATGCTCTTAGGTGGTGGAGGGTTAGAGATAAGATCGATTTTTGCTTTGTCCACCTCGATTCCGTTTTATGAGACGATGTGACCAAGTACAATTCTCTTTTAAACCATGAAGTGACATTTCTCCCAATTCAACACAAGGTTCTTCTCTTCACATCTTTTCAACACAGATTTCAAGTGCACAAGGCACTCATCAAAAGTACAACCAAATACTGAGAAATCATCCATGAAGACTTCGAGAATTGTGCCCACCATATCAGAAAAAATACTTATCATACAATGCTGAAAGTGGTAGGGGCATTGCATAGTCCAAATGGCATCCGTTGATAGGCGAAAGTGCCGAATGGACATGTGAATGTGGTCTTTTCTTGATCTTCAAGGGCGATCTCTATTTGGTTGTACCCTAAATAGCTATCAAGGAAGCAAAAATGGGAATGACCTGCCAACCTTTCTAAAATTTGATCAACAAATGGTAGGGGGGAAGTGGTCTTTCCTTGTAACTGTGTTTAGCTTCCTGTAGTCAATGCATATTCTCCAACCGGTAGTGACTCTGGTTGGTAAGAGTTCATTATTGGCATTGGGTATGATGGTTATTCTGGATTTCTTAGGCACCACTTGAGTTGGGCTCACTCATTGACTATCGGATATTGGGTAAATAATACCCACATCCAATAGTTTCACCACTTCGGCCTTAACCACATCCTTCATGTTTGGATTGAGTCATCTTTGTGGTTGCCTAGATGTCTTCGCATTCTCCTCAAGGTGTATGCGATGAGTACAGATCAGTGGGTCTATGCCTTTGAGATCCGCAATTGACCATCCAATGGCACTCTTATGCTCTATTAGAGTGGCTATTAGCCTACTCTCTTGATCCTCATCCAAGTGAAAAAAAATCACCACCAGATATGTCTCATCTCGACCTAAATATACATATTTCAACTCACTTGGTAATAGGTTTTAGGTCGAGTGTTGGTGCCTTGATATTGGATGGGAGGGGCTTGTTCTCGTTTAAGGGTAAAGGCTTAAATAGTGCCCTCTATCTTTTGTTATCAAGTACCGGCACCACATCTAAAATGGCATCCATCTCTCGTATTATGTCATCATCTATCTCATGAGAGTGGACCACACATACCTCCAAAGGGTCGAAATATGATGTGAAGGGGAATGTATCCTCTATGAATGATTCAGTCTTGGGATACATCTAAACCAACAAATTCCAAGACTGGCCAACAAAAGGAAAAAGGGGGAATTTACGTCTTATCGGAAGAAGATAGCTTAAGTGCACGTGTGGCTAGCCTCACAAGAAAAGTCGAGGCTATGGAATTAAGGAAAGGAGAGACGATCAACTTTAAGGACGTTGAAACTGTTTGTGGAGTTTGTGTCGGAAATCAATATACAACATAAGACTCAGCAGTTCAAGACATCTTACAAGAACAAGCAAATGCCATAAACAGTTATCAACGGCAATTTGGTGCTCCAAGCTCAAATACGCATGATTCTAGTTAGAAGAACCATCCCAACTTCAGTTGGAAGAATGGACCCACCGCGAATGCAACCAATATCCCTCAAGCTCAACCTATACTAGGTCCATCTCTAGTCATTACTCCAAAAGTTTCGCTAGAGGAGATGTTGGGTGCATTTGTATCGGTCCAAGCTGAGTATAACAAGACTAATTCTCTGAAAATAGATGGGTTCATGTAAGAGCAATTGAAATTTAATCAAAATACAACCCAAGCCATCAATGACATGAAAACCTCAATGGCTAGGGTTGAATCGCACCTTAGTGTTAGGGAGAAAGGCACACTTCCTGCCCAACCCCTTCCTAACCCAAGGACCCAATTTGAGATACAAGATGCAAGCTTATCTTCCCAACATATGGAGCATGTTCAAGCTATCACCACTTTAAGAAGTGGGAAGATTATTGATAAATCTAATCCGGTGAAGGCCCCACAGCCTAATGATCTGGAAATCTCTAAAGAAGATGATAACTTGAACAACACTCCACAGGAGAAAGAACCGGAAAGGCAATATAAACTGGTTGCCCCGTTTCCACAAAGGTTGATTTCACCTAAACCTTTAGACAAAAATCTGAAAATTTTAGAAGATTTTAAGCAGGTGAAGATCAACATCCCATTGTTGGATGCCATTAAACAAATTCCGTCATATGCTAAGTTTTTGAAGAATCTTTGCACGATGAAAAGAAAAATACATGTACAAAAGAAGGCATTTTTGACAGAGAATGTAAGCGCCATTATAAATCACGGGATGCCCAAGAAATACAAAGATCCTGGTAGTCCGACAATATCATGCATAATTGGAGACTACCGGGTGAAACATGCTTTACTTGATCTAGGAGCAAGTGTGAACTTAATACCCTATTCGGTCTATGAACAATTGGGTTTAGGTGAATTAAAACCCACCAAAACCACATTACAACTCACTGACCGATCGATTCGTATTCCGAGAGGGGTGATTGAGGACGTTCTTGTCCAAGTTGACAAGGTCTACTACCCAGTGGACTTCATTGTCTTGAACACACAACCCATGGTTAATAGTAGCCCTCAAATTCCTGTCATACTTGGCCGTCCATTCCTAGATACATCAAACGCTATCATAAATTGTAGGAGTGGGGTCATACAAATGTCCTTTGGTAATATGACGATTGAGTTAAATGCTTTCAATGTTGACAACCAACAAGAGGATGAAGATGAAGAGGTCCACGAAATAAACATGATCAATTCTATTGTGGAAGATGTGTCCCTCTCAACTCCTTACCCCAATCACTTAGAAGAAGATGCGGCCTATTCTCTTGATAAAAATGTTGATGTGATAGGGGACATAATCGCACCTTTTGAGTCGGTATTGGCATATAACGTTAGCCAAAAGAGGGATGTGGAAACAACACTTTGTTGTACTGAGAAATCAATTCATATTTCCGCACCTCTATGGATCATGCATACCGATCCCTACCAACCCTGGGATGATCCATATTTACAAATTCAATGCCCAGGAAAATCTGAATGGAGACATATTTTTTCTGATAAATATGACGATGTCTCCCCTTATACATGTGGTAAAAACATTAATGAACCCACTGAAATTCTTTTTTAGAATCTTCAGTGGCTTATCTGGATCACTTACACACATGTGTATTGTAACGCAGGATATTGGATGACGTTATTGCAAAACCTTTTGATCCATCTAATGATTCTGCTTGACTTTATGCTTTTGGATGAGTTGATGGAATTGATCTCCTAGTCTGATGGAGGTATAGAGTAGTTAGGATTAGAATTTTGTTGCTTTTGTATACTTTTACTTAGGTTTGTTAGAAGGAGGAAGAATTTCACTTTTCATTTTTTTCAAGGTACTCTCATTCCTCACTCCCTTTTATATTCACATTGCTCTCATGTTTTGTTTATTGCACATCTTTTACATTGAGGACAATGCAAGATTTGGTTGGGGGGTGTAGGATCACTTGGATGAATCCAGCGTTTTGTAACATTTCAAGCAATTATGTGGAAACTTTTCAATTTTTTTCAAAAATTCAAAACTCTTTTGAAAAATTTTGGTTCTGTGCACTCAAGATGATATGAGCATAAGAAGAGGAAATATGAAGTGTATGAGGTTGTAAATCTTGATCTTCTCTTAGCATAATGGTTTTATATGAGCATTCCCCTAATTCTGTGATCGATAGAAAATCTGGACACTTTTACACCTAGTCTACATTACACGATTTTCATGGGTTGAAGGGATTATGTGATTTATGGATTAGCTTAGACTTTGAATTAAGGTGTTGAGAAGTCAAGCCGGGGTACTTTGTCCATCCTTGTCCATGGGAAAACAATGCAAGATATGGATTTCTAAAAATCCTATCTAAATTAAAAGAAAAAGGAAAAGGAAGGATGAAATTGGGAATGATGGAAAACTGGTGGCAAATTCCGAGGAGGGCTACCTACTACCAACCGGGGGATGGTCTACCCATAACCAAAGCCGGAAATGGGATGTAGTGTGAAAGTCGTCGGAAGGACGGTAAGGCAAATTCCTGTCATTGGCTTGATGTGGCTCTATGTACCTTGAGTTCTATAGTCTGGGTGATCTATGAAGAAGATAATCCTGGAAACTCATGAGATGAATTTTCACTATCCACACTAGATTGAATTTGTTCAAGTTCTTCTATTTATCAATCAATCAGCGGGAATTTTATACAAATGCTTATCATGTCTTGAGGGTTTACGGTTTCAACTTCTGTCACCAATTATTTCTGAATCTTACACTTGTATGTCTTGGGATGTAAAGAAGAATGGCTTCTGAAAGAGAGTTGAGTTTTGAAGAATGGAATTAGTTTCACGCATGTTTTGCTCGGGACTAGCAAAATGCTGGTTGGGGGGTGTGTTGAGCTCTTAATTGTGCATATTCTAACCCCAATTCATCACTTATTGTGCAAGATTTTCATGACTTAAGGACTAATTGAATGCATGTTTTGTGATTGCAGGATTGAGAGTGAACTCTGCTTAATTGAAGGTGAAAAGGACCTCATTTTGAACTATTTGGATGAAGATCGAAGAAGGACCAAAGAAAGAAGGAAGCAAGGAAAGAAGAAAAGAAGAAAGAAAGAAGAAAATGAACCAGAAACAGGCCAAGACCGGTCGTAACCGGTCGGCCAAGAGGGCCATGACTGGTCCAGACCGGTCGGCCAACTTCCTACTCATACTGAGCTTGCTGGACTTCAGCCAAACACAAGCACGACAGGTCGTGACCAGTCGGCCAGGCCAGTCCGACCGGTCCAGACCGGTCGGCCAGAAGAGTTTTTTTGGTCCAGAGGTCGCTGGACTGTTTTCCCATTGAAGCATGACCGGTTGTGACCGGTCGGCCAGCCCAGTCCAACCGGTCCAGACCGGTCGGCCATGTGATTTAAAACGGAAATTTCTATTTTCAGTCCAAAAATCTCTGCGCACTGCGTAACTCTTACGCAGATTCTCGATTCTTCTGAAGTTGCGGAGTCTCCCCACTATTAAAGGACACCTAGGGATCATTCCTAGGGTATCTGAGGAGGGTTGAAGCAAGCTTGGAGGATGCGGAAGTGGATTTCGGAGTTCCACAACTCCTTCTAGTTTGTTTTACTGTTTTTATGAGTTTTTTGGTTGTTTCATGTTTCCTTGGATCATGAGCAGCTAAACCTCTTAGCTAGGGCTAAGAGGTGAAGCTTGTAGTGGATCCAAGATGTTTCAATTCGTTCTAAGTTGGTTTTAAGTATGAAATTCATGTTTATGAACTATGGTTTGAAGTTTATATAAGTTTTAAGTAGTTTTTCTTAGTCTTATGATGACTCATGGATGTTTGGGAGAATTACTTAAATTCTTAATTGGTTTGTATTAGTCTGGACCTGTATGATCCGAGGAATTAGAGTACGCTCTAGTACTATGATCTTCATGTGGGGATTTCCTACCAAAGTTCTACTTTTCTGAATTTCTGTAATGTGTATGGACTGTGCATGTGATTTGAATCAAGTTCAAATCAGGATCTAGCCTTGTTTTGTGACAGAACTTGAGGATGGTTATGATTGTGAACTGAGCCTTTTGGAATGAGGACTGACCTATGCAATTGAGCATGCTCAGCCTAGCTTACATTGAGTGAATCTTATGCATTGGACTTACATATAACAGATTGTTTGGTTTAACAGCTCTATCATCCGGTTAGATAGATCTTAATATCGATTCTAGTTGAGAAAGTGAGAAACCACAGCGGATTGAACATCAAGGATTGCTACAAGTGGATCCTGGAACCCCTAGTGCCTTTTTATCATTATTTAACTTCAACTTAATTCAATTTTGTTACTCACATCAAATTCATACAAAATCTGGTTGTTAGCTTTCAATAGATACTATTGAATGTGTTTGTGAATTCCTACACAAGTCCCTGTGGATCGACCTCGGTCTTACCGAGATTATTACTACATCGCAACCCTACACTTGGGGAAGCGAACAAGTTTTTGGCGCCGTTGCCGAGGACTTTGACAGTTTTTCACAAATTTCTAAAATTAGTATCTATTTAGAACTTTTAGGATTTTAGGACTAACTTAGCTTGTTTATTTAATTTTTATTTTCAGGGATTTCTAGGAAGCTGAAGAAGATACAAGGATTTCAAGTGCCGAATCAGGTTCTATCCTTCTAAACCTTACTCTTCTCCTTCTCCTATTCATTCTTATCATATTCATCTCTTGTAGAGTGGGTGGAGACTCCTTTTGGATCTCTAAAAGGTCGGCCTTGTGCCACTTGGATTCCTATTGGTCGGCTCTGCCGTCTTAGATCACCTTATGCTCAGAGATTTCTGTTCTCACCTTTACTCCTCTTTCTCCTTTTTCTGCACTTTTTCTCAAAAGATTCAAAGAGTGGGTGGGGAGTTCTTTGAACCCCTATTGACCAGGAGAAATCGGTCTCTATCCTTGCTTCTGGCTTAGCCATTGCAGGACACCTTGTGCTTCGGTCTTAGAGAAGAGTGAAGAAAGGGAGGAAGAATTCTTCTTTCTCTTTGTTTTATATTTTTGGTTTTGCATGCCACATTGGGCTTGGGATTCCAATAACCGACTCATAAGTGAAGGGGGGATAGTAGAAGGAATTGACAGAGAGCCACGTGCTAGGAGACATCTAAACTCTCCAATTTTGTCTGAAGGTATAGCTGTAAATCAACCTAATCCAATGGCCAATCCTAATCTGGGCCAAAACCAAACTGAAACGGGGGAGAATGTGGTTGAGAATGTTCCTCGACCTAGAACTTTATGTGACTTTTTGCAACCAGCAAAAGCAAGCACTCCCTCATGCATAGTATTTCCACCAAATGCAGGGAATGTGGATTTGAAACCGGGAGTGATCCAACTTCTCCCTGAATTCATGGATTAGACAGTGAAAGTGCTTATCAACACCTTAAGGAGTTTGATGAGGTAATAACCACCATACACGGGTGTAAACGTGTAGGTTGGGAGGAACCTATAAACTCGTCGGTTGGGTGGATCTGAATTAAAACAACTTGGTTGGGAGGGACCAGATTTAAACTCCCCAGTGAATGCCGGTGTGCTCAAAGGGGTTGAGTACTTGAACCGGGAGTGGAGTAGACACGTAGTCGAACCAGTATATATCCTTGTGTTTGTGATTGTTCTTGAGCACATTTCTCTTTATGCATTGCCTTTAAATTGGTTACTTATGAATGCTTAGTTAGGAATGCATGCTAGGCACTTGATAGGCACATCCACACTCACAAGATGTACTTTCACTACATCATGTTGACTTGAGCATTTCGTGATCCATCCTCTAGAGTCCACATGAGTTGTTTAGACTAGATTGCTGATTGCACTTATCATTTGCTAGTCTCTTGATTGGACCCACTTCGGCTTGGAAGTCGAAGTGTTTATCGCTTACGTAATTTAATTTGTTGAATTGTTTAAGTAGGCGAAAAGAGTTTTAAAAAGGTCCTAATCACCCCCCTCCTATAGGTTTAGCCATAATTCTAGTTGCTCTTTAAGCTTCCGCACGTGTATGCATAAGGTGTCGTGGTAGACTACCCGACGCAATTTCAATAGCACCCAAGATTGTATATATTTCCGAGATCACATCGAAGCTCTCATTCGAAAAGGTCATCTTCAAAATTATGTTGTCTGAGAAGGTCGATCACCTAAAAGGGCGGAAGCCCTGCCACACCAGAAGAAGTCACCTCACCATCATACTTCACAAGAAGACATTGAACCTACGGGGGAGATTCGGACCATCGCCGGAGGACCAGCTTGCGGAGGAGATTCTCAAGCTTCAAGAAAAGCATACACTTGTAAGGCATCTAAAAAGCCCCAGCATATCTACTGGTTGGAACAGATGCCCAACACGTTAGACTCCGGCCATCCTCCAATCTCCTTCTCCCTCGAGGAGGTAGAGGGGATTCACTTCCCTCACGAAGACTCCATCGTGGTCGCGCTGAAGGTATCAAATTATCTGACTTATCGTATTATGGTGGATACAGGTAGCTCTGCTGATATTTTCTACATGGAGGCTTTCAACAAGATGGTGCTCGCCTGGAGCCTGCTCAAACCAATTTCAACCCCTCTCATCGGTTTCGGGGGCTAAGTGGTGACACCTGAAGGAAGCATTGACCTTCTAGTCACCTTTGGCTAGAACCCAGCGAAAATGACTATCTTCGTAAATTTCCTCGTGGTAGATCGAAGATCAGCATATAACGCCATTTTGGGTTGACCTTCGCTTAACAAGGTAGGGGCAGCGTTGCATCCGCTATACTTGTGCATAAAATTCCCTACCCCAAATGGCGTCGGGGTTGTACGAGGAAATCAAAAGGAAGCCCGAGCGTGTTACGAGATAGCCATACAAGACCGGAAAAAGGCCCAGACGATGCCAGTTATGATGGTGGCACAAGATCCATCAGGTCTTCAGACGGCAACCTTGTTGGACCCAAGAGAGAACGCTCTCCAATCTGGAACTCCCGGAGAAGAGACAGTGGCAATCCACTTAACTGAAGATGACTCGTCCAAAGTTGTCTACGTGAGATTCTCTTTAAGCAGCGTATTTCGGGAAAATCTGGTATGTTTCCTTACCGAATACCAAGATGTGTTTGCCTGGTTTCATAGAGACATGCCGGGCATTGATCCCAGCGTCATAGCACATCGTCTGAACGTTGATCCGAAGTATAAACCTGTTCACCAGCGCCGGCGTGCCTTCACTACAGAGAGGCAAATGGTAATCAAGGCCAAGGTCGAAAAGTTGCTCACAGTCAATTTTATAAAAGAAATCGACTACCCAGAGTGGGTCGCGAACGTGGTTCTCATTCGAAAAGCTAATGGCAAGTGGAGGATGTGCGTTGACTATTCCGATTTGAACAAAGCGTGTTCCAAAGACAGCTTGCCGACACCGCGAATCGATCAGCTGGTTGATTCGACGGCAGGGCATGCCCTGCTAAGTTTCATGGACGCCTATTCTGGTTACAATCAGATTATGATGCATCCGCCTGATAGCCAGCACACCGCCTTCATCACCGACGGAGGCCTGTATTGTTACCAGGTAATGCCTTTTGGTCTTAAAAATGCAGGGGCCACCTATCAACGCCTTGTCAATAAAATATTCGCCACACAAATCGGCAGGAATATGGAGGTTTATGTCGACAACATGCTCGTGAAAAGCATCGTAGAAAACGACCACCTTGCAGATCTTCGAGAAGCTTTTGACTTAATGAGGAAGTATCGGATGAAACTAAATCCAGAGAAATATGCATTCGGTGTGTCCGCTGGAAAATTTCTCGGATTTATGGTCGGCCAGCGAGGAATTGAGGTAAATCCTAAAAAAATAAAAGCATTGATCGAAATGAAGTATCCTACCACTCTCAAAGATGTCCAACGTTTGGTGAGTCGCATCGCATCGTTGAACAGGTTCATTTCGCGGGCCTCGGACAAGTGTTTACCCTTCTTTAAGCTCCTCCGAGCCACCGTCAAATCTGATTGGGAGTGGACACCGCAATGTGAAGAAGAGTTCCAACAACTGAAGCAATATATGAACGCACCCCCTGTTTTATCTAAACCTGTGGCGCACGAGCAACTTCTTCTTTATTTATCTGTGTCTTCTACAGCTGTTAGTGCCGCTTTAATAAGAGAAGATTCTGGGGTACAAAGGCCCGTTTATTATATTAGTCGAGCAATGTTGGATGCCGAAACTCGGTATTCTGATATGAAAAAGTTGGCCCTTGCTTTGGTCACGACTGCCCAAAAACTGCGACCCTACTTCCAAGCCCACGCTATATTAGTGCCAACAAATCATCCGTTACGGCAGGTCCTTCAAAAACCCGAGCTTTCAGGGCAATTGACTAAATGGGCGGTCGAGATCAATGAGCACGATATTTCGTTCTGCCCCAGGACCGCCATCCAGGATCGGGCCGTGGCTAACTTCATCGCTGAATTCACATACTCCTCTCCCGATGATAATTCCTCGACCAGCGACCACCACCCTGGTCACTCTTCGTGGACGGGTCCTCACGGGCCACCGGTAGTGGAGCGGGCCTAATTCTAGTTGCTCCAAACCGATCGGGTTTCCAATACGCTTTACGATTTGATTCTCGCATCTCAAATAATGAAGCAGAATATGAGGCTCTGATCGTTGGCCTCGAACTAGAAAATGTCCTCTCAATTCAGAATCTACTCATTTATAGTGACTCTCAGCTCATAGTCAATCAGATACTCGGCGAATTTGAGACAAAAGAAGAAAGAATGGCCTTATACAAATCTCAAGTGCTCATCCTGGTCGCGAAGCTAAAGAATTATGAAGTAGTCCACATCCCTCGAGAGAAGAACCAACTCGTGGATTCTTTGGCAAAACTCGCCTCCGCACCAGAGTCTGAGTTATCACAATCGATTCCCATCGAGCACCTTCGCACCCCGAGTATCGGCCAAGCAACTCCTGGGCAAGTGATCGTGGTCCATCCCTCTCCATGTTGGATGGACCCCATTGTCCTCTATCTCAGGGATGGACATCTCCCAGACGATAAGAAATCCGCACGAAAAATTCGTCATCGAGCTTCCAGGTATATTTTACAAAATAGAACGTTATTACGTAGGAGTTTCACTTTGCCCTATTTAAGGTGTCTTCATCCAGAAGAAGCACATCGTGTTCTAGATGAAATACACCAGTGGGCATGTGGTAACCACCCAAGGGGACGATCTCTAGCATATAAGGCGATGAGGCAAGGATATTATTGGCCCACTATGAAGGCAGATGCGATCGAATTCTGTAAAAAATGTGACAAGTGCCAGCGATTATCTCCTATACCTCATGTACCGTCTGAGCAAATGACGCCAATGGATAGCCCTTGGCCCTTCGCCTAATGGGGAGTCGATATCATCGGGCCCTTGCCTATCGGGAAAGGTCAAAATAGGTTTGCAATTGTTGTGGTCGATTACTTCACCAAATGGGTAGAGGTAGAACCATTAGCCAGAATTACCGAGAAACAGACCACTAAATTTGTATGGAGAAATATCGAATGCCGTTATGAGCTCTCCCACACTATAATCACCGATAACGGAAAGCAATTCGACAACGCTGCTTTCGATGAATTTTGCGAAAAATGGAAGATATACAATGTTCGCACCTCTCCATACCATCCTCAGGCAAATGGGCAAGTTGAAGCGGTGAATAAAATCATTAAGCATCATTTAAAGACCAAGCTTGGTGAGTGTAAAGGTATGTGGCCAGAACTCCTGCTAGAAGTCTTATGGGCATATAGGACCACGACCCGCACATCAACAGGCGAAAGTCCTTTCTCCTTGGCATTCGGCACCGACGCAGTAGTACCGATTGAAGTTCAAATACCTTCGTATCGAATCGAGCAGTATGATCCCACTTGTAATCAGGAAGGTCTCCGACTTCATCTCGACCTCTTGGAAGAACGGAGGGATGCCTCCCAGCTGCGAGCTGCAGCGTATCAGCAACGCATTGCTCGCTATCGTAATGCTAAAGTCCGGCCTAGAGCATTCCAGCTCAGTGATTTGGTCCTTAGACAGAACCTTGGAGCTCCTGCTCGTTCACTGGACCCAAATTGGGAGGGCCCGTATCGAGTCATCAAAATTGTGCGACCCGGTATGTATTATCTTGAAGATATGTAGGGAAGACCCGTATGTCGCCCTTGGCATGTGGAACATTTACTACGGTATTTCCTTTAATTCGATGTAATTCTGAACGACATTCGAATAAATATGAATTAAAGTCAGTCTTTTGGTCGCTATTCCATTTAATGGGACCTGACTAGCCCCGAAGAGAATACACACATTCTCTTGGCCAATTGTCTACCCTTGGTAGAATTAAAGTCAGTCTTTTGGTCGCTACTCCATTTAATTGGACCCGAATAGCCCCGAAGAGAATACCCACATTCTCTTGGCCAATTGTCTACCCTTGGTAGAATCGAAGCCTCAATCGATAGATCAGTCTATCTCCACGCGGACATGGTCACCACGACCCCTGGATTGAGCCTAACTCGTTACTGCATGAGTTAAGTATGAAGGCATTCAATATACAAGAAAGGAAGAACGAAAGAAAGGAGAAATAAGACACTAACAACATCATCAAAAAGGTGTTTTTTCATTCATCTCAATTGATTACAAATTCAAATTGTTTACAAAGCAAAATTAATACATGAGTTGAAGCAAAGAAAAGAAAGATAATCACTCTCGCGCATCGGTTGGAGGAGGAGCAGCACTCTCGACTTCAGGGCCCACTTCGAAGACCCCTCCAGCTTGAGTGACCTCGGTTACTTCGTTCTCGGGAGTTGCTCTTTCCTCCACAGCTATGATGGCCGCGACCTTCTCGAATTCACCCATATCAAAAGATGGGGACATCCATTGCACTACTCGTAGTGCGAAGTCGCGACCAACATCGTACGACTCATATCTCTCATCGTCGTACAGCTGCGAAGTTCAGAACTCCGTAATGGCTCGGGCTCCTTCTTCAGAGAGCATCTTGACAAGGGCTACTCTCTCCTCGTCCCAGTGGATCGAGTCATCCTTGAGCTGCGCGAGAGTGGAGCGCTCTTTATCCAAATTGTCGCTAACTTCCTTGAGCTGCGACTTGGTCTCTGCGAGCCGCTCCTCCAACGAGATCTTGTCTTGACGAAAGATCTCTCTTTCTCTCTCTGCCTTCTCCTTCAACTCCGCGAGCTTGGCGAAGTTGGAGTCCAAAGCCTGATATCTATCAGTCAGGACCTGGACCTTCTCGATGAGGATCTTTTTCTCCTCAGTCATCTTCGCGACCAAGGTCTGTTCGCTCGCCTCAAGTGTAAGGCTGCGATGTAGTAATAAATCTCGGTAAGACCGAGGTCGATCCACAGGGAAATAGAAACAAGCTTCCAAACTACTCCAGCAACTCAGTTTATGGAAGAATTTCATATTCAATTGGGTATTTAACTAAAACAGCAACTTAATGAAAAATCAGAGATATAAAGTACTAAGGCTTTCAAGGATCCACTTGTAGCAACCCTATGTCAATTCAGTCAATCCAAGTGGAGATCACAACTAGATTTGAAGTCCTATCTCTCATCTAGTTGGAAAATAAAGCATTCACACACATTCAATCCAAATTAAGTTGAACTTCCAAGTTCTAATCCATTCAATCAATGTAGAATTCAAATCCATAGCCTGCGGAGTAACAGCCATGCCTATGGACTATGGCCTACTCAAGGATTACTATAATTCGAATCTAAACAAGCAACCTGTGATAATCTCAGAGAATTGTAAGGAATTCATGTCCTGGGTACATGAACTCTCATAAAACATCTCAAACTATCACTTTTGGAACTAAAACATAAGAAACATCCAAACTTGAATTAAAAAATACTTGAATTAAACTGAATCCAACATAGAATTAGCTACAAGCTTCACCTCTCAGCCTTAGCTGAGAGGTTCTAGCCGACCATTGTCATGCTGCAACTAAAATCTCAAAATAAAAGCATAAAAACAGAAAAACTCGAATAGGAGAGTAGCAGACGCTCCACGATCACTTTCCCTCCTTAGAACCTCGTTCCTTAGCTTCTCTGATACCCTAGGGAGAGCCCCTAGGTGTCCTTTTATAGCAATAACCCTCCCTTGCGTCGTATTCTGCGAAAGATTACGCATTGCGCAGCAATTTTCGGAGTCCCAATTTAGAAAGAACTCTCCATACGCAGAGCCGACCGGTCGTGACCGGTCGGATTGGCTTTTCAAACAGTCTAGGGAACGCTGCCGACCGGTCAAGACCGGTCGGACAGACCTGCCCAACAGTCCAGCGTGTGTATCCGACCGGTCATGACCGGTCGGACCAAGTTGGCCACCTTCCAGTGTGCATGGCCGACCGGTCAAGACCGGTCGGCCTGTCTTCAATGTAAACAGCCTTCATGGCCGACCGGTCAAGACCGGTCAGCCTGTCTTCCACTTGCTCATTCTTCCTTTCTTTTTTTCCTTTTTCTTCTTCTCTCTCTTCTCCTTGCTTTCTTCTTTCTTTGATCTTCTTTCATTCTTCATCCAAAAGCTCTAAAAGAGTTCTTTTGGTCCCCAATTGGATGAAGTTTGCTCTCATTCCTATAATCACAAAACATGTGTTAGATGGCCCTTTAAATCATGAAAATCATGCAAACCATGTCCTGTAATAGGCAATGCAATGCAACCAGCTTTTTGCTAGTCCCGAGCAAAACATGCGTGAAACAATTTCAAACCTCCAAATCCAACTCTCTTCCAGAAACCATGATTCTATCCATTCCAAGATGTACAAGTGTAAAATTTGGAAAAATTAGGTGATATAAGCTGAAACCTTGGACTCTCAAAACATAAGAAGTGTCTACTTGTAATTCCCGCTGATTGATTGATAAATAGAAGAACTCGAACAAATTCAACCTAGTGTGCATAGTGAAAGTTCATCCCATGAGTTCCTGGAATCATCTTCTTCATAGATTAAGTAAACCAAGGATTTTAAGGTGCACAGAGCAACAGCAAGCCTATGACAGGAATTTGCCTTACCGTCCTTCCGACGGCTTTCACACTACGTCCCATTTCCGGCTTTGGTTACGGTTCGACCATCCCCCTGTTGGTAATAGGTAGCCCTTTTCGAAATTTTCCACCATTTTCCTTTCCTTCCCGATTTCATCCTTTCTTTCCTTTTTTTCTTTTAAATTAGATAGGATTTTTAGAAATCCATATCTTCTGTTATTTTCCCATGGACTGGGAAGGACAAAATACCCCGGCTTGGCTGCTCAACACCTTTAAATCAAAGTCTAGCTAATCCACAAATCACATAACCCTGTCACTCATGAAAATCGTGTAATGTGAACTTGGTGCAAAGGTGTTCAAATTTTTCTATCAATCACAACAATAGGGGAACTATCATATAAAACCATTATGTTAGGAGAAATTCAAGAGTTACAACATCACACACTTCGTATCTCCTCTTCTTATACTCATATCACCTCGAATGCATGGAAATACAGTTTTCTAAAAGAGTTTTGAAATTTAAAAATTTTGCGCATATGAAGCTCGAAATGTTGCAACATGCTAGATGAGGAATCTCATCTCACCCCCCAACCAAATCTTGCATTGTCCTCAATGTAAAAGATATGCAATTAGTATGGACATGAGAGCAATGGTGACAATGAGAGAGTGAGAATCAATAGTACCTAAGAGAGCGATCGTGGAAGTCTCCAACTCAACAATTAAAACCTACTAAAACAGTAAAACTAGATAAACTAAACCTAATCTTCGGAAAGCAGTAAAGATAACTAACCCGTCCCTTGGAAAAAGAGGATCCCCATCAGACTAGGAGATCGATTATCATTATAACATCTAAAAGGACAAAGTTGAGCAGGATCATCAAGTGGTGTAACAAAGTTTTCAGTAGAACTATCCACCATCCTGCTTTGGAAAGTACATTGGTGACATCAACCAGTCTAGCCCATTGAAAATCTTGCTGAAAAGTTTTAGCGGATTCTTCAACAAAATTGTCACATGTACTAGGAAAGGAGAATTGCATTGGTTGGAAATCAGGGTATATGGGTCTCCTTTCCTTCTTGTCTGGGCAGAAATTATTCAAATATGGATCATCCCAGAAGTGTTCTTCGGTTTGAACAAACCAAAGAGATGTGGAGACTTGTATTTCTTTTTCACAAGTCGATATAATCTCCACAAAATCAGATTTCACCGGTGCTTCCACAATTGATTCGTCAGTTTGGCACTTTGTGAAAGGAGGCTTTTTGGGCACCGGAGGGGTTTTCTTCAAAGCATGCACAATATCTTGAATCATGGGATCATCCCAATCTTCAAAATACGCTAAACACTCCTCTAGAGTGTAGGAGACTTCATCGGAGGAGGTTTTAAGATTTGGACCCTTTATGTTTTCCTCCTTCTCAGAATTTTGTGTAGGTTGGAGTGGGTCCTCAACCTCTACACTTTCAGAAATTGGCCTCTCTGTAGGCAAGTCAAGCACCAATTCTTCCAAATCCTGCACAACAAATTTGTATAAATCAGAAATTGGTGACTTGTCAAATGAATTTTCAGAAATTGACACTTCTAAGGTCTTAATAAAGTGAGAATTAGATTCATCCTTAGAATGTGTCAAACATGTCCCCAAGCTTTCGGGTAGATCATGTTGGAAAAACCCCCCATCATCCATGGATTCTATCATGTTTACCTCATGGGGGCTATCGTTGTCGTCCCAATCCTCAAAGGGATCAAAGCTAAGAACATCTAGAGGAACAGAATTCTGCCTTAAAGCGAACTCCTCTTCTACGATTGAATCAATCATATCAACCTCGTGGACATCATCATCATCCCTATGCCTCTTGCTCAAGTGAAACACATTCACCTCTAGTGTCATGTTTCCAAAAGAAAGTTGCATCACCCCATTCCTGCAATTGATGATTGCGTTTGATGTGGCAAGGAATGGGCAGCCTAATATTACCAGTATTTGGGTGCTAGCATTCAAAACCGGTTGCGTGTCCAAGACGATAAAATCTACTGGGTAGTAGAATTTGTCAACTTGAACTAGAACATCCTCAACTATCCCCCTCGGTACACGGATGGATCTATCAGCGAGTTGCAACGTGGTTTTGGTGGGTTTTAATTCACTAGGGCCCAATTGTTCATATACCGAGTATGGGATCAAGTTCACGCTCGCCCCCAAATCTAACAAGGCACGCTCAATCCGGTAGTCTCCAATGATACATGAGACGGTGGGGCTACCGGGATCTTTGAATTTTGGGGGGGTCTTTTGAGTGAGGATGGCACTCACTTGCTCAGTTAAGAAGGCCTTTTGCTGCACATTATATTTGCGTTTTGTTGTGCATAGATCTTTTAGAAACTTGGCATAAGAGGGAATTTGTTTGATGGCATCAAGCAAAGGGATATTAATCTTGACTTGTTTGAAAATCTCTAGAATATCATGAGAATTTGGGAGAGATTTTGGGGCAACCAATCTCGAAGGGAATGGTGCTACGGGCTTGTAAATGCGTTCCGGTTCTTGTGGGGCTAAGTTAGATCCATCCTCATCCTCAGAATTTACCGGATCATTAGGCTTGTCGGCCTTCACCGGAATGGATTTGTCAATTTGTTTACCACTTCTAAGGGTGGTGATGGATTTGGTTTGCTCCATGTGTTGGTTGGAAGGATTAGGGATGCTCACTTCATGTACTTGCTTTGGATTGGGCTGAGGTTGGGCTGGAAAGGTCCCTTCCCTAGCATTCAAGCGTCCCTTAATCTCATCAACCAAGACTTTAAGCTCTTGGAACATTTGCTGATTCGATTGATTTATTTGCGTTTGCCCTTGCATAAACGCGTTCAAGGTATCCTCCAATGAGAATTGAGGTGGGGCCATATTTTGCATGGGTGACCCTCTTTGGGAGTTGGTAGGATTGCCCGTAGGAGCATTCTTCCAACTGAAATTCAGGTGGTTCTTCCAACTCTCATTGTACGTATTACCTACCGGTCCATTGAAGGGCCGTTGATAACCATATGTGGCATTGGCTGTCTCATGTAGCACTTCCTGAAACGCAGGAATTGTGGGACAATCTTGCGTAGCGTGTAAGTCGGTGAGGCAAATCCCACATGTGGTTTCAACAGCTTCCTTGGACTTGGGAACTCCACTTTTGCTAAGTTCCATGGCCTCAACCTTCCTTGTGAGGTTGGCTATCCTTGCATTCACATTGTCTTCCTCCTTAAGGACATAGATCCCTCCTTTCTCTTGAGTGGGCTTGGAGTTATTGGGTTTATCCGATGTATCCCAAGATTGGGCATTTTCAGCCAACATGTCCAAGTAATTCCAAGCCTCATCTGGATTTTTACTCATAAACTCGCCATTGCACATCATCTCCACAAATTGGCGCATATTGGAACTTAATCCATCATTAAAAAAGTTTATAATTCACCAACTCTCATAACCATGATGTGGGCAAGCCAGCAGGAGTTCCTTAAATCTTTCCCAACATTGAAAAAAAGATTCACCTTCTTTAGCCGAGAAATTCATTATGGCCCTTCGCAGGGTGTTTGTTTTATGAGCCGGGAAGAACTTTTTCAAGAATTCCCGGTTCATCTCAACCCATGACCTAATCGAGTGTGATCTAAGAGAGTGAAGCCAATCTTTGGCTCTTTCTTTCAAAGTGAAGGGAAAAAGTTTAAGTCTGATAGTATCCTCGGAAACATTTGGGTAATGCAAGGTGGCCAACACTTCTTCGAATTCTTGTAAGTGTAAGTGTGGGCGGTCAGAGTCTAGCCCATGGAATTTAGGTAAAAGTTGAATTATGCCCGGTTTTATGTCAAAGTTTCCACCGTTTGCTAGTAGAACTATGCAAGAAGGTGTAATTGCACGGGCAGGTTGTAGGTAGTCCCGTAGTGATCTCATTGGAGGACCATTATGTACCTCATTCTCTCCTACTCCTTCCTGATTTGCGTTTGTAGTTGGAGTAGGGGGGGAGGATTCCTTACAGGTGTTTGATCCATACTCCCCAAACTTTCACAATGCTCTTGATAATTCCGGACTCGTCTATGGACTGACAATGGTCCAACTAAACCACCTTCAGATTTGAGATGATTTGAGTGATTACGTTCCCAACTGGGACATAAACCACTCAACCAAAAATCAAAGCTAATCCTAACCTAGAAAACTGAAATCTGAAACTAATCTAAAAGAAACTAAGTTAGAAAGGTATCACCTGATGCGCTTGAACTTAGAGAAGAATTCCTACAAAACAGAAAACTTTGTTAGCTCTAAGAAAATCAGACAAACCTATCTACTTCTACAGCCACTGAACTATTTGAAAACCGCTATCTAATTCCCCGGCAACGGCGCCAAAAACTTGTTCGCTCGCCTCAAGTGTAAGGCTGCGATGTAGTAATAAATCTCGGTAAGACCGAGGTCGATCCACAGGGAAATAGAAACAAGCTTCCAAACTACTCCAGCAACTCAGTTTATGGAAGAATTTTAGATTCAATTGGGTATTTAACTAAAACAGCAACTTAATGAAAAATCAGAGATATAAAGTACTAAGGCTTTCAAGGATCCACTTGTAGCAACCCTATGTCAATTCAGTCAATCCAAGTGGAGATCACAACTAGATTTGAAGTCCTATCTCTCATCTAGTTGGAAAATAAAGCATTCACACACATTCAATCCAAATCAAGTTGAACTTCCAACTTCTAATCCATTCAATCAATGTAGAATTCAAATCCATAGCCTGCGGAGTAACAGCCATGCCTATGGACTATGGCCTACTCAAGGATTACTATAATTCGAATCTAAACAAGCAACCTGTGATAATCTCAGAGAATTGCAAGGAATTCATGTCCTGGGTACATGAACTCTCATAAAACATCTCAAACTATCACTTTTGGAACTGAAACATAAGAAACATCCAAACTTGAATTAAAAAATACTTGAATTAAACTGAATTAACATAGAATTAGCTACAAGCTTCACCTCTCAGCCTTAGCTGAGAGGTTCTAGCCGAGCATTGTCATGCTGCAACAAAAATCTCAAAATAAAAGCATAAAAATAGAAAAACCCGAATAAGAGAGTTGCAGACGCTCCACGATCACTTTCCCTCCTTAGAACCTCGTTCCTTAGCTTCTCTGATACCCTAGGGAGAGCCCCTAGGTGTCCTTTTATAGCAATAACCCTCCCTTGCGTCGGATTCTGCGAAAGATTACGCATTGCGCAGCAATTTTCGGAGTCCCAATTTAGAAAGAACTCTCCATACGCAGAGCCGACAGGTCGTGACCAGTCGGACTGGCTTTTCAAACAGTCCAGGGAACGCTGTCGACCGGTCGGACAGACCTGCCCAACAGTCCAGCGTGTGTATCCGACCGGTCATGACCGGTCGGACCAAGTTGGCCACCTTCTAGTGTGCATGGCCGACCGGTCAAGACCGGTTGGCCTGTCTTCAATGTAAACAGCCTTCATGGCCGACCGGTCGGCCTGTCTTCCACTTGCTCATTCTTCCTTTCTTGACCGGTCGGCCTGTCTTCCACTTGCTCATTCTTCCTTTCTTTTTCTCCTTTTTCTTCTTCTCTCTCTTCTCCTTGCTTTCTTCTTTCTTTGATCTTCTTTCATTCTTCATCCAAAAGCTCTAAAAGAGTTCTTTTGGTCCCCAATTGGATGAAGTCCGCTCTCATTCCTATAATCACAAAACATGTGTTAGATGGCCCTTTAAATCATGAAAATCATGCAAACCATGTCCTGTAATAGGCAATGCAATGTATAAATTGGAGGTTCAACAAGGTCTCACGAGACTTGATGACTTGGTCCCTTCTGTGGACTGCCTTCTCCAGAGCAACCCTCTTCCCGTCAGCCTCATCTATCACACGACGGGCGACGAGGATGTCCACGCCTCATTCATAGAATGAGGTCCAAGCCCTACGGAACAGAAGAAAGGTTATGAGATACGTACTCGGGAGCAAACAAAGGGAGCAAAACAACAGGGTCAAATTAAAACATATGTTACCTATACCATCCTCACTCCCGCTTCGAGGAAGAGGTTTTCAGGACTTGGCTCGGGAAGGGTGCCAAAGGTCTGGGGGGAGATGTTGTCAAACAGGAACTTGTAGATTGGGTGGAGATGACAGGGGACGGTGAATGCTCCGCTTCCAGAGGGCTGGGCTACGACTAGTCCAGCTGGGCTCGCAGCTTGAGCAGTAGTCGGCTCGCGAGAGGGAGCCAACTCACGAGCACCTTCAGGCTCGCGAGATTCTTCAGCTGGGGGGCAGCTTGCCCCCGCCCCGTCGTCTCTCGGGGAGTTATCGACAATATTAATAACTGGTGGTTTAGGAGGAACCACCAGTGAAGGAGCCATAGGTGCAGGTGCCGCTGGCGCAACCACCGCGGCCTCAAGAAGAGGAGTTTGGGCAGCTCCACCTGTCCGATTAGACGGATGAGAATGACCGGTAGATGCCTTCTTCTGCCTCTTCGAATTTGTGCCCTTGAGGCGAGCAGCAACCCTCTCTTCTCCCCAGCATTTGTCATCGCGACCTCCTCGCGAGATATTAGTCCTGCTGCTGCGAGTCGAGAGGCTGACAGACAAGCCTCGATATGCCTGTCTCAAGCAGGCAACTTGTACACCCTCACGATCTTTTCGTGAATTCCTCCCTTCAGGTTCGGCTTCCCCAAAGCCGGGATACCTGCAAATACGAGCAGAGGTTAGAAACGCAAAAACCCTAAACTGGCTTGCAAAGCCTGCGGAGTGTGAAACTGTGCCCACCTTCACAGAAAAAGTGGTTCACACCAGGGCCCCCAGAAGCGGATCTTGACTCAGACTCCCAGCTCCCGAAAGCATAGAACCAGCGTTTCCTCCATCCGGGATAATTTGAAGAGGGTTTCCCCAGGACAAAGTTATCCCGGTGCCAGTAACATAGGTAATACCAGCCTTCGCTGGAGGGTGCCTTCTTGAGTCGGAACATTTGGAGAAACTCCTTGACGGTTAACTCCCCATTCCCAACTTGCTCCCAGAGAGCGAAGGAGCTCAGGACCACCCTCCATCCGTTTACGATAAGTTGCCCATGGGCAATCTTATAACTCCAGAGTACACCGCAAATGAAGGGGTGGAGAGGAAGGCGCACCCCAAGAATAAATAAGTATTCATAGATGGCAACGCATCCTGGGGTAGGAGAATCCAGGGTTTCTCCCTCTCCGGGTAACCGGAGAACGACCGAGTCAGGGACTTGATATCTCTCCCATAACTCATTCAGCCGTTCCTCCGACAGGATGGATGGATACCCGGACGCGGAGTACCCGCCCGCCGGAACCCTCGTATTGTTGGAGGAAGAAGATTCCGGGGTGGCATCCCCCAGGGGGATAGTCTCCTCATCAGAATCTCCAACCATGAAGTTTTCAAGATAAAAAGGAGAGAGGAAAGGAATACTCTGGAAGAAAAGAAGAATGAGGAGCCGAGTTATACCAGAAACACCGAAGAAAGAGAATTACACCGGAAGAAGAAGGATACACCAGGAGAAAGTAAAGAAAGAGGAAGAGTTTTCGAAAACCTCTGTGAAATTTCGAAGATTTGGCGGACTCCGTATATTTATAAGCAATCATTCCGCAGGATTTGACGACACGTGGCGATCGCCTGTTTGGCACAGCAGTCGAACATGCATGGCTATTAATTCCACGGACACGTGACGAGAGTCCCTTCATTTCCTCTCTGCCGAAAAGCTGCAGAAGGCTGGTGCTCATTAATGCTAGCCCAATCATGTACGGCTTCATCTCCGATAAAGGTATTAGGCGGTTATGCATGCCAGTAAGCAAGTCCTTCCCTTAGAATTCTCAGCTGCAAGGACTTGGGGGGCATCTGTTATAGTCAAATTGCGGTGATCGGAGGATCTCGCGAGATCTCGAGACGTGAGAGCACCCTTATAACAATATTCGACTTGCGAGCCCATCTGGTCGAGGCTCGCACATTAGACAACTACGACACACAGTTACTGAGTCATCGAGCCCTTATGGTCGATGCTCGGATATTAGGAGAGTACGGAATACCTTTCTCAACATGCAAGCATCTCGGCTCGTGGTCGCCGAAAGGGGTCATATCTCAGCATGTGAGCAGCTCGTCTCATGGACGCCGAAAGGGCTCGCATCTCAACATACAAGCAGTTATTTCCAAATCAAAGCCTTCTCCGCCTTTATAGTTCCAGCAGCCCATATAGACCGATTTTAGGTTTATCTTTGTCCGTGGCACTAGATCTCAGGGGATCACTATCAGGAAACATAATCGACCTGATGTCTAATTGGATTATGCTGTTCCCTTATTTAGGGATCTACAGGATAAGCACCTTATCCCCGGAAATCAGTAGTAATCTTGACGTCTTACTTAACAGAGTAGGTTATTTGGATCTATATAAATGGATGGCACCGTCGATGAAAAGGTAGACGATCTCTCAGTCCAAAATCCCATTCCTTCCTCTATAATCCTATCCCATCTAATTTAAGCTTCGGAGGGCTAACGGCCGGACGCCGGCCACCCTTAGTTTTCCATTGTGCTTTTTCAGGTTCAGGAGGAAACTGCCTGGAAGGAAGGTGAACATCTGGAGGACCCTGTTACACAATCCGACGTAAACAAGGACAATGTAAGATTTTAGTTAGGGGGTGAGATTCCTAGAAGAATCTAGTGTTTTGCGACATTTCGAGCAATTTTTGTATGAAAATTTTTAATTTTTCTAAAAATTCAAAACCCTTTTGGAAAACTTTGTTTCTATGCATTTGGGATGTTACGAGTATGAGAGAAAGAGAGATGAAGTGATTGATTTTAAAAGCTTTGAATTACTTATATTATAATAATTTTCTATATGAATTTCCCTATTTATATTATTGATAGAAAGTTTAGAACATTTCTTTAGTCTAGTTCACATTACACAATTCTAATGATTGAAGGGATTATATAGATTTGTAGATCGGTTAAACTAAAGATTTAAGGTGTTGAGGAACCAAGCCGGGAAACTTTGTCCATCCTTGTTCACGAGAAAAAAATGGAAGATATGAATTTCTAAAAGTCCTATCTTATAGTAGAAAGAAAAGAAAAGAATGGTTATTATTGAATATATGTTTTAAAATTTTCGAAACGGGTCACCTATCACCAACCAGGGGAAGGTTTACCCGTAACCTAAGCTGAAAATGGGAAGTAGTGTGAAAGTCGTCGAAGGAACGGTAAGGCAAATTCTTGTCATAGGCATGTTGTTGATCTGTGCATTTTTAGATCTTTAGTTTTGCCAATCTATTAAGAAGATAATCCTGAAAATTCATGAGATGAACATTCACTATGCACACTAGACCGCACTTGTTCGGATTCTTTGATTCGTCAATCAATCGATGGGAATTTTATGTGAAACACTTATTATATTTAGGGAGTTTAAGATTTCAGTTTCTTATCACTAAGTTTTTCTAAATTTTGTAGTTGTATGTCTTTAAGTTTATAGAAGTATATTTTCCAAGAGAGGGTTGAATTTTTAGAGAGTTGGATTTGTTTCACGCATGTTTTGCACGGGACTAGCAAAATGTTGGTTGGGGGGTCTGTTGAGCTATGAATTGTGCATATTTTAACCCCATTTCATCACTCATTATGCATGTATTTTATGTTTAAAGACATATCTAATGCATGTGGTTGTGATTGTAGGAATGAGAGAGACTTCACTAAATAGATGCTAAAAGACGTCTCTTACATACATTGAAGAAGATAGAAGATAGGCCAAGAGAAGGAGAGAAGAAGCAAGAAGAGAAGAGAAGGAATGAAAGAAAGAAGAATAAAAAAAATCAGCTTCAATATGGTCTGACCGGTCATGACTGGTTGGCCACATGGCTGCCCCTCTTTATGCACATGCTGGACTACCACAAGGTGGGTCGGCCACATGGCCAGCCAGGTCCGACTGGTCATAGCCGGTTGGCCACTTACAAACAATAACTTTCGATTTTGAATTTCTGAAAATTCCTGTACAATTGCGCAAACTCTTGTGCGATTCTCGAACCTTCTAAGGTGGTGGAGCTTCAAATCTATAAAAGGACACTTACGGGCTTGTCTATAGTCATCCTAGAAGAGATCTAAGTTCGCGGGAGGTGGAGAGGATCATCATGGAGCGTCTACAACTCCTCTGAATTAGGTTTTTCTAGTTTTTAGTAGTTTTTCCTTTGAGTTTTAGCTCAACTTTGTAATGGTTGGCTAAACCTCTTAGCTAGGGCTAAGAGGTGAATCTTATGGTTGTTTACAATGCTTTATTTGATTAAATACAAGTATTTTTTTATTTAATGAAGAACTCTTCTAGTTCTAGTTAGAAATAAAGTTGATTTTTTTAGTTTAATCTTTTATCTCTTTTGATTATGCTTATATGATATGTTTTGATTTACTGAGATTGATCAATGAGGTGCTGTTAATAGGATTTTGGGTTGTAGAGATCTTAGATCCATTATCATATATTGGATGCTAGGTAATCTTACAAACTAAGTTTCCTAAGTTCTTATCTAGAACTAAACTAGAAGAAGTTCTTATCATTTGATTTGATCTAAAGTAGATGTTTTATGTGTTGATATTGGTTTTATTGAAGTTTAATTCATGCTTCTAAATCAAGTATAGTGATAAGACTTGAAGAAGAACCATGAATGTGATCTCACTTGTTTTGTGAAGGATTGGACTATGTGATTAGATACGCTAATGCCTTAGTTGTTATGAGAGAACCATATCAGTAGATGATCCATTTATGTTATGTGTATTGTGATGATTTGATTGTTTCATATTCTGATTGGATAGGGATAGAACTCCGATTCCAATTGAGTTATGGATTGAATGATTAAA
Organism: Liriodendron chinense; assembly: GCA_003013855.2. Taxonomy (NCBI): domain Eukaryota; kingdom Viridiplantae; phylum Streptophyta; class Magnoliopsida; order Magnoliales; family Magnoliaceae; genus Liriodendron; species Liriodendron chinense. The sequence continues at coordinate 353,423 of ML058384.1, forward strand.
TTGGCATTGTGAATAGAGCTGCACACAAGCCGAGCTAGCTCGAAAAGCTCGCTCGGCTTGGCTTGTTTAAGCTCGGCTTGGCTTGACTCGTCGGCCAATTCGACCAAGCTCAAGCTGAATTTTGGAAGCTCATTTGAAAACGAGCCAAGCTCGAGCAAGAGAGAGCTTGGCTTGGCTTGGCTCGAAGCTTGTAGCTCGAAGAAAGCTCGATCGGCTCGAGCTCGGCTTGAGCTCGTTTAATATCATATATATATATATATATATATATATATATATATATATATATATATATATATATATATATATATATATATAAATTTATATATATATATAATTATATTAAAAATAAAAACCCTAAAACCCAACCCGACCCCACTCTTTTCATTTCCCCCTCTCTGCAAAATACAAAGCCTCCTAGCCCGCCGCGCTCCCTGCCCGATTTTCCAGCCGGAGTTCGACCGTCCGCCCGTCCCTCTCTCTCTCTCTCCGGCTTCCTTCCCCCACCCCTCTCTTGCTTAAGCTTTCTTCCTCCACCCTCCACTCCAGCGGGCAGCTGAACGCCCGAGTCAGAAGACCGCACGGCAGCACCTCTCCCGAGCGACCAGGGCCACCAGGCATTTGCATGGCCCGTACGGCCGCACCACACTCCACCCGGCATTTGCCCCATCGAGGCAGCGTGCGACCAAGTAGGGTTCGTTTTAATTTTTTTTCTTATTCAAGTTTTTTTTTAAAAAAATGGAGAATGATATTGGGGTTTTTTGGGGTAGGGTAGGTCGGTGGGTCGGGTAGGGTTGGGCTGAGTGGGTTGGGTCGGTGGGTCGGGTAGGGTTGGGCTGAGTCAGTGGGTTGGGTCGAGTGGGTTGGGTGGGGTTGGACAAAGTCAGTGGGTTGGGTCGAGTGGGTTGGGCTGAGTTAGTGGATTGAGTGGGTCGGGTAGGGTTGGGCTGAGTCAGTGGGTAGGGTCTAGTGGGTTGGGCTGAGTGAGTGGGTAGGGTCGGGTAGGGTTGGGCTGAGTCAGTGCGTTGGGTCGAGTGGGTCGGGTAGGGTTGGGCTGAGTCAGTCGGTTGGGTCGAGTGGGTCGAGTAGGGTTGCTGGGTTGGGCTGAGTGAGTGGGTTGAGTCGAGTGGGTCGGGTAGGGTTGGGCTGAGTGAGTGGGTTGAGTGGGTTGGGTCGGGTAGGGTTGGGCTGAGTCAGTGGGTCAAGTGGGTTGGGTCGAGTGGGTAGTGTAGGGTTGAGTTAGTGGGTTGGGTTGGGTTGGGTATTGATTTATGAATTGTGTATAATTGTTTAAATAGTTGTGATTTATTGATTTGTGAATTGTTCATAATTGTTTAAATTTTGTCAATTGGTTATATTTGTTTAAATAGTTATGAATTGTTTCCTATTGTTTAAATGATTATGATTTGTTGGGAATTGTTTATAATTGTTTAAATAGTTATGAATTGTTACCTAATTAGTTACCTATTTAAACTTAGTTGCCTATTTAATTTATAAATTTATCCACCCGTTTAAGAATGCATGTAGAACTACATTGTATTATCCTAGAACTATAACTCTCGTTATAGTTATTGGTTAATAATGTTTGTGCTATATGTATTCTTAAATTGTCCAAATCAATGGACAGTTTGGTAGTATATCATGTACTTAAGTTGCTTGCACGTTTTACATGTACTTGAAAATTCGATACGTCTCCTAATTTATTCTCCGAATATATGGTTCTATATTGATTGAATGCCTCGTCTGCGAATAACAGATAATGTTGATGGCACCAAATCAATATAGAATTTTGCATATATTTGGAGAATTAGGGGAGATGCTGCCGAATTTTCGACTCGCATGTAAATCGTGTGAGTACAGTACATGATATATTACTGAATGGGATAAAAAGTGGAACTAAATTCATAGAGACCCTGAGACATTAGAAGTTTAGCCTTTAGGAAATGTCCACATACAAATTAGAATGACATTGTTTTCTATTTTTCTAATTATAGATGACTAGTGAGGAAGTACCAAGTACCGTTGGTGCGTCGGCCACGTCTCCTCTACATGTAGAGGGAGATGATGAAAATGCCGGGTCTGCTCCGACTGGATCAACGGTTAAAGTAAAGAAAAGATCAGCTATTTGGGATGATTTTGACCAAGAGACGAAAGGTGGTGAAATGAAAGTGATATGTAGGCATTGTAAGGCAGCGTTCAAAAAACATAAAGGCTCGGCAACAACACATTGTGCTAGACATCTTTCACAGTGTCCCAAGCGACCAAGAACCGCGAAAGGAGGCCAGCAAATGCTCTCATTTTCTTCGTCCGTAGGTGATTCTCAAGCAAGTATTACGACGCATAAATTTGAGAAAGAGAAGGTTAAAGAGTTGATTGCTCGGTTAGTTATAATTGAAGAAAAACCCTTCAGATTCGTCGAGAGCAAGTCATTCAACGAATTATGCAGATACCTTAATCCTAAGGTTGAAAAGATGTCACGCATGACGGTGAAGAGAGAATGTATGAAGATGTATGAAGTTGAAAAAGCAAAGCTAAAAGAAGTGTTGAAATCGGTATCACGTATAAGTTTGACGTCAGATTTGTGGACGGCGTCGAATCAGAGGAAGGGGTACATGTCACTGACCGTACATTATGTAGATGCAGAATGGAAGATGTGTAAGTCAATCATAAACTTCTGTCATCTTCCTCCCCCTCATAATGGGTGGGCAATTTCAGACCGCATTTATAATTGCCTTTTGGAATGGGGCATCGATGATAAGATTTCTGCCATAACATTAGACAATGCATCCGCAAATGATAGTGCCATTTTTCACTTGCGAAATCAATTCAAGACGACCGGGAAGTTATTCTTTGATGGAAGAATATTCCAGGTTCGATGCTATGCACATATTCTAAATATAATTGTGCAAGAAGGGCTTAAATTAATTGACTCCACGATTGAGAATATAAGAGAGAGTATTAAATTTATAAGGGGGTCGCCTTCTAGACTTTGTATCTGGAATGAGATACTACACCGTTTGAATGTTAAGTCGCAGAAATCATTGAAATTAGATGTATGCACGCGATGGAATTCGACATTTGAAATGTTGGATTCTGCTATAGAGTTGAAAATTGCTTTTCCCGAATACAAGGCGCGTGAAAAATCATACACCTGGTGCCCTACAGAAGATTATTAGATACGAGCAGGGCAAGTTCACAACTTTCTGAAGGTTTTTTATGAATCGACGAAGATTTTTTCTGAAAATAAATACCCTACAGCAAATCTATTTCTTCCATCACTTTGGAAGATTAAAGAAAGCCTAAATAAATTTGCCACCACAGGTCCGGATTTTCTACAGGCGATGGCTGAAGGCATGAAAGAAAAGTTTGACAAGTACTGGACTGAATGTCATCTGTTAATGGCGATGGCCGCTGTTCTTGACCCTCGAGGTAAGATTGCAATGCTTAGTTTCATGTTCAAGAAGACTTTTTCGGCTGAAAAAGCAGCAGTAGAAACCGCATGTGTTCGTGAAGCTGTCATGGAATTGTACAACATATATGCTGCTAAAATGATAAAAGGACAAGACACAGATCAAGTTAAACAACCTCAAGCTAGTTGTAGCTCAAGTGCAGTTGGTTCTGATCCGTTCGATGAATTTTTATCGGCGTATGAGGAAGAAAAATTATCTGAGAATATCACCAACTCAGAAATAGATTCATACCTCAGTGAATCTATTGTGAAGGTCGGGACCCAAGATTTTGATGTATTAGATTGGTGGAAGGCAAGAAGTCTTGAAGAAAAATACCCTATCCTATCGATGATGGCACGTGATATCTTATCTATTCCGATTACAACAGTGGCATCAGAATCAGCATTTAGCACTGGAAGTAGGGTTGTCAACAAACATCGAAGCTCTCTTACATTAAAAACAATTGAAGCACTCATCTGTACACAAGATTGGTTGCGTCCGATTTGGAGAGGTAGCAGTTTTGACGTTGATGATGAAGAGGAGGACGTCGTCGAGGGTCTAGGAGAGATAATTCCTCCATCTGTTTAAAGGAGGTTCACTTTTCAAATTTCATATTATCTTTTAAAATGTTGAACAATTTTGTTTAAAGGTTGTGGATTGTGATTCATGGATGATATTATGGATTATATTATGACTTTTGAATTTACTGAATTACTATTCTTCTAAATTCTAAACATATGTCATTCATATAATGTTTTCATCCATGTCATTAAATTTGTGTAATTCTATTTTTAGATTTACTGTTTTTATTATTCAAAACATTTCTCTTACAACATTAAGGTGTGCAGCAATGTCTTCAGATGATCCATCCACCGACATCTGGGATTACGGTTTCCAAGTCCACTCCCCAGACTCTGGAAGAATGAAAATTCAATGTAATTTGTGTGGGGCCAGATTTGTAAACAAAACAAATCGGCTTAGACTACACTTATCATGTCGGGGGGGAGATGCAAAACCGTGTCCTAAAGCATCTCGGGAGGTGCAAGAATTATTTCAAGCTCTCATAGACTCCAATAGGAAGTCTTCTGCCGCATCTCCAAGACCGAATACAACTAGCCATAAGATATACCATGACAGGCCCGTTGTAATCGATGAAGAATCTGAAATGGAGAAAGTGAAGAAAATCAGTAGGGAAGAGGAAGAGGAAAGGGAAGCTAGAATGAGGGCTATGGAGGCAGAGCAAATAAAAATTGCCTTGAAGTTAAGTAAACAAGAGGCAAATGCGTCTAGATATCAACGATGTACTTCTTCTCGACAACATGTCGCTGAAGCAAGGTCGAGCACAGGAAGCAAGAAGCCATCGAAGTTTATATCCAGACTCGCCTCGTTCTATAAGATATTGGGTATTAAGTATAGATCAGCTCATAAAAAAAGTTTGAAAGAACTAGCTGAATCTATACAAGAACATGATGGAAAAGTCTCCCCACCTTCTGATTCAGGTGAAGTTAATGAGCAACTTGGAGAAGATACCAACTCGGGCACGGATGGATCTGATGGAGGGGATGATTATTATGGACATAGGCATTCATCCTATGGAGTATTTTAAGATATTAAGGTTTGTACTTTGACTTTGTAGTCTACAAGTAGTTAAATACAATCAGTAGTCACTAACTTTTAGTATATTTGTAATTGTTTTAGTTTGTAGTTATACGCTGATATAAAAAATAAAAAAAATAAAAAAAGAAGAAGAAGACAAAGCTCGGCTTGGCTCGGCTTAGCTCGATGAGCTCGATCGGCTTGGCTTGAACAAAGCTCGATCGGCACGACCAGCAAGCCAAGCTCGAGCGGCTGTTTTGAACTCGATGCTCAAGCCAAGCCAAGCTCAAGCTCAGTGGGCCACGATCAAGCCAAGCTCAAGCTTTGTAAAGCTCGGCTCGAGCTCGGCTCGTGTGCAGCTCTAATTGTGAATGATTATAAGTGGATCCTTAGCGCGCTAATATTTAATTTCCTGATTTAGTTTAAAAAATAGATAATTTTATATTCCTAAAATCCATCCTTTAATACAATTTTGAATTTAGCCCATCCTAGTTACATAGTTTAAAACTGTTACAAAAATTCCTAAGGACGATCTCGGTCTCACAATCGAATTATTACTACATCGCAACCTTGCACTTGAGGCGAGCAAACATCGGTCGGCCACATAGCAGCCCACCTTTCTGTTCATCCATTGCACGATGGACCAACCATTGGTCGGTCAGACCAGTTGGCCAGCCAGGTCCGACCGGTCATGACCGGTTGGCCACTTACAAAAACAGATTTCAGCAGCTTCTCTTAGAAGCTTCGATTTTTCATGCGCAAGTGCGTAAGTTGCTACGCAATTCTAGAACTTCCTGAGGCAGTGGAGCTTCAAAGCTATAAAAGGACACCTCCAGGTTCATCTAAAATCATCATAAAAGAGATCTAAGTTCGTGGGAGGTGAAGAGGATCGTCGTAGAGCGTCTGCAACTCCTCCGACTTCGAGTTTTTTCTAGGTTTTCATGCTTTATAGTTGTTTTTCTTTTTATTCTAGTTGAAGTATGACAATGTTCAGCTAGAACCTCTTAGCTAGGGCTAAGAGGTGAAGCTTGTAGTTAGTTTCAATGTTTAATTCATTAGTTCAAGTACTCTTTACTTAAAGTTTGGATTTTTAAGTTCTAGTTTGAAAAAAAAAGTGGTATTTTTGGATGTTTTATGAGAGTTCATGTACCTCGGACATGAGTTACTTGCAATTCTCTGATATTGTCATGATTAGTTTGATTGGAATTGAATTGTAGTAACCTTAGAGCATGCCATAATCTCTTGGTACGGCTGTTATTTCGAAGACTATAAGTTCAAGTTCTATGTGCTTCATTGGAATTAAAAATCTGAATTCTCATATTTGAGTGGGTTGTTTGTGATTGAATGCTTTATATTCCAATTTGATTCTAATTGTGTTTGTGCGTGGATGAATGAATTTGCATTGGACTACTACAAGTGGATCCTTAAAGCTCTAGTTTTCTTTTCATTCTCAGATTTTCTTCTATTTAAATTGTTGTTTTCACTTAGTTCTTAAAACTGTTTCTCTGAACTTCTAGATTGAAGTTATTAGAATAGTTTGGATTGTTTATCCTAATTTCCTATGGATCGACCTTGGTCTCACTGAGTTATTACTACATCGCCCCGTTGCACTTAAGGCTAGCGAACAACGAACAAATCCTTATTTTCCTTCAGCAAGTGTATATAATTCTCACTTTCTTCTTTTGGAACATTTTTGCTCAGGTAAGTGTTCCTTGGCTCTTTAGGAGTTCCTAAGTTAACTTCTTGCAGTTCATCTATCGTGGGCTAACCTCTATCTTCGATCTGCGTTAGTGCGGTACTCGGTTGCACAATTTCAACTGGCCTTAATGACCCTAGCTCCTCTATAAGGCTAATCGTCACCATGTTAATATGATTGATCTTGTGTCTTACCCCTAGGCCTTCCTTGTTTCAATATGCTTACACACCCTCTTCAAACGGTGCCTGTTAGTGCACTTTTCTGTGGCATACTAGTGCACCTTGTTTGTCAATTACTTAGGTCAGTGGGTCTAGTGTCGGTTGAGCTTAATGAAGACGAAGAACGAAGACTCAAGACGGACCGGCTGCATCAAGGAAGAAGAAACAGGTAAAAGTGATGCCTTGGTGTGCCTTGCCTTGACCAAAACCTAACCCATAACCTCTTAGATGACTTGCACCACCTAGGCATACCTTTAGTCATCATCATTAGTCTTAGAACTCCATGAAAAACATGATAAATTAGACTAATTAAAGAGGTGGAAGCTGCTGCAATAAAAAAGGCTTAAACAGCAGTTTCCGATAGGACTCCGATCAATCGGACAGGTTTTCCGATAGGACTCCGATCAATCGGACAGAAGCTCCGATCAATCGGAAATTGTTCCAGCAAACATTGAAAATCCACTGGACATATTTTCGATCAATCGGACAGTCTTCCGATCCATCGGAGGGGGTCCGTCCGATCAATCGGACCATGTTCCGATCAATCGGAAAATCCTCCAGAGAGTTCTCTGGACTAAATTTCGATCAATCGGACATGTCTCCGATCAATCGGACTGGTCTCCGATCCATCGGACCATATTTTCGATCAATCGGAGATGCATGAATCTGCCCGTTTTTTGACCGTTGGAAGAAAATCTATTTAAGAGGGGGATTCGATTTTTGAGCCAAGAGAGGGGATTTTGAGGAGATAGGAGCCACCATTGTTGAAGATCATTAAAAGCCCTATTCCTAACCCAAACAAGTGATCTTCCTTGTGATTCATCACAAGTATGGAGCATTTAAAGCTCAAGAAGAAGATGCACTTGTCCCTCTTTTGATCTCTAGAGATTGGATTGATCTTGATAGTCATATTCCTATCCAATACTCTATGATGAGATCGATGTAGGTGAGACTCTCTAGGTAACCCATTCCCATAAGTTGTAGAGATCTCAAACCTACCTTCCCTAGCACCTTGGGCATCTCCAATGGAGCATCACATGCAAGGTTGCTGATCTTGGAGCTGAAGCCTTAGCAAAGCGACGGCGTCAACGATCGGGGGAGCACAAGGGGAGCTGATTCAAGCACGGGAGAGCGAGAAGAAGCAACCCGAAGCGGCGCTGAACAAGGGGCTCAATCCGACAAGTAGGTTGTCTTGTTAAGAGTCCATCCACTCAATTCCCTGTGGGAGTTGAGTGTAGAGTTTGTTTGACAAACTCGCCCCGGGGTCGTTAGCCGATCCTTGGCCTATTAGTTGGGCCTAAAATCTAGGGACGTCAGCCGTTCCTTGGCACGTTAGTCGGGCCTAAAACAAAGTCTCCAAGGGGGAGCCACCAACACGGGTGCAAACGTGTAGGTTGGGAGGAACCTGTAAACTCCCCGGTTGGGTGGATCCGAGTTAAAACACCTTGGTTGGGAGGAACCAGATTTAAACTCCCCAGTGAATGCCGGTGTGCTCAAAGGGGTTGAGTACTTGAACCGGGAGTGGAGTAGACAAGTAGTCGAACCACTATACATCCTTGTGTTTGTGATTGTATTGGAGCACATTTCTCTTTAATGCATTGCATTTAATTGGTTAATTATGAATGCTTAGTTAGGAATGTACGCTAGGCACTTGATAGGCATCCACACTCACAAGATGTACTTTCACTACCTCATGTTGACTTGAGCATTTCTTGATCCATCCTCTATAGTCCACATGAGTCACTTAGACTAGGTTGCTTATTGCTCTTATCTCTTGCTAGTCTTTTAATTGGACCCACTTAGGCTTGGAAGCCGAAGTGTTAATCGCTTACGTATTTTAATTTGCTGATTTGTTAAAGTAGGCGAAAAGATTTTTTTTAAAAGGTCCTTATACCCCCCTCCTATAGGTTCAGCCATAATTCTAGTTGCTCCTCAAGCTTCCGCATGCGTAGGCGTAGGGTGTCGTGTTAGGCTACCCGATGCAATTTCAGTGCCAACATGCCTCTCTTGACTGGAGGCTTTGAACAGAAAACCCCATGCTTCTCCATGATATTTCTGTTGGCCTTGCTATATCTCTTCTTCTATAGGTTGTGTTTCAATCGGCCTTCTTCTGGTGTTTTCTTCAGTAAGCGACAGGTTACTGGATCTTGCATGAAACCTTATCTCGTGATGGGTTTCGGTTGTCGGCGGTATGAAAAACTGAGTAGGATCCTTCAGAAACGGGCAGGTTCTTTCAACTCTAAGTATTGGCAAGTTGAAGCTGGATTGCAACACGCTCATCTATTAGCTTGTCATCAGTTCTAATACTAACTGTCCTGTCTTGCGAAGGTGTTTCAAGATTTTTGGGGCTCAAATTCACACGCATGATAAAACAACATGTGGCGGTCCATCTACGACAATTCAGATTAATTTTAGCGCTGGAAAATACCTGAAAAATGCCAGTGCAGTCCTAACCCTAGGCGACCTATGTAATCATAATCAAAACATACGAATGTTGTTTCGAAGTGGAACTGGACATGCGTATTGCTGCCAAATGATCTGGAATGCCCGAAAACCCTCAACTAGCAAGTTTGAATGTCGCGCAACGCATATCTTTACTTGCGCACCTCGAAATGTGTTTTGCCCTTATCCGAAAGCCTACAAATACTATTTCAAGAGGGAAGTGGACATGTGTATTGCCGTCAAATGATTTAGAATGCTCAAAACCCCTTAACTAGCAAGTTTGAATGTCGTGCGGTGCGTATTTTCATGTGCGTGCTTCCCGAGCGAAGTTCCTATACGAAGAGCCGACCTAGAGGTTCCAAATTAAAAAACAACTACCAAAATTTGCAACATCAGGTCCTCCACACCCCAACCCATTCATTTGATAGGTCAATAAGAGCTTAAAAGCAATTTGTTGTTAGTAACTTCGGTCCCCGAAAGGGTACCTGTCCTTGGAAGGATCGCCCGTTGGAGCTTGAAATCCTGAAATATTCTAAGTCTGTGAGCCATTTCTCTCTTGCAGAAATGCAGGATCCTGAAATATTCTAAGTAGTGGAGAAATTACATTTTTAAGAGGGACATGCAGGAGCTCCAAAACCACATGCATTCGGAACAATCCTTCTAAAAAATTCTCCCAAAAATTGTTCGGAAAAAGTTCGATTCGAAGATATGCGCCCGGCCTGAAACGACATGCGCCCAACAACATGCGCCAACCACATTCACCCAGCACACGCACCCTAAAATTCTTCTAAAGTCACATGCACTCACCAATATCCGTTAGCCTGAACCCGAACCCGATTAAACTACTATAATAGCAGGTCGAGCTGATGACCATAAGCGACATCATCCACGGACGACCTCAGAGCGACGCAAGAGGTAACATGCACCCGCTTCGTCTTTCCTTGTCGGATCCCCTTGTCGGAGAGGGATTTCCTCGATGGAACCCCTCACCGAAAAGGGATTTTGCCGCCAAAGTCTGAATGCAGAGGGAGAGAGAGGGAGAAAATCTGGAAAATGGCTAAGTAATGGAGATTTTCCACTTTACAGAGGGACATGCGCCCACCTCCTCTTGGCCTAAATCCCTTAAAAATGACTAAGTAGTGGGAAATCCCATTGTTTATAGAGGGACATGCGCCCACTCCCATATGGTCTGAAAAATGCGAAAAGTTGTTTAAGTTGCAAAGCAACATGCTCCCACCAGGAGGGAAATTCTCTCTCTACTTCTCAACTTTTGGGACATGCGGCCACCAGCCTGGTCCAGGTGCATGTGCCATACCACATGCTCCCACTAGCACCCCACATGCGCATGTACGTTACGCTTTGTCCTGGAACTTCTGTGGTGGGTCCCATCTCTCAAACGTAGTATGCCTCCTAGACACGTGTGGACATGCTTTATCGATCCCTCGGACCAAATTTTCCAATGGTTGATGTTAAGGACCTCTAATCCCTATTTTTCTCTAAAATGTCCAACACTTAGCCATTTTTGCAACTTCGAAAATTGCACTGCACATCTCTCTGTACTGCACTACACTACACTACATACCTAAACACATGCACTACATTGTACCCTTATTTACATAAAAAACGTTTAAGTAAATATTTTTATTTACTTTAAGTTATTTATGTAAATAAGGAAGTACTCCCCATTTGGATTCAATAAAAATTACTAGAAAAATAAATTCCTAACAATAAAGATTTTGATTTTCCATCTGAAGTACAAATCGCAACTTTTTGGCACTCCCTAAAAAGTTCGTCTTTTGAACGGAGGGGTTTTCTTCAAATCTAAACTATCTAAAAAATCTAAAATACCCTAATTAGGCTAAAACACCAAAGAGCGGTAAAATATCCATGATATTTTATGGTCGATCTGTCGATATATTAATAATCCAAGTTTTTTACTTAGAATTTTTAAGTAGCGAAATGACCAGAACATCGTTTTAGTGCAAATTCGTACAGAAATGGATCTATAACTTGATAATGTTCCTTGCCTTAAGCATCAACATTCATTTTTGCTTAATCAATCATTCACTTAGTGTTAATCCTTATTGTTAATCATAAATCAGTACAATTAAGCGTTAAACGGACGCAGTACTTAGCCATTTTCAACCTTGGGAAGTGCCCTGACGGCCTAAAGATTCACTGACGCCAAGCAAAATCAGGCACAATCTCACTGATGCCAAGCTGTATTTAACATCATCCTATTATAAGGCAATTAAATCAAGCACTTGTGAGACATTAATCCCCACTGTTTATCAATTACCGGCATAAACAGGTAGAGTTGCACACGAGCCGAGCTCAAGCTGAGCTTTACAAAGCTTGAGCTTGGCTTGATCTGTGGCCCACTGAGGTTGAGCTTGGCTTGGCTTGAGCATCGAGCTCAAAACAGCCGCTCGAGCTTGGCTTGCTGGTCGAGCTGATCGAGCTTTGTTCGAGTCAAACCGATCGAGCTCATCGAGCCAAGCCAAGCCAAGCTGTGCTTTGTCTCTTTTTTTTATGAGCGTATATCTACAAACTAAAATAATTACAAATATAACTACAAGTACAAGTCTATTCGCTTCCCCAAGTGTAGGGTTGCAATGTAGTAATAAACTCAGTAAGACCGAAGTCGATCCACAGGGACTTATGTAGGATTTCACAAACACATCCAAAAGTGTCTATTGAAAGCTAATGATCAGATTTTGAATAAGATTGATATGAGTAGCAGTTTTAAACTAATTTGAATGTAAACAATTATAAAAAGGCACTAGGGGTTCAAGGATCCACTTGTAGCAATCCTTGATGTTCAATCCGCTGTGGTTTTTCATTCTCTCAACTAGAATCGACATTAAGGTCTATCTAGTCGGATGATAGAGCTGTTAAATCATACAATCTGTCATATGTAAGTTCTATGCATAAGATTCACTCAATGTAGGCTGAGCTGAGCATGCTCAATTGCATAGGTCATTCCCCTTTCCAAAAGGTCTAGTCCACAATCATAACCATCCTCAAGTCCTGTCACAAGACAAGGCTAGATCATGATTTGAACTTGATTCAAATCACATGCACAGTCCATACATATTTCAGAAAATCATAAAAGTAGAACTTTGATAGGAAGTCCCTTCATGAAGATCATAGTACTAGAGCGCACTCCGATTCCTCGGATCATACAGGTCTAGACTGATACAAACCAATTAAGAAATTAAGTAATCCTCCCAAACATCCATGAGTCATCATAAGACTAAGAAAAACTACTTAAAAACTTGTATAAACTTCAAACCATAGTTCATAATCATGAATTCCACACTAAAACCAACTAACTACGAATCGAAACATCTTGGATCCACTACAAGCTTCACCTCTTAGCCCTAGCTAAGAGGTTTAGCTGCTCATGATCCAAGGAAACATGAAACAACTAAAAAGCTCATAAAAACAGCAAAACAAACTAGAGGGAGTTGTGGAACTCCGAAATTCACTTCTGCTGCCTCCAAGCTTGCTTCAACCCTTCTTAGATACCCTAGGAACGATCCCTAGGTGTCCTTTTATAGTAGGAAGGCTCCACAACTTCAGAAAGATCGAGAATCTATGTAAGAGTTACGCAGTGCGCAGAGAAAATCGGCGCCAGGAATAGAAACTTTCGAAATTTATGCCTGGCCGACCAGTCTGGACCGGTCGGACCTCAATGGACAACACTCCAGCAGCCTTGGCCGACCGGTCAAGACCGATCGGACATCTTCAGCAATGGTCCAGTGCACATAGCTGACCGGTCTAGACCGGTCTGGCTCTCTTGACCGACCGGTCAAGACCGGTTGGTCAGTCTTCTTTCTTCTTTTTCTTTCTTTTCTCTCCTTGTTCTTGCTTCTTTCTTTCTTCCCTTGCTTCTTTCTTCCTTCGGCCCACCTTGGGTATTCATCCAAGGTCCTAAACAAGCTCTCTTCATCTTCAATTAAGCGGAGTCCACTCTCAAACCTGCAATCACAAAACATGCATTAGATTAGTCTATAAACCATGCAAACCTCGCACAATGAGTGATGAATTGGGGTTAGAATATGCACAATTAAGAGCTCAACACACCCCCCAACCATCATTTTGCTAGTCCCGAGCAAAAGATGCGTGAAGCTAATCCCATTCTTCAAAAGTCAACTCTCTTTCAAAAACCCTTCTTCTATACATCCCAAGACATACAAGTGTAAGATTCAGAACTATTTGGTGACAGAGGTTGAAACTGTAATCCCTCAAGACATGATAAGCATTCATATGAAATTCCCGCTGATTGGTTGATAAATAGAAGAACTTGAACAAATTCAATCTAGTGTGGATAGTGAAAATTCATCTCATGAGTTTCTAGGATTATCTTCTTCATAGATCATCTAGACTATAGAACTCGAGGTACATGGAGCCACATCAAGCCAATGACAGGAATTTGTGTTACCATCCTTCAGACGACTTTCACACTACGTCCCATTTCCGACTTTGGTTACGGGTAGACCATCCCCCGGTTGGTAGTAGGTAGCCCTAATCGGAATTTTCCACCATTTTTCCATCATTCCCAATTTCATCCTTCCTTTTCCTTTTTCTTTTAATTTAGATAGGATTTTTAGAAATCCATATGCAGCATTGTTTTCCCATGGACAAGGATGGACAAAGTACCCCAGCTTGTCTTCTCAACACCTTAATTCATAGTCTAGCTAATCCATAAATCACATAATCCCTTCAACCCATGAAAATCGTGTAATGTGGACTAGGGGTAAAAGTGTTCAGATTTTCTATCAATCACAGAAATAGGGGAATTCACATATAAAACCATTATGCTATGAGAGATTCCAGACATACAGCCCCATGCACTTCATATCTCCTCCTCTTATGCTCATATCATCTTGAATGCATAGAACCGATGTTTTCCAAAAGAGTTTCGAATGTTTGAAAAAATCAAAAAATTTCCACATAATTGCTTGAAATGTTACAAAACGCCGGATTTATCCATGTGATCCTACACCCCCCAACCAAATCTTGCATTGTCCTCAATGTAAAAGATGTGCAATAAACAAACATGAGAGCAATGTGAACATAAAGGGAGTGAGGAGTGAGAGTACCTGACAGGTGAAAAGTAGAATTCCTCCTCCTTCTAACAAACCTAAGCAAAAGTAAACCAAAGCAACAAAATCCTAATCCTAACTACTCTATACCTCCGTCAGACTAGGAGATCAGTCATCCTGATACACAGGATCATTCAGGGGTATGGACATACCTTCTGAAGGAAACTTCTCAAAGAACGGCTTTAATCGCTGCCCATTCGCTTTAAAAATGTTGCCGTTCCTCGGATTCAACAGCTCGACAGTCCCATATGGATAGACAATTTACACAATGTAGGGACCGGTCCATCGAGATCTCAATTTTCCCGGAATTAGATGTAAGCGAGAATTGTGCATGAGGACTTTTTTATTGATCAGTGAATGTCTTGCGAAGAATATTCTTATCATGGAATATCTTCGTCTTGTCCTTGTAAATTCTCGCATTCTCATAAGCTTCATTCCGGATTTCTGCAAGTTCATTCAATTGTAGTTTGCGTAACGAGCTTGCCTTGTCAGAATTGAAATTCATCTTCTTAATAGCCCAATATGCCCTATGTTCCAACTCCACAGGCAAGTGACAAGCCTTCCCATAGACAAGTCTATAGGGAGACATTCCAATAGGGGTTTTGAAAGCAGTACGGTAAGCCCAAAGCGCATCGGTAAGCCGAAGCGACCAATCCTTGCGATCGGGGTTCACCTGTTTTCTCTAGAATGTGTTTAATCTCCCTATTGGAAATCTCAGCTTGTCCACTAGTTTGTAGGTGATAGGGAGTGCTCACTTTGTGCGTTACGCCATATTTCTTCATTAAAGTTTCAAAAGGGCGATTGCATAAGTGAGACCCTCCATCACTTATGATGTATAGGTTTCCAAAAGAAGATGGGAATGGGCCCATGAAATCGATGCCCCAACAATAAAAAATTTCGATTATTAAGATGGGATTGAGTGGCATCATATTTCTATGGGAGATTCCTCCTAATTTCTGACAAGGTTCACATGCTTTGCAAAACTCATGTGTCTTTGAACATGGTGGGCCAATAAAACCCACATTGCAGAATTTTCGCTGTGGTCTTTTTGGCCGAAAAGTGGCCACCACATGCCTGAGAATGACAGAAGGAGATGATACTTTGTTGTTCCTCATCTGGCACACATCTCCTTATGATTTGATCGGGACAATACTTGAATAAGTATGGGTCGTCCCATAGGAATTTCCTGCACCTCCGTGAAGAATTTATCCTTATCTTGCTTTTTCCAATATGTAGGAATTGTACCTGTAGCAAGATAGTTAGCAATGTCCGCATACCATGGCAATTGGGAAACAACAAAAAGTTGTTCATCAGGGAACATGTCATTGATTGCAGTCGTTTTAGGGGAATCAGTGAGGACAAGTCTAGAGAGATGGTCAGCTACTACATTTTCTACTCCTTTCTTATCACGTATTTCTATGTCGAATTCTTGGAGTAGAAGGATCCATCTTAACAACCATGGTTTAGCATCCTTCTTAGAAAGAAGATACTTAAGCGCGGCATGGTCAGTGAATATAATGATCTTGGATCCAATCAAGTAGGACCTAAACTTGTCGAAGGCAAAAACTACGGCTAAAAGTTCTTTTTCAGTAGTGGTGTAGTTTGCTTGGGCTGAGTTTAGGGTTCTACTTACATAGTAGATGACACATGGCTTTTTCTCTTTTCTTTGACCTAACACGGCCCTAATAGCATAGTCACTAGCATCGCACATAATCTCAAAAGGAATGCTCCAATCAGGTGGTTGCATTATGGGAGCACATGTCAACATACCTTTAAGGGTGGTAAAGGCCTTTTGACATTCTTCATTCCACTCGAATGAATTTTCCTTTTGAAGTAGGTTACATAAAGGGCGAGAGAGTGAACTGAAGTCCTTTATGAACCTTCTGTAAAATCCTGCGTGTCCTAAAAAGGACCGTACATCTCGTATGCTTTTGGGTGGTGGCAGGTTAGGGATAAGATCAATTTTTACTTTGTCCACCTTGATTCCATTTTGTGACACGATGTGACCAAGAACAATTCCCTTTTGAACCATGAAGTGACACTTCTCCCAATTGAGCACAAGGTTCTTCTCTTCACATCTTTTCAGCACAGACTTCAAGTGCTCAAGGCACTCATCAAAGCTACAACCAAATACGAAAAAATCATCCATGAAGACTTCGAGAATGGTCCCCACCATATCAGAAAAATACTCATCATACAATGCTGAAAGGTGGCAGGGGCATTACATAGTCCAAACGGCATCCGTCGGTAGGCGAAAGTGCCGAATGGACATGTGAATGTAGTCTTTTCTTGGTCTTCACAGGCAATTTCTATTTGGTTGTGCCCTGAATAGCCATCAAGGAAGCAAAAGTGGGAATGACCCGCCAACCGTTCTAAAATCTGATCAACAAACGGTAGGGGGAAGTGGTCTTTCCTCGTGACAGTGTTTAGCTTCCTGTAGTCAATGCACATTCTCCAACCGGTAGTGACTCTAGTTGGCACGAGTTCATTATTGGCATTGGCTACGATGGTTATTCCAGATTTCTTAGGCACCACTTGAGTTGGGCTCACCCATTGGCTATCGGATATTGGGTAAATAATACCCACATCCAATAGCTTTACCACTTCGGCCTTAACCACATCCTTCATGTTTGGATTTAGTCGTCTTTGTGGTTGCCTAGATGTCTTTGCATTCTCCTCAAGGTGTATGCGATGAGTACAAATCAGTGGGTCTATACCTTTGAGATCCGCAATTGACCATCCAATGGCACTCTTGTGCTCCAATAGAGTAGCTATTAGCCTACTCTCTTGTTCCTCATCCAAGTGGGAAGAAATCACCACTGGATATGTCTCATCTTGACCTAAATAAACATATTTCAGCTCACTTGGTAATGGTTTTAGGTCGAGTGTTGGTGCCTTGATGTTGGATGGGAGGGCCTTGTTCTTGTTTACAGGCAAAGGCTCAAATAGGGCCCTCCATCTTTTATTATCAAGCATTGGCATCATCTCTAGTATGGCATCCATCTCTTGTATTGTGTCATCATTTATCTCATGAGAATAGGCCACACATGCCTCTAAAGGGTCCGAAGATAGTGATAAGGGGACTGTATCCTCCACGAATGATTCAATCATGTTTAAGTCGTGGACATCATCATCAATCTCCCGTGGTTGTTTGCATAAATCAAATATGTTAAGCTCAAGGGTCATATTTCCAAAGGACATTTGTACAAGTCTGTTTCTACAATTTATAATGGCATTTGAAGTAGCTAGAAACGGTCGTCCAAGTATGATGGGAATTTGAGCACCGGTGCCTATTACGGGATGTGTATCCAAGACAATAAAGTCTACTGGGTAGTAGAATTTATCAACTTGGACTAGAACATCCTCTATCATTCCTCTCGGTATACGGATGGATCTATCAGCAAGTTGGAGTGTGGTTTTGGTGGGTTTCAATTCACCTAACCCTAGTTGTTCGTAGACCGAGTATGGAATGAGATTCACACTTGCCCCCAAGTCGAGTAGGGCTTGTTTGATCCGGTAGTCTCCTATGATGCATGAGATGGTTGGACTACCCGGATCCTTGTATTTTTGGGGCACCTCTTGTTTGATGATGGCGCTCAAATTCTCAGTCAAAAGAACTTTGTTGTGAACGTTGTGTTTCCTTTTGACTGTACACAATTCCTTTAGAAATTTGGCATAAGATGGTATTTGTTTTATTTCATCCAACAACGGGATGTTGATCTTCACCTGCTTGAAAACTTCTAAAATTTTCAGATTTTTATCTAAAGGTTTAGGTGAAATCAACCTTTGTGGAAATGGAGCAACCGGCTTGTATTGCCTTTCCGGTTCTTTCTCTTATAGGGTATTGTTCGAGCTATCATCTTCTTTAGAAATTTTCGGATCCTTAGGCTTTGGGGCCTTCACCGGATTGGATTTGTCAATTTCTTTCCCACTTCTCAAAGTGGTGATAGCTTGAACATGTTCCGTGTGGTGGGAAGATGAGCTTGCGTCTTATATCTCAAACTGGGTTCTTGGGTTAGGAAGAGGTTGGGCAGGAAGTGTGTCCTTCTCTCTAACACTAAGATGAGATTCAACTCTAGCTAGTGATGTTTTCAATTCATTGATGGCTTGAGTTGAATTTTGATTAAATTTCAATTGCTCTTGCATGAACCCATCTATTTTTAGAGAATTTGTTTTGTTATACTTAGCTTGGACCGATACGAATGCACCCAACATCTCCTCTAGTGATACTTTTGGAGTGTTGCTTGCATTTGCAGTGGGTCCATTCCTCCAACTGAAGTTGGGATGGTTCTTCTAATTAGGATTAAACGTGTTTGAGTTTGGAGCACCAAATTGCTGTTGATAACTGTTTATGGCATTTGTTTGTTCTTGTAAGATGCCTTGAACTGCTGAAATTGTGGGGCAATCTTGTGTTGCATGTTAATTTCTAGCACAAATTCCACAAACAGTTTCAACATCAGTGGAGTTGATCGTTTCTCCTTTCCTTAATTCCATGGCTTCGACCTTTCTTGTAAGGCTAGCCACCCGTGCACTTATGCTATCTTCTTCTGATAAGACATACATACACCCCTTTTCTTTTTGTTGGCCAGTCTTGAAATTTGTTGGTTTCGATGTGTCCCAAGCCTGTGCATTCTCAGCCAATTCTTCCAAATAATCTCATGCTTCATCAGCTTCCTTATTCATGAACTCCCCATTACACATCATCTCTACAAATTGGCGCATGGGTGAAGTCAGTCCTTCATAGAAAAAGCTTATAACCCGCCAAATTTCATAGCCATGATGTGGGCATGCATTTAATAAATCCTTAAACCTCTCCCAACATTGGAAGAAGGTTTCATCTTCCTTTTGGGCAAAGTTCATGATAAGGCGCTTCAACATGTTCGTTTTGTGAGTAAGGAAGAATTTTTTTATAAATTCTCTGTGCATATCAGTCCATGCACCAATTGATCTTGGCCTCAATGCATAAAGCCAACCTTTGGCTTTATCTTTAAGAGTGAAAGGGAAGAATTTGAGTCTTACTACATCTTCAGTCACATTTGCAAAGTGCATGGTGGTGATTACTGTTCGCTCACCTCAAGTGTAAGGCTGCGATGTAGTAATAAATCTCGGTAAGACCGAGGTCGATCCATAGGGAAATAGAAACAACTTCCAAACCACTCCAGCAACTCAGTTTTTGGAAGAAAATCAGATTCAATTGAGTATTTAACTAAAACAGTAACTTAATAGAAAATCGGTGATATAAAGTACTAAGGCATTCAAGGATCCACTTGTAGCAATCCCATGTCAATTCAATCAATCCAAGTATAGAACACAACTAGATTTGAAGTCCTATCTCTCATCTAGTTGGAAAATAAAGCATTCACACACATTCAATCCAAATCAAGTTGAACTTCCAAGTTCTAGTCCATTCAATCAATATAGAATTCAAAACCATAGCCTGCGGAGTAACAGCCATGCCTATGGACTATGGCCTGCTCAAGGGTTACTATAATTCGAATCTAAACAAGCATTATATGATAATCTCAGAGAATTGGAAGGAATTCATGTCCTGAGCACATGAACTCTCATAAAACATCTCAAACTACCACTTTTGGAAACTAGAACATGAGAAAAATCCAAACTTGAATTAAAAAGTACTTGAATTAAACTGAATCCAACATCGAATTAGCTACAAGCTTCACCTCTCAGCCTTAGCTGAGACGTTCTAGCCAAGCATATTCATGCTACAACTAAAAACTCTTAATGAAAGCATAAAACTAGAAAAACCAGAAATAGGAGAGTTGCAGACGCTCCACGACAGCTTCCTCTCCTTAGAACCACGTTCCTTAGCTTCTCTCATGACCTAGGAAGAGCCCCTAGGTGTCCTTTTATAGTAAGAAAGCTCCCTTGCGTCGGAAACCTCTAGAATCTACGAAAGGTTACGCAGTGCGCAGCAGATTTCAAAGTCCCGATTTAGAAAGGACTCTTTTTACACTAGGGCCGACCGGTCTAGACCGGTCGGACTGGCCTTTTAAACAGTCCAGGGAGTGCAGCCGACCGGTCAAGACCGGTTGGACTGTTCTGCCCAGCAGTCCAGTGAGCATAGCCGACCGGTCAAGACCGGTCGGACTCTCTTCACTATGGCCAGTGTACATGGCCGACCGGTCAAGACCGGTCGGTCTGGTCGTCAACTTGATCAGCATGCGTGGCCGACCGGTCAAGACCAGTCGGTCCTGATTCCTTTTGTTCCAGAAATGTGGCCGGCCGGTCGGGCGACCGGTCGGGCTTGTTTTCCTTTGACTTTTTCTTCTTTTCTTCATTCTCTTTTCTCCCTCTTTCTTCTTCTTTCTTTGATCCATCTTAGACCTTCCTCCAATGTCTTCGAATAACCCTTTTTAAGCTCTAATTGGATGAAGTCCGCTCTCATCCTTACAATCACAAAACACACGTTAGATGGGCCTTTTAAACAAGAAAACCATGCATATAATGTGATGTAGCAGGCAATGCAATGTATAAGTTGGAGGTTCAACAATTACCTCATCAAACTCCTTAAGGTGTTGATAGGCACTTTCACTGTCTAATCCATGGAATTTAGGGAGAAGTTGGATCACTCCCGATTTTCAAATCCACATTTCCTGCATTTTGTGGAAAAACTATGCAGGAGGGAGTGCTCGCTCTTGCGGGTTGCAAGAAATCACGTAAAGTCCTAGGTCGGGGAACATTCTCAACCACATTCTCCCCTGTTTCAGTTTGGTTTTGGCCCAGATTAGGTTGATTCGCAGCCATATTTTCAGACAAAATTGGAGAGTTTAGATGTCTCCTAGCACGTGATTCTCTGTCAATTCCTTCTACTATCCCCCCTTCACTTATGAGTCGGTTATTGGAATCCCGAGCCCAATGTGGCATGCAAAACCAAAAATAATAAGAAACAAAGAGAAAGAAGAATTCTTCCTCCCTTTCTTTACTTTTCTCTAAGACTGAAGCACAAGGTGTCTTGCAATGGCTAAGCCAGAAGCAAGGATAGAGACCGATTTCTCCTGGTCAATAGGGGTTCAGAGAACTCCCCACCCACTCTTTGAATCTTTTGAGAAAAAGTGCAGAAAAAGGAGAAAGAGGAGCAGAGGTGAGAAAAGAAATCTCTGAGCACAAGGTGATCCAAGATGGCAGAGCCGACCAATAGGAATCCAGGTGGCACAAGGCCGACCTTTTCAGAGATCCAAAAGGAGTCTCCACCCACTCTACAAGAGATGAATAAGATAGGAATGAATAGGAGAAGGAGAAGAGTAAGGTTTAGAAAGATAAAACCTGATTCGGCACTTGAATCCCTTGTATCTTCTTCAGCTTCTTAGAAATCCCTGAAAAGAAAAATTAAATAAACAAACTAAGTTAGTCCTAAAATCCTAAAAAAATCCTAAATAGATACTAATTTCAGAAATTTGTGAAAAACTGTAAAAATCCCCGGCAACGGCGCCAAAAACTTGTTCGCTTCCCCAAGTGTAGGGTTGCGATGTAGTAATAAACTCGGTAAGACCGAAGTCGATCCACAGGGACTTATGTAGGATTTCACAAACACATCCAAAAGTGTCTATTGAAAGCTAATGATCAGATTTTGAATAAGATTGATATGAGTAGCAGTTTTAAAACTAATTTGAATGTAAACAATTATAAAAAGGCACTAGGGGTTCAAGGATCCACTTGTAGCAATCCTTGATGTTCAATCCACTGTGGTTTTTCATTCTCTCAACTAGAATCGACATTAAGGTCTATCTAGTCGGATGATAGAGCTGTTAAATCATACAATCTGTCATATGTAAGTTCTATGCATAAGATTCACTCAATGTAGGCTGAGCTGAGCATGCTCAATTGCATAGGTCATTCCCCTTTCCAAAAGGTCTAGTCCACAATCATAACCATCCTCAAGTCCTGTCACAAGACAAGGCTAGATCATGATTTGAACTTGATTCAAATCACATGCACAGTCCATACATATTTCAGAAAATCATAAAAGTAGAACTTTGATAGGAAGTCCCTTCATGAAGATCATAGTACTAGAGTGCACTCCGATTCCTCGGATCATACAGGTCTAGACTGATACAAACCAATTAAGAAATTAAGTAATCCTCCCAAACATCCATGAGTCATCATAAGACTAAGAAAAACTACTTAAAAACTTGTATAAACTTCAAACCATAGTTCATAATCATGAATTCCACACTTAAAACCAACAAACTATGAATTGAAACATCTTGGATCCACTACAAGCTTCACCTCTTAGCCCTAGCTAAGAGGTTTAGCTGCTCATGATCCAAGGAAACATGAAACAACTAAAAAGTTCATAAAAACAGCAAAACAAACTAGAGAGAGTTGTGGAACTCCGAAATTCACTTCCGTCGCCTCCAAGGTTGCTTCAACCCTTCTTAGATACCCTAGGAACGATCCCTAGGTGTCCTTTTATAGTAGGGAGGCTCCACAACTTCAGAAAGATCGAGAATCTGCGTAAGAGTTACGCAGTGCGTAGAGAAAATTGGCGCCAGGAATACAAACTTTCGAAATTTATGCATGGCCGACCGGTCTGGACCTGTCGGACCTCAATGGACAACACTCCAGCAGCCTTGGCCGACCGGTCAAGACCGGTCGGACATCTTCAGCAATGGTCCAGTGCACATAGCTGACCGGTCTAGACCGGTCTGGCTCTCTTGGCCGACCGGTCAAGACCGGTCGGTCAGTCTTCTTTCTTCTTTTTCTTTCTTTTCTCTCCTTGTTCTTGCTTCTTTCTTTCTTCCCTTGCTTCTTTCTTCCTTCGGCCCACCTTGGGTCTTCATCCAAGGTCCTAAACAAGCTCTCTTCATCTTCAATTAGGCGGAGTCCACTCTTAAACCTGCAATCACAAAACATGCATTAGATTAGTCTATAAACCATACAAACCTCGCACAATGAGTGATGAATTGGGGTTAGAATATGCACAATTAAGAGCTCAACAAAGTCTACAAACGAAAACAACTAAAAGTATTGAGTATATAATTACAAAATACTAAAAGTTAGTGACTATTGATTACATTTAACTACTTGTAGACTACAAAGTCAAAGTACAACCTTAATATCTTAAAATACTCCATAAGATGAATGCCTATGTCCATAATACTCATCCCCTCCATCAGATCCATCCATGCCGAGTTGGTATCTTCTCCAAGTTGCTCATTAACCTGACCTGAATCTCAAGGTGGGGAAACATTTCCATCATGTTCTTGTATAGATTCAACTAGTTCTTTCAAACTTTTTTTTGTGAGCTGATCTATATTTAATACCCAATATCTTATAGAACGAGGCGAGTCTGGATACAAACTCAATGGCTTCTTACTTCCTGTGCTCAGCCCTACTTCAGCGTCATGTTGTCGAGGAGGACATCATTGATATCTGGAAGCATCTGCCTCTTCTTTACTTAACTTCAATGAAAATTTTATTTTCTCTGCCTCCATAGCCCTCATTCTAGCTTCCCTTTCCTCTTCCTCTTCCCTACTGATTCTCTTCACTTTCTCTATTTCAGATTCTTTATCAATTACTGTTAAGCTCTTAAATGTGTATATTCTAACCCCATTTCATCACTAACTATGCTTAACTACATGATTAAAGGCCCAACTAATGCATGGTTTTGTGGTTGTAAGAATGAGAGAGAGAATTCATTAATTGAAGGCTTAGAGACGCTACTTACTAGCATTGAAGATCAAAGGACCAAGCGCCAAAAGGTGGAAGAAAGAAAGCAAAGGAGAAAAGAAAGAAGTGCAAAACATAACACTAAAGACCGGTCGTCCATAGCCTAGGACCGATCGTCTAACCGGTCCAAACACTCAACAGGAGGACCTTGATGCTAAACACTGCTGGACCAATCACGACCGGTTGTCCGACCGGTCATTGAATTAAAAGATGGGTTCAAATTTCTAGAAAACTCTCTGGATTGTTTTTGGCCTTTTGCGACCAGTCGGCCAACCGATCGTCCATGGGCTCAGACCGATCATCTGACCGGTCAGCTGCGTAACAGAGCTTCTTCTACAAGCTCCAAATTTTTTTTTGCAAAGCTCAATTTTTGTGTGATTTCTCGAAGTTTCTTCGCATCTAGGGCCCCAAACCTATAAAAGGACTCCTCTAGATCGTTCCTAAGGCATCCTAGAAGAGAATTACCATGGTAGGAGGCGGCGGAAGTCGGATCCAGAGTTTTACAACTCCTCCTAGTTTGTTCCTCTAGTTTTTATGTTTTTCTTAGTAGCTTTCATGTTTCCTTGGATCATGAATAGCTAAACCTCTTAGCTAGGGCTAAGAGGTGAAGCTTGTAGTGAATCTAAGATGTTTCAATTCGTTTTTTTTTTCAAGTTGGATTATTAGTGAAGAACAATGGTTTGAAGTTTGAATAAAGTTCTAAGTAGTTTTTCTTAATCTTATGATGGCTCATGGATGTTTAGAAGAATTGCTTGAGCTCTTAATTATTTTGAATGGTTCTAGACCTGTACGCTTTGTTGAGCTTCCATTTTATACATTTTCTAGCTCATTACATCACATTACATGCATGGTTTGCATGCTTAAAAGACCCATCTAATGCTTATTTTGTGTATGTAGGAATGTAAGAGAGAAGTCATGAATTTGTGCTAAAAGGGACATTTGGAACCACATTGAAGACACTGAAAAGAAGCCCCGAAGAATCACGTCAGAAAGACATGGATCGGCCAAAAGAAAAGAGAAATTCAGCATTCACATCAAAAGGCCACCGGGCGCCCGCCCATGTTCTGATCTGGCACCCGAAATTGGAAGAAAATATGTTGAACTTGCTGCACAATTCTAGACCTGACCGGGCACCCGACCAACATCTGGTCGGGCGTTCGATATTCAAAAGGGATTCCACCAAAAAACTGCTGACCAAATTCAAGTATGGTCGGGTGCCCGACCACTACCTGAATGGGCGCCCTCCTAGCGTCTGATGATCGACTAAGTGCGTAAGTTTTTACGTAATCCGAGACGGTTTGTAGTTTTTCCTATAAAAGGACACCTTATCATTCTTGCTAAGGTATCCTAGAAGAGTTCTAAGTTCGTGGGGAGGAAGGGAGATCATCGTGGAGCAACCGAAACTCCTCCAATTAGGGTTTTTTTTTCTAGTTTTTCATATTTTTGTGTAGTTTTTCTTGGAATTCTAATTGAAGCATGATAAAGCTCGGCTAGAACCTCTTAGCTAAGGCTAAGAGGTGAAGCTTGTGAGTAGTTATCATGTTGGATTCGTTCTAATTCAAGTACTTTGCTTAAAGTTTTGATTTTTAAGTTCTAGTTTGAATAAAAGTGATATTTTTGGATGTTTTATGAGAGTTCATGTACTTCGGACATGAGTTCCTTGCAATTCTCTGAGATTATCATGTTTGGATTGATTAGATTCGAATTGTAGTAACCCTAGAGCGCACCATTGTCCACTGGCATGGTCGTTACTTCGAAGGCTACATATTCGACTTCTATGTGCTTCATTAGAACTAGAATCTTAAGTCTTCAACTTGAGTAGAGATTGTTTGTGTTTGAATGCCATATCTTCCAACTAGCAGAGAGATAGAACTTCAATTCTAGTTGTGTTATGCTTGAATGAATGAATTCACATGAGGGCTATCACAAGTGGATCCTCGAAAGCCTTAGTTCCCTTTAATTACAGATTTTTACAATCACTGTTTTAAGTTAGTTTATAAACTTGAAATCCTTAATTCCTTAAATTTGAAGTTACTGGAACAACTTGAATTGGTTTACCTTATTCCCTGTGGATCGACCTCGGTCTTACCAAGAATTATTACTACATCACAGCCTTGCACTTGAGGCCAGCGAACAAGTTTTTGGCGCCGTTACTGGGGAAGCTAGGTTAAACGGTTCTACATTGTTTTAGTGGTTATAGAGTAGAAGTAGTTAGGTTTTATTGTTTTCTTAAGATTAGTTTTTCTGAATTATAGAACTAACAACGTTTTTTTTGTTTTGTAGGAAGTTCTTCTAGTTCAAGCAAATCGGGTACTATCCTTCCAACTTGAACTCTTTTAGTTTTCAGTTTTTTTTAGGATTTAGGTTTAGTTTAGATTTTGGATTGTGTGGTTTATGTCCCGTTGGAAATGTGACCACAAAAATCGTCTCCAATCCGAAGGTGGTTTAGTTGGACCACTCTTCATTCATAGACGAGTTCAAAAATCTGTAGAACATTGTGAAAATTTAGAAAGTATGGATCAAATTCCATTAGGAAATCCTCCCCCCCCACCCCCCCCCCCACTCCAACCACAAACGCAAATCAAGAGAGAGTAGGAGAGAATGAGGTGTACAATGCTCCTCCAATGAGATCTTTACAGGACTACCTATAACCGACTTGTGCAACTACACCCTCGTGCGTGGTCTTACCACCAACTGGGGGAAACATCGATATAAAGCCAAGTGTAACTCAACTCATACCAAGGTTCCATGGGCTAGACTCCGAGAGTCCATACTTACACTTAAAGGAATTTGAAGAAGTGGTGGCTACTTTACAATATATGAATGTCTTATAAGATGCCATCAAACTTAAACTTTTTCCCTTTTCATTGAAAGAAAGAGCCAAGAGTTGTCTCCACTCTCTTAGACCACACTCGATAGGGTCATGGAATGAGATGACCCGGTAATTCTTGAAAAAGTTCTTCGGCTTATAAAACAAACACCCTTCGAAGAGCCATAATGAACTTTTTGGTTAAAGAGAATGAATCATTCTTCCAATGTTGGGAAAGGTTTAAGAACCTCTTAGTGCTTGCCCACATCACGGCTATGAAAGTTGGCGAATCATAAACTTCTTCAATGAAGGATTAAGTTCCAATATGCACCAATTCATAGAGATGATGTGCAACGGCGAGTTTATGAGCAAAAATCCAGATGAAGCTTGGAGTTATCTGGGTATGTTGGCCGAGAATGCCCAATCATGGGATACCTCGGACAAATCTAATAACCTCAAGCCTCCTCAAGAAAAAGAGAAATGAGGGATTTATATCCTTAAGGAGGAAGATGATGTGAATGCAAGGCTAGCCAGCCTCACAAGGAAGATCGAGGCCATGGAACTTAGTAAGAGTGGAGTTTCAAAGTCCAATGAAGCTATTGAGAACACGTGTGGGATTTGTTTCACTAATATACACGCTACGCAAGATTGCCCTACAATTCCTACGTTTCAAGAGGTGTTACAAGAAAATGCAAATGCCACATATGGTTATCAACGGCCTTTTAATGGACCGGTGGGTAACACGTATAACTCTACTTGGAAGAACCACCCAAATTTTAGTTGGAAGAATGCTCCCACGGGCAATCTTACCAACTCTCAAGGAGGGCCACCCATGCAAAATATGGCCCCACCTCAATTCTTAATGGAGGATACTTTAAAGGCATTTATGCAAGGGCAAACGCAAATCAATCAATCAAATCAACAAATGTTCCAAGAGCTTAAAGTCTCGGTTGATGAGATTAAGGGACGCTTGAATGCTAGGAAAGGGACCTTTCTGGCCCAACCTCAGCCTAATCCAAAACAAGTACATGAAGTACGCATCCCTAATCTCTATAATCAACATATAGAGCAAGCCAAATACGTCACCACTCTTAGAAGTGGTAAGCAAATTGACAAATCTATTCCAGTGAAGGCCGACAAGCCTAATGATCCGGTAATTTTTGAGGATGAGGACGGATCTAACTTAGCCCCACAAGAAATGGAACGCATTTACAAGCCTGTAGCACCATTCCCTTTGAGATTGGTTGCTCCAAAATCTCTCTCAAACTCTCATGATATTTTCAAGATTTTCAGACAAGTCAAGATCAACATTCCTTTGCTTGATGCCATCAAACAAATCCCCTCTTATGCCAAGTTTCTAAAGGACCTATGCACAACCAAACGTAGATATAATGTGCAACAAAAGGCCTTTTTGAATGAGCAAGTGAGTGCCATTCTCACTCAAAAGAGCCCCCCCCCCCCCCCCCCCCCCCCCCCAAAAAAAAAAAAAAAAAAAAAAAATCAAGGATCCCAATAGTCCCACAATTTTATGCATCATTGGTAACTACAGGATCGAGCGTGCATTGCTAGACTTGGGGGCAAGCGTAAACTTGATCCCGTACTTGGTATATGAGCAATTGGGTCTTGGTGAATTAAAACCCACCAAAACCATGTTGCAACTTGCTGATAGATCCATCCGTGTACCTACAGGGATAGTTGAGGATGTTCTAGTCCAAGTTGACAAATTTTACTACCCAGTTGATTTTATCGTCTTAGACACACAACCGGATATAGATGCTAGAACTCAAATACCGGTGATTTTAGGCCACCCGTTCCTTGCTACATCAAATGCAATCATAAATTGCCGGAACGGGGTGATGCAATTTTCTTTTGGGAACATGA
Organism: Liriodendron chinense; assembly: GCA_003013855.2. Classification (NCBI taxonomy): domain Eukaryota; kingdom Viridiplantae; phylum Streptophyta; class Magnoliopsida; order Magnoliales; family Magnoliaceae; genus Liriodendron; species Liriodendron chinense. Next base: position 382,312 of record ML058384.1, read on the forward strand.
CATTAGAGGTGAATGTGTTCCACTTAGGCAAAAGCATGGGGATGTTGATGACGATGAGCTCTTTGAGGTAAACATGCTCGAATCTTTTGAAGAAGAAGAGCTCCTCCAACTTGAACCACTAGAAAGCTTGGAGACATGCTTAGCACATTTCGAGGATTCCAAAGACCCCATTATTAGTGAAATTGTGCAAACATTGAATATTGAGAAAACGGTAGTTGGTACTACCGGTGGAGGCCCCATTTTGAAAGATTGCCACTTACTACATCAAGGCCTCTACCTTCCAACATCAAACCACCAAAGCTTGACCTTAAACCATTGTCATCCAAGCTGAAATATGTATATTTGGGTCAAGAAGAAACGTTCCCTGTAGTCATCGCCTCTCACCTAGAAAAAGACCAAGAGCTTAAGTTGATTGAGCTACTCAAAGAACATAGGGGAGCCATAGGTTGGACGATAGCAGACCTCAAGGGTCTAAACTCTTCGGTATGTACTCACCGTATTCACCTCGAAGAGAACGTGAAAACAACTAGACAACTTCAAAGAAGGTTAAATCCAAATATGATGGAGGTTGTCAAAATTGAGGTGTTAAAGCTACTAGATGTGGGTATCATCTACCCCATCTTGGATAACCAATGGGTGAGTCCTACCTAAGTTGTCCCTAAGAAGTCTGGTATCACCATCGTAGAAAACTCCAACAACGAGCTTATACCGACTAGAGTGACCACCGGTTGGCGTATGTGCATTGATTATCGAAAGCTAAACACGGTCACTAGGAAGGACCACTTCCCTCTCCCATTCATGGATCAAATTTTGGAGAGGTTAGCGGGGCACTCCTATTATTGCTTCCTAGATGGCTACTCCGTGTTCGCTCGCCTCAAGTGCAAGGCTACGATGTAGTAATAAATCTCGGTAAGACCGAGGTCGATCCACAGAGAATTAGAGAACAACTTCTAGACTATTCCAGCAACTAGGATTGCAACATATTTAAAGGTTCAAGTGATAGAATTATGCTAAAACAGTAACTTTAAGAAAAAAGTAATTAAAGGCACTAAGGCTTTCAAGGATCCACTTGTAGTAACCCCATGTCAATCCAATCAATCCAAGTATGATACACAACTAGATGTGAAGTCCTATCTCCATCTAGTTGGAAGACAAAGCATTAAAGCACATTCAATCTCACTCAAGTTGAACTTCTAAGTTCTAGTCCCATTTAACCACATATAAATTCGAAATCATAGCCTTCGGAGTAACAGCCATGCCTATGGACTATGGCATGCTCAAGGGTTACCATAATTCGAATCTAATCAAGCAAAACATGATAATCTCAGAGAATTGCAAGGAATCCATGTCCGAAGCACATGAACTCTCATAAAACTTCTAAAAATACCAACTTTGAGAACTAGAACATTCAAAATTTGAACTTGAAGTAAAGATACTTGCATTTAACTAAATCAAACATGAAATTGGCTACAAGCTCACCTCTCAGCCTTTCTAGTTGAGCATTGTCATACTACAACTAGAACTCATAAAAGAAAACTAGAAAACATAAAATCCCGGAGTTTGAAGGGTGGTAAACGCCCCACGACAGCTTCCTTCCTCTCCCACGAAGTTCCTTAGCTTCTATGATGCCCTAGGAAGAGACCCTAGGTGTCCTTTTATAGTGGGGAAGCTCCCTTGCATCGAAAACATCCAGAATTTGCGTAAGGTTACGCAATGCGCAGAGAAAATCGGAGTTCGAAATTAGAAACTTCCGTTTTTAACATGTGGACGACCGGTCACGGCCGGTCTGACTGGGCTGGCCGACCAGTCTTGACCAGTCGTGCATGTGTATTTTGAGTCCAGGGAGTGCCAGGGACGCCCTGACCTGTTGGCCGACCGATCAAGACCGGTCGGACCATACTGGTCTTTGATCCAGCGAGCTCCCAAGGGGTGGCCGACCGGTCTTGACCAGTCTGGCTCCTTTGGCCGACCGGTCAAGGCCGGTCGGACCTTCTTCTCTTCACATTTTCTTTCTTCCTTTCTTCTTTTCTCTCCTCTCCTTGCTTTCTTCTTTCTTTAGTTCCTTATTCAATCTTCATCCAATAGCTCTATATGGCTCCTTTTGGTCTCTGATTAGGTGAAGTCTGTTCTCATTCTACAATCACACAACCTGCATTAAATGGGCCTTTTAAACATGCAAACCATGCATATAATGTGATATAATGGGCTATACAGTGTATAAATTGGAGGTTCAACACACCCCCCAACCGGCTTTTTGCTAGTCCCCAGCAAAACATGCGTGAAACAATTTTAAACCTCCAAACCAACTCTCCTTTAAAAACTATGTTTCTATTCGTTCCAAGACATACGAGTGTAAAATTCGGAAAAATGAGGTGATAGACGTTGAAACCTTAAACTCTCAAAACATAATAAGTGTCTATATGAAATTCCCACTGATTGATTGATAAATAGAAGAACTCGAACAGAATTCAACCTAGTGTGCATAGTGAAAGTGCATCTCATGAGTTTCTGGGATTATCTTCTTCATAGATCAAGTAAACCATGGATCTTAAGGTGCACAGAGCAACAACAAGCCTATGACAGGAATTTGCCTTACCGTCCTTCCGACGACTTTCACACTACGTCCCATTTTCGGCTTTGGTTACAGGTAGACCATCCCCCGGTTGGTAATAGGTAGTCATTTCTGAAAATTTCCACCATTTTTTTCATCATTCCCAATTTCGTCCTTCCTTTTCCTTTTTCTTTTAAATTAGATAGGATTTTTAGAAATCCATATCTTTCGTTATTTTCCTATGGACAAGGATAGACAAAGTACCCCCGGCTTGGTATCTCAACACCTCAAATCTAAGTCTAGCTAACCCACAAATCACATAATCCCTTCAACCATGAAAATCGTGTAATGTGAACTAGGTGTAAGGGTGTTCAAATTTTCTACCAATCAAATAAATAGGGGAATTCACATATAAGACCATTATATTAAGAGAAGTTTAAAACTTGCAACATCACTCACTTCGTATCTCCTTTTCTTATACTCGTATCATCTCGAATGCATAGAAATAAGGTTTTCTAAAAGAGTTTTGAAATTTTAGAAAATTCAAAAAAAATTTGCACATATGATGCTAGAAATGTTGCAAACTACTAGATGAGGAATCTCATCTCACCCCCCAACCAAATCTTGCATTGTCCTCAATGTAAAAAGATATGCAATGAGCATGAACATGAGAGGAATGGTAAAATAAAAGGGAGTGAGAACAATAGTACCTGAGAGAGTCGATCATGGAAGTCTACAACTCCAACAACTAAATCTACTAAGCACACAAAACTAAAAAAAAAAACAACTAAACCTATCTACTCTATGCCTCCGTCAGACTAGGAGATCAATCATCTTGATACGCAGGATTATTCAGAGTGATGGACATGTCCTCTGAATCAAATTTCTCAACAAATGGTTTAAGGTGTTGTCCATTAACTTTAAAACAGTTACATTCGCTGCATTCTCAATCTCGACAGCCCCATGAGGAAAAACTTATTTAACAATATATGGGCCGGTCCATCGAGATCGCAAGTTTTTCGAAAAAAGATGAAGTCGGGAATTGTACAAGAGTACTTTCTGACCCTCATGGCATGATTTCCTAAATATATGTTTGTCATAAAAGGCCTTCATCCTACTTTTGTAAATCCTCGAGTTCTCATATGCATCGTTCCGGATCTCATCAAGCTCGTTAAGTTGGAGTTTGCGAAGCGAGCTAGCCTTGTCAATGTCAAAATTTAATGCCCGAATTGCCCAATAGGCTTTGTGTTCAATCTCCACAAGCAAGTGGCAAGCTTTCCCATAGACAAGTCTATAAGGGAACATTCCAATGGGTGTCTTGTAAGCGGTACGGTGAGCCCAAAGCACATAATCTAATCTTAGTGACCAATCTTTGCGGTCCGGCCTCACAGTCTTTTTCAAAATCTGTTTGATTTCCCGATTGGAGATTTCAGCTTGCCCACTTGTCTGTGGGTGGTATGGGGTACTCACTTTATGCCTAATGCCATATTTCTTCATTAAGGCTTCAAAAGACCTATTGCAAAAGTGAGAACCACTATCACTAATGATGGCTCGAGGCGTTCCAAATCTGGAAAGTATGTTTTCTTTGAGGAACTTTAGAACTGTACGATGATCATTGGTTCTACATGGAATAGCCTCTATCCATTTAGACACATAGTCTGCGGCAAGCAACATATAGACATGTCCAAAAGATGAGGGGAACGGTCCCATGAAATCGATGCCCCAATAGTCAAAGACTTCAAGATGTTGAATTGGGGTAAGAGGCATCATATTTCGATGGGATAATCCTCCTAACTTTTGGCAACGCTCGCATGCTTTGCAAAACTCATAGGTGTCCTTAAATAGAGTGGGCCAATAAAAATCACATTGCAGAATTTTTGCAGTGGTTTTTTTGGCGAAAAAATGACCCCCACATGCTTGATCATGGCAAAAGGAGATGACAGAATTATGTTCATCATCAGGGAATTATAATTTGGTCTGGGCAATATTTAAACAGTAAAGGTTCATCCTAGAAAAATCTGCGGCCACCTCCCAACCACATGCGCTTGGCAGCCATGTCACCCTCACATGCGCCTGCATATCCACCCCTCCATGCGCCTGGACGCTGATGGGAGGGGTGGACCTTCGATCGCTTGCCCCGCCTTCGTCCGGAATCCGATTTTAATGAAATCACTTCCGCCGGATGCATCTCGACGAGATCTATCCATCCATCAGATCAGATTCTCCAACGATCAATGATAAATGGCCCAAATCAGTGTTTTGGTCCAAAACGACCAACACTTAGCCAATTTGGTAGCCCCGGAAGCCGAAAACGGCTGAAAACGAGAAGAATCGGGCGGAATTGGACCGAGCCCGAGAGGGAAGCTTTTCTTCTACATGACATGATACACCATAATCATGCACCAGCGACGAGGTTATCCGATCTCAGGACCCTCGAATACCCTAATCAAGTGATCGGCAGGTCCACTACTTAGTCATTTCCAGCCCTGGGAAGTGCCCTGTTGGCCCTGAAATTGACTTTTGCTAAGAAAATTGAAATGCGATCGCACCGCGATCTTCGTGGACATAATCCACCCCTGTTCAAAGATGGTCATCGGTAATACTCACCGATTTCCCTGATCGGACCGTAAGTAGGTCCACTACTTAGTCGTTTTCAGCCTTGGGAAGTGCCCTGTCGGCCCGAAAATCGACTTCTGCTAAACAAATCGGAATGCGATCGCACCGCGATCTTCGTGGACGTAATCCATCGCTGTTCAGAGACGGTTATCGATAATACTCTCTAGTCTCTCTAATCAGACCGCGAACAGGTCCACTACTCAGTCATTTTCAAACCCTGGGAAGTACCCTGTTGGCTTGAAATTGACTAATGCCAGTTGAAATCAACCGCGATCTCGAAGACGCCGAGGTAAAGTTGAAGTACTCAGGCTATCCACCAGCCGAGTCAAGCCATTCACGGGGCACCGATCCCCATTATTCATAAGAAATTGTCATATGTGGGTACCCATCGGACCCTATACTTAGCCACTTACAGGCATCGGAGACAGTCGATCCGGCCTATTGAATATCGAGATCCTCAAAAGATCTTGGCTCGATAAAGCTTACTTGATCCCAAATAGATCACTGAAAATACTCAGAAGAAAGAGTGTTCTCGAAGACGAGTCGCCCGACTCCAGAAGAAATACATTTACTTATTGTACAAAACTTTATTCATCCCGGATAAAGGTCCGAGGCTAAACCTAAGGGGTTATGGTTACCACGAGAAACCACAAACAAAGAGTTCTAACTAAGCTTGAAACGTCTTGCTATGGACTGCCACTATGAAAAAGACTGTCGATGCCCTACCCATCGACAACGGGTCCGTTGGTTGGCCTGATGAGCATC